>NW_024121099.1:7850898-8427656 GCF_016745375.1 Pimephales promelas | reverse complement strand
TTTAATCTATTCACCAGGAGCAGTTTCAATGTTTCATTAACAGTATTGTCTATTCACCAAGGTAACTGTCATGTCTATATTAACCCCTTAATGCCCCTATTTTTCTTTGTGTTATTTTTATATTTCTTTAAATGAATGTAAGGCTCATACCAACGTTGTATTGACAAATATATAAACCAATTAATAAATCACAATTCAATTCCAAGGGAATAATCTGCAATTAAGATTTTGTCATAATCATGCAGCCCTAAGGTGAAGAAACCTGTTAATTATTTATTTCATTTGATTTTGCAAATGTTCATGTTTCAATAAAACTACTTGTGACATGTCATATTTGGCTTTGACTGAACATTTGCTCTCACTTTGCAGAAAAAATATCGGGATATATTTTGTATATTGAAATTCAGCCTAAATATATTGGGATATGACTATTGGTCCATATCACCCAGCCCTAGTTGAGATGAAAACTCTTGTTCGTTACATTTTACTTCATATTTGCAACCACATGTGTTGTATTCATTGTTGCAAAACTTGTTCTGTAGTTCGTTGTTATCGTGATCAAAACCATTGATCTGAAGCTCAATGCTGATGCTGTCATGTAAATAGTTTTCTTATCAGCAATAAATATAACAATTTCTGATCAACCCATATCAATTGCATGCTTAAAATAACATACCGGTTAAAGCCCCGCCCATTTCAAGACTACCCGACCCACTTCCGGGTTTAGGCCCCGCCCAGTCCGAGTACAGATACAGATAATTCATATGGTTATACAGATACAGATACAGATAATGCTGTACTCGCTCATCCCTAGCATAAATGTTACGTGGGATCTCAATATCTCAGCTCTGGAAGGGTCTAGAGCCTCCATTTTTGCACTCAGGTGTAAGTCCCATGGCCCTCTATCAGAATCCAGAGTTTCAAGAAGATTGGAGAAACTTATTTTTTTGCACCAAAAAAAAAACGAAAGGGGTAACACTGTCGTTTTTTTGGGGGGGGGTCGAAATTTTGAGTTTCTCTGATCTTCTTGAAAGTCTGGATTCTGAAAGAGGGCCATGGGACTTACACCTGAGTGCAAAAATGGAGGCTCTAGACCCTTCCAGAGCTGAGATATTGAGATCCCACGTAGCATTTATGCCATTATTATATATCTAAATATCTCAGCTCTGGAAGGGTCTAGAGCCTCCATTTTTGCACTCAGGTGTAAGTCCCATGGCCCTCTATCAGAATCCGTAGTTTCAAGAAGATTGGAGAAACTTATTTTTTTGCACCAAAAAAAAAAACGAAAGGGGTACCACTGTCGGGGTTTTTTTTTTGGAAATTTTTCGAAATTTTGAGTTTCTCTGATCTTCTTGAAACTCTGGATTCTGATAGAGGGCCATGGGACTTACACCTGAGTGCAAAAATGGAGGCTCTAGACCCTTCCAGAGCTGAGATATTGAGATCCCATATTCCTTACTTCCCCATATTTTTGCACTCAGGTGTAAGGTGTAAGTGATCTTCTTTAAGGAGCCCTAAGGGGGCGATAAAGAGTTGCTGTAGGAAAACTACTCAATCTTTCTCTCCTCTCTGACTTCAAAACAAAGAAAAGAAACACAGAGAGGAACCACAAGCACAGCAGGAAGAGAGATTTTAAGAGCAGATTTACCAGTCTATGAGGTAAAAGTCAGGCGTCAAGCTGTTGTTCTGAAAGTGCTGGAATAGTTTGGGAAGGTTCTCTTCAAAAAACACCTCAAAGGCTGCAAAATACTTCAGCATCTTGGGAAGAAAACAAAGTATCATTTCAGTGCAAAGCCGACTCCATTTTAAACGCAAACATGATTAAAAGCACAGCAATAAGCGTGTAAGATAAAAGGAATGTTCGTCAGCAGATAACAACTTTTGGGAGTTTTTGGCTTCTACTCGAGAGTTTGTCTGGCAAATGAAATCTCTATAAATGGGTCAACAGATGTTCGGAATAAATGCTGATTGAAAACGCAGCCACAACACTCCCTCTATTTTAAAAGCAAATGTAGGTGCTGTAGCAAGTCTACCACAAATAAAGTTAGATGAAGAGAGAGTGCATGTATTTACCAGGTCATGGTCCACTCTGAAGAAGGCCATCTGGCATGGTTTGTTAAGGAGGTTGGCAAAGGCAATGAAGGCATCGGCTTCCTCCAAATTCAGAATGAGAACAGCAGCAATGAAAGACATCCCCTGAACCTGAAACATGCCACAAACACGTCAAGCTCTCCGTGAAGGACATCCCTGAACTAGGATGGTTGAAATGACCTACTACTTACATAGCCTACATCAGGTCTATAACAGGTGTATGCCCCCAACAGACTGTGCAATATGTCATGATATGGTCCACCCTGATGAAAAGAAAGGCACAAACAAGTCAAATTGGAAACAACAAAAAACAGACAAACCACCCCCCCCAAAACAATGTCGAGCCTATACACATGTTCTTACCTTCTGGAAAATGTAGAGAGAGGGAAAAGTTCTGGAAATATCAAGCTTGATTAAATCCAGACTGGATTCTCTGTCTGCCAGTGTCACGCCATAATCTAATCAATTAAAATCAGATGAAGTCATCAGTCAGACTAGAGCTGGTTGACAGAGCTCAAAATCAAGATTTTTCAGCTATTGAACAAAATTCAATCTTTATGGATTTGCTCTGAAATGGCCTAAAATGATGTTATTTACCACTTTAGAATAAATTCAAACGTAATGAATAAATGTAAAAAAAAAAAAAAAAAAAAAACTAAATAGCCACAGTGGTTAAGTAAGATTTAGCAACAAAAAAATCAGTAAAAGCTATATGTAGCTACATGCACTACCGTTAAAAAAATGTTTATGCTCAACATGCCTTTATTTATAGTATTTGATAAAAAAAAAGGTAATATTGTAAAATACAATTTAAAAGAACAGTTTTCTATTTTAATGTATTTGAAAATTTTATTTTTTCCTATGATGGTCTTCTGTGTCATCCATCAGAAATAATTGTAATTTGCTTATTTGGTGCTCAAGAAACATTTCATATTATCATCAATGTTGACAACAGTTGTGCTGCTTAATATGTTTGGGGAAACCATTCCACTTTTTTTCAAGATTCTTTGATGAATAGAAAGAACAGCATTTATTTGAAATGGAAATCCTTTGTATCACTAAAAATGTCCCTACTGTCACTTTTGATCAATTGAATGCATCCTTGATGATTAAACTTACTTTCTTTTTAAAAAAAATCCTTTATTAAAACATTTTAATACGCATAATGAATTTTGAGTGATGATGCAAATGAATAATTGGATTAGAGTTTTGATTGGTTGACTATAGCACTGAAAAGTTTGTATCTCACCAATTCTATTTGTGCTACTAAAAATTAAATCAGAGATGCGCATTAAATTATCTTTGTCTTATTGTTGTCATACTTGCAAATCATGAGACAAGAATGAAAGCAAATCTTTTCCAATGACTCTTCACAATATTCGCTTAGATTACAGAAAAAACGATCATGAATATGTTGTTGTAAATATTCATTGTATCACCCAAGTCACAGCAGTCAAGTTATCTACTTTATGATTTCATGTGATGCAAGAAATTGTTAATGGAACAATGACAATGTGAACAAAACACTATTCACCTCAATCTGGCTCCACTTTGAAGTATAAGATTGTTTATTTATGTCATTTGAAGTAGTTTAGTTTGCAGACAGGTTAGTGAAGGGTAAAAATAGTCACTATCAGAGTGTTTTAATATTCGGCAATGTTATTGATTTGACAGCACTGACACTATCGGATGAGAACTGAACTGAGAAGGATGATGACATTATTGAACCAAATAACAATAACTGAATAATGACTGTTTCCTAATGTCTTTTCAGAACTGCTTTACAGCAAAATTAAATTCTGTTTGCATCATTGAATCATCATTTTCCTGTAAAGCTGCTTTGAAAAACTCTGTATTGTATAAAGCACTAAATAAATAAAGGTGACTTGACTTGATAGTGTCAACAAACACAGACCTTCATTTTCATTTACTGAACTCGTCTCATTGAAGCTCCGCCACTTCTCTTTGGCTCTGGACAGGAAGATCTCATACAGTTCTAAAACACACAAGCACAATTGATGTGACAAAAGCAGCAGCTGCTTTGTTTTTAACACAGCTCATCTGGACACAATCTGTGTTTGTTTGTGTCAGATTGATGTTACGCAGAGCCAGACGTCCACAGATGATCAAGACTAACCAAATGTGAGGAGTGCAGCAGTTGCCATGGTTACCTGGGGTGATGTTGAGCTCATTCCCGATAGCGAGGCTCCAGACTTTCCCGCGGACGCTAGGCGGGACGCCCTGCCACCAGAGGTCACGTACACGTCGTGTGTTACGCCTTCGCCATGACAACAGAGTACATCATTAGAAGACATTAAAAGACAAATCCACATACTGGACATTGATAAGCGACTTACATGCTTTCCCAATTCGGCAGGACTTCTGTGTTCCAGATTACCATGGCATTAGCAATGTTCTCCTCCTGTCGGTATCGGTCCTTCATTTGTCGTTTTTTCTTCAGTGCCTCTTTCATCTCTAAGTAAAAGAGAAAGTGTTCGTCTGCCTGAGAATAGGTAGCATCAACATTAATGCAACAACAATTTGTGTTTGTGTGAGAGGGGCAGCTGTATGAGTGAAGTGCTAAAGTGCACATGGCCAACAGTCATTACTACTGCAAACACACCCCAATGGGCGTCTGCACACAGACACGCACATCACTCACCCCTTCTCTTGGCCCCTGCAACCATCTCACTGTATTCCTGCCGGTGTCTCTGAGATTCCTCTTCAGATTTAGCTGGCAGGTTTCTAAAAAATACAAGTAGTCCTTGAAGCTGCATAGACATAACCGCCTTCACATGATCCTTCAGAAATCATTCTAATATGCTGATTTGGTGCTCAAAGAAAATGTATTACCATTAATGTTTAAGACATTTGTGCTGCTTAATATTTTTGTGAAAACCAGGATGATAACATTTTTTCAAGATTCTTTGATAAATAGAAATTTTTTTTGTAACAATGTAAAAGTTCTTTGATCAATGTAAGGCATCCTTGCTGATCACAAACTTCTGTGTATGTGTGTGTGTATATGTATGTATGAATATCAATATATACAAATCAATACATATACACACACACATACATACTGTATACACATACACACACACATATATATATACTTACATACATACCTACAATATATACAGTAATGTGCAGAAGTCTTAGGCACACTAGTATTTTCGCCTCAAAGAAATGGTTTTTAGCCAGTTATTTATATATTTTGTTGTACTGTCTCAGTAGGAAATATCAGTTTACATTTCCAGACATTAATTGTGCCATTAACTGTAATAATCCAGTGAAATTTCTGAATGCACAAGGATTCTGACAACAGCCAATGCTCCACACGGAGGTCGGATCTCAACATCATCGAGTGCATCTGAAATTACATGAAGAAACAGAAAAAACAGAGACTAAGACCAGAAGAACTGCGGCAAAGTCTCGAAGGTAGTGCCTGCCTGCCTGCAAAGCTAACAGTTAACTAAATCAAATCAATAGGTGTTTTGTACCCTTTACGGTTAAAACAGCTTTTGTCCAGGTATTGCACATAGTTTTTAGTTTTGCAGGTTTTTTCAAGCGTCTTTGGAAACGTTGCCGCAGTTCTTCTGGTCTTAGTCTCTGTTTTTTCTGTTTCTTCATATAATTTCAGATGCACTCGATGATGGTGAGATCCGACCTCCGTGTGGAGCATTGGCTGTTGTCAGAATCCAAATTTCACAGGATTATTACAATTAATGGCACAATTAATGTCTGGAAATGTAAACTGATATTTCCTACTGAGACACTACAACAAAATATATAAATAACTGGCTTAAAACCATTTCTTTGAGGCGAAAATACTAGTGTGCCTAAGACTTCTGCGCAGTACTATATATATATATACACACACATATACATTCCAGCTAATTTCAGTTCACAAGCTCCCAAGTTCCAACCAGATGAAACTATTCTTTTTACTCCAGTATGAAATTTGCCTAAATATGGCTAACTGAGACTCACAATAATTAACTATATAGAAAGCTTTTTTTTATAATTACCAAATACACACATCACATACTTTCTGCTACATGCATTTGAACTTTGTAATAAAACCCCCCTGCTCTTCAGACTTATTTGGTGTGACGTTTGTGTTTTACCATCAGTGGCAAGGGAATTTAGGTAAATATTTTATTAAATGGAAGCTTGAAGAACTGCATTATGGGAATGTAGTATGTTTCAAACTTACGCAGGTCTGTCTTCCAAAATGAGAGCGGTCGTGGACAAAGGCTCAAACTCCAGATTCTTGCGTTTCATTGGCTGAGGGTGAGAGGATGGTCCTGTGGCATGTCCCGCCCTGGACTCGTAGTCCTTTTTTTTTTTTAAAGGAAAGAAGAGAAGTCATTATGAGATTACAGCAGATCTGTGTCTACAATTTCTCAGCTGGCACATGTATCCAGAGGAGACGTGAAGGGGAGAAGAATTCCGTCATGAGATAACCACATGCTATGAGTAAAGGGCCCAAAGGCCCTTAATGTTAAAACCATATTATAACTGAAACATTTATGAGTCAGTGAGTGACACAGATTTCTGACTCAAACCTAAAAGGCAACAGCTGCCCAGCATGACTCTGATACAAGGTCAGCCAGAGAAATAACACGTTTACATGTGCAGTTATTATCGAGTTACCGTTGATTTTGCCAAAGTCAAGCTACTGTCCGAGTATACATGACAACACATATTTGAATAATTGAGGTATTAAATACAGAGGCCAACTGTAGTTCGATTAACTTGTATAAATGCTGGAATGAAGCCATGTGTGAAATATTACTAGCTTTATATGCTTTATTAGCTTTTTTATTTTTTTATGTGGCCATGGCAGTGGAAGACATTACATGACCTTGATTTAAAAAAGTTAAAGGCTATAACAACCATACACAATTCTATTAACATAAAATGCTCAGCTATTACATACTTTTGAAACAAGAAAGTACCAATATTAATTTAAGGAAACAAGGATCTGAAATTAAAGATAGGCTTTGTAAGATCACACAAGAGACAAGGCTCAGTGTGTGAGTTTAATCAGAGATCTCTCTCTCACTGGAATACAGAGAGACACCTGCAGAGGGTGAATTGAGCACAAATCAAGAGTTGAACAACACAGGCTCAGTCATCGCTTACTGAAGGGGAAGAGTAAAGACAGCTGTACACACACACACACACACACAAATACCAGGCCTGCCGCACACACACTTGTCTCTCCTGGCAGACCCACAAAATAACAGACAGCTTCCAACAGCAATTTCGATCCATATTTATTTCATGGACACTATCTTTCTCTGTTTCTCTTCCTCCCCCTGGCTCTTTTGCCTTCACTCTCCCTCTCTCTTCTGATAATACCACTGTACCTTGCTACCTTTTCTCAGCACAAATAAGATCAACTTCAGCATTTTTAGTCACAGAAACAGAGGTGCTGTTTATTGGGTTATAAACTGTTCAAGGAAGAGTCCACCAAAAACTGAAAATTATGTAAATTATTCATTATATATATATATATATATATATTCAAATAAACATACTTTTTAAATCAACATATTAGACTGATTTCTGATGGATCAGGTGACACTGAAGACTGGAGTAATGATGCTGAAAATGCAATTTTGCCATTAATGGAATCAATTAATATATTTAAAATAGAAACAAAATAGAAAACAATTTTTTATTGCTGTATTTTGATTAAATAAATACAAAATTTCTCTATAAATCTATTTCTCACTTAAAGTCATAAAAGTGAATTTAGGCATCATAACACTATAATGTTCATTATACTAGTTTTGAATTTTGATATTACATTATACAGTTGTATTACAATTACTTGTGTGTTAGATATTATCTCAAGTGAGCATTAGAAGATGGCACAAGTGGTCTTTGAGTGAAAATAGTAGGAAATAAGCACAAAAAATATTGATACCGATACTTAAAAAAAAAAAAAAGACTAATAATTTCCTCAGAACAGAAAATCAGACAGGTTTGAAATAACATGAGGCTGAGTAAATGAATAAAGAATTCTCATTTTTGAAAATGCCATTCCCTTAAACCGCCTCTCTTACCTCCTGGATGGTTCTAGAGTCTCTCGGAGGGTTGTCCCGCAGTGGAATTTTCCCAAACAGCTTCCATCCTGGAGAACTTTGGGATGCTGCGGCTCTTGAGTCCTTGGGCTTCCAGGAAAACAAACTCCTTTGAAGATAGACCAATAAGAAGAGAGATCAAAAGAGTGAATATTCGAAAACATATGCCACATAAGTTTGTCAGAAAATCCCTAAAGAGTTAAGCCTTCATATTCTGTGATATAAAGAGGCCAAAACATGACAATCATTCATATTCAAAAACTCATTAAGTTCAGACTATGGCTATATAGGAATTAAGAGCTTAAACAACTCAGCAGAGCAGGTCTCAGGTTTTAATGCGCGTGATGTAGCTGCAACCAGCATCCTGCAAATAAAGCCCTGAGCCAGTCACAGGTGCCCTTTATACAAACACACATACGAGCAGGCCCTGCTGTGGAGATGAGCTCATTAAATCTATGAGCACACTTTCTAAAGGGACAATCGATCTAATGCCGTTTTAATTACATCATAAAGCCACTGAGGCAGGTCAATACTGTCCTGGAAGAGACTAATAGGATGACAGACACAATAGAGAGGGAGACAGACAAAGAGAGAAAGTGTGACAAAGGATGATATGGTATGGTACAGTGGGAAAAGAGAAGTTTGTTCCAACAAAATAGGGAACTGAAGACACAATGTGAGCAGAAACAAGGTCAAGGCAGCAGAACGCAATGAAGCCCAACTCATAAAAGCTGACATTAAAATTCCTCAGTGAGAGTGTGTGTGTGTGTGTGTGTGTGGGTGAGAGTATTTTTTTCCAGAGCAAAGGCATTCTAGTTCTTTGTAGAGACCAAATCTCCTGGGAAGAGGACTTTAAGGCACTTAAATTTCAACCAAAACATAATGGAAATGGAGCAGATGCAAGTCAGATATGCAGGCTGACGACTCTGATGCAGTGTTTGAAATCCATGCAAGACTAAGATGACAAAATGTATTGGATTTGACTTTGATAAAGCAAAGCGCCTTCTCTCGATTAAACATCTGAAAAATAAAGCAAGAAATTGTGTTCAAAGTAAAACAGCACACCTCAGACCTTCTGCGACGAAGCATGTCAATGAACGGAGAAGCCACAGGTGAGTGGTAATCAAAGCCTGTCACTCATTACCTGATCATGCGTGCAACAGTGTGACTTCTGCTCTGAAACAATACACATCGTCCTCACAGATGCTTCAAATAAAGCATATAACAAAATATTTACGTAAAGATGCATCAATGCTGAGTTGACAATTTTATTGTTGTGGGTCAAAAGAATAAATAGTACTTTTTAAAATATTTTTGGCTAAAATCAATTCATAAATAGAATGTAAAACAACTAAAATCTATAGTTCCATCCAATGTCAAATCAATACTGGAATGCTTAAGTAAGCATCACAAGACAATATAGCAGCGTATGAGATTTAGCTAGTAGTAAAATGATAAAGTAGCTCTTTTAAAGAATTATATGTATCTATAGATTTGCACTAGATGATTTTTTTTTTAAAGTTCCTATATCAATAGACTGCTGTTCTAAAAACCTGATGTCATTTTTAAAATAAAGTATTTGGCTACTTTTGTTCACCAAGGGTGCATCACATTGTTTAAAAGTAACAGTAATGACATCCAGAATGTTACAAAAAGCTTTGCCATTTCAAATAAATGCTGTTCATTTGAGAACTGTTCTTTATTTGACTATTTATCAAATAATCCTGAAAACAATTTGTATAATAGTTTACTTACTTTTGAGCACTGAATCAGCATATTAGATTGATTTCTGATGGATCATGTTGTCACAGAAGACCAGAGTAATGATGCTGAAAATTCAGCTTTGCCATCACAAATTTAAAAAAATATATATTAAAATAGAAAACAGCTATTTTTAATTCTAATACTATATCACATTACGTTTTATTTTGTTCTTTGTGATCAAATAAATTTAGCCCCTCACTAAAATCAACCAATAACTGATATGATCCTGCCCTTTAAATTAAGCAAGGAAAAAGGAAATAGAAAGCTGGAACTGTTTGTAGTCATCTAAATGTAGCAGCTGTAAAAAAATTAATTAAAAAAGACAAAAAGAGGTTTAGAGATAATGGAGAGACTTGTCAGCACGTTCTGCCGTCTACCTGGTCAAGAACTCAGCAATGCCATGTCTCTTAGTGCCAAGCGTCTGGTCAGATGAGGGATCGGGGTCAGCGGCTACCCTATCTGGAGCACTCTGCCTTCGACCGCCAGAGCCGAGACATTCGTCCACACCACCCTCTGCTCCAAAGTACCCATCATCCACGGGGCTAAGAGGAGTGGCATCACAGCTGAGGGAGACTGTGTGACTGGCATTAGTCTGGAGGCTCCGGGGCCTTAGAGGGGGGCCCGCATCACTAAAATCCTCCTCTGGGCTCGGGTCTGTCTCTGTGTAATCACTGGTGTTTTCTGCCAGGGGTGACAAGGACAGCTTGGCACTGAGCTCGGAGAGGGTGTCAGCAGGATCTGGGTCACAGGGCCGGGCCTCCTCCGAGCTTTCAGTGCTGCCTCGATTGATCCTTTCACATGACTTCCCAGTGGAGGAGACACTGCCGCTTTGATGAACAAAGACATGGCTTTCTGGAGCAGAAAGGCCACCAAAGGGGACTTGAGAGAGGGTGTCATAACTGTTCACAATCAACAACCCCCCATTGCCCACTTTCACACCTCTGTCTTTAGCAGACACCTTCCTGTTGAAGCCTTCTGCTGGTGCATAATCCAAACACCTTAAAGGAGTATGACCGTGATCCATGTGTTCATGGGTAACATCTCCATTAGGCATCTTCATATCCGACGAGCTTTTACCCATAAATGACACTGCAGACCTCAGCTGGGAATTTAAATAACCATTGTCGGGTTTTTCTACGCACTCGGGCTCATTCGAGCTGGAAAGTTTTCCCCCCTCTTCTCCATCCGGACACACCATATGCACCTCCAGCTCTTCGGGAAACCCGTTTAATACTCCGGCCCTGCACCTTACCACCACCGAGGATATAATGTTAGTCGGCAGTCCAGCACTGCCCGGATTAGCGTATGCCGAATTGTAAACAGAGCCCTGCCCTGCTCTTTCGGAGGATGAAACGCAAACGCGTGCTTTATACTCCTCCCGGTTGTCGTTGACATCGATGGACGGTGTGAGTCCTGGCTCATCAGCATCTTCCACTCTTTCCATCTCACTGGAGGTGTCGGTGGTTCAGAAAGGCAGATGAAGCCCTGCTGCAGCGGCGGCGCCCCGGTTCGGCTGGGCTGTCTGCAAAACTAGCTCTCATCTTATGTATCTTACCGATTCTGCCAGTCCAGTACATTCATGACATTGCGCCTCCCAAACTTTAAGCGTTACGGACAAAAAGTAAAACCACGGTTGGGTGTTGTTTATCCACATTTTGATCCACGTCCAGCGCAGTTGCTGATAGAGGCCATTTTGAATGTGGTGTGTCGGCGTGTCTCTCCCAAGCAAAAGGTTGGAAGTGGGATTTCCAGGAGTTAACACGACATCCACCGGACACTTGGAGTAACTGCAGGACAATCTACATTCCACCTACGCATTCAACACAAAAAATATTTCATCTGAGCCAGCGTAAAAAGCATCAACTTGTTTTTTTTTCTATCTATCTATCTATCTATCTATCTATCTATCTATCTATCTATCTATCTATCTATCTATCTATCTATCTATCTATCTATCTATCTATCTATCTATCTATCTATCTATCTATCTATCTATCTATCTATCATAGAGGACGGCAATGCACACTGTATTCGACCCCTTTGTAACAAATAACCTATTAAAAACATCTAAAACATCAGCAGTATGCTATTTTATATTTTTTTTTATAAATAATAGGCTAATGTTTGGGATTTCACTCATTTGAGATAAATTTCCAGTATTCCACAGCTTTTCTTAAACAGGTTTGTTTTTGAAAGTTACAGGATTTCCCCCAAATTAACTCATTTTGACACTATAGTCGTGCATTGTTATTTAAATTCCATAAAGACCTTGTGTACGCTTTCTTGTGTGCAAAAAAAAAAAGAAAAAAATTATTTCACTCTTTGAATTCATGTAAGAGAATGTAGTAGACTTGGGCCATGTCTCAATGCATGCATTCATAAATTAAAAAGCAGGGTGTTATTTTCTGGGTATATAAATGCCAGATATTCATTAGGATGCATTCGTTTTAGCCAAATGCATTGACATAAACGTGTTCCCTTTCATCCCTTAAACACTAGGACAATTGAAATCATGAGTAAAGGCACACTTTATAAAACAGATTATGTGTTCACACTGGTTGCCACACGAACAACAACAAAAAATAATGTGGAGAATTGCAAATAAATATTGCAGTATCCAGTAACATGTTTGACATGTGAATAAAAAGATGTTCCACAGAGAATAGACTGCATAGGAAACTTAAAACCAAGAGATGGAGCTCGACGCACGGAGCTCCTACTCAAACACTGTTCTCAAGACAGCAAACGCATTTTTTCAGACTTTTTAAAAACTTGTTTAAACAAGTAGGCCTAACTATTCTTGACTCTTGTAGGCCTACTGCAAATAATTTTGAATAGAATATGTAAAAGGATTCGGAAAGTTATTGACATTAGCATAGGCCTATTTTAATTAAATGAAATGTTTGAATTCAGTTATCACCTTAATTAGCCTATATGTTTAGCAAAAACAAACAATCAATCAATCACTGTGCCTTTTAAATCGCTTCAACCAATTACATCTGACTCCCAAAAGTTAGGCTATCACTAAATCGATCCGAGGTAGGTTTTGATAATTCAACAGCATGCAGAACTTTGCATCTTTAATAATAATATGATTAATTTATCCGTTGATACCATTTGTCATTATCGTTTGGAAAGTACTATTATTGTTTATCTTTCCGTAATTTCTGTAGAACTCGTAAAATGATATTTCAGGTTTTGGCAAGTCATTCGGAGGAATGAATGTTTGTGTGAATCACACAGAGTCAGCGGTGTGGACATAAACCAATCACAAAGCGAGAACTTCTCGAGCGAGACGCACCAGCGCATGAATGTGGGTCATTCCGCGCGCTTATCACCCGGGAACGGACGCAGATTTCCCAACTTTCCAACATGGGACAGAGCTGGATATCGGACTGGTCATTCCTAACCAATATCCTAAAACAAGGTAACTGGCCATTATGAAGAGCTTTGGTGAGATGCAATATTAACAGACATGTTCATAGAGATGGAGAACGGTACAAACCACACGCAGGACCGCGCGCACGGAGCGCAGGAGCAAGAGGATGGAGACGGGCAGAACAGCGTGCGAGCTCTGCTGGGTTTCGTGCTCTTCCTCCTTATTATCTCCACACTACTTGGCAACACGCTTGTGTGCGCCGCCGTGGTCAAATTCAGGCACCTGCGCTCCAAAGTAACAAACTTTTTCGTTATTTCTCTGGCTGTTTCGGATCTCTTCGTGGCCGTTCTGGTGATGCCGTGGGAGGCTATATCCGCGGTGGCGGGCACGTGGCTATTCGGCCGGTTTTGTGGCATTTGGATAGCCTTTGACATCATGTGCTCTACCGCGTCCATCCTCAACCTGTGCATCATCAGCGTGGACCGCTACTGGGCCATCGCGAGCCCGTTCCGATACGAGCGCAAGATGACCCACCGGGTGGCTTTCATGATGATCGGGGTGGCGTGGACCTTGTCCATCCTCATCTCCTTCATCCCGGTTCAGCTCAACTGGCACATGGCTGACGAAGGTGAGGATGGCACAGCGGGTAATGGCACCGACTACAGCGACAACTGCAAAGCCAACCTAAACCGGACATATGCCATCTCGTCTTCGCTGATAAGTTTCTACATCCCCGTAATCATCATGATCGCCACGTACACGAGGATATTCCGTATTGCGCAGACACAGATCCGCAGAATATCCTCTTTGGAGAGGGCAGTGGAGCACGCGCAAAACCACCATCATTCCAACGACTGTTCTAACGAGAACTCGCTGAAAACCACCTTCAAGAAAGAGACCAAAGTTTTAAAAACACTCTCGATCATTATGGGGGTTTTTGTGTTCTGCTGGCTGCCGTTTTTCGTACTCAACTGCATGGTACCCTTCTGCCAATGCGTGAGTGACACTACCTTCACCATCTTCGTGTGGTTTGGATGGGCCAATTCCTCCCTCAATCCCGTCATCTACGCGTTCAACGCGGACTTCAGGAAGGCGTTCTCCTCGATTTTGGGTTGCAATAAAATTTTCCCCAGCACAAACGTTGAGACGGCGAATTTTAGTAACGAGCTGGTGTCCTATCACCACGACACGACACTTCAGAAGGAAGCGCAGCCACTGGCCATCCAGATGCCGAACCCTCGAGAGGAGCCGAGTCTCCCGTTCGATAAGGATTCGGTTACATCGAACGTGTCCCGGAATCACAAAAACATGCACTTGCCCAATATCGGACAGTTTGAGTGCGACGGTGAGATTTCCCTGGACACTATCACACCATTCACCTCCACGGGACTCATGGAATGCGAGGGAATCCCAGGTCAAATAATCAGGGAATGACTCGTTTTCGAATGGCGAGTTTTGGGGGGTAGCCTAGCCAAGGATTTATTTATTTATTTTTTTTGCCGAGCCAAATAAAGCCAAAACAAACTGTTGGGGTCTTGCAAAGTATGCTACACTGAACGAGTTTCATTCTACATGCTTTTCAAACAACTTAAAGTAACCAAAAAGTAGCCTAGGCTATGTCTCATTTTCGCCTGCCACAAAGGACGTTTGCTCGAGTAGCCTATAGCCTATAGCTATAGCCTTCTGTTTATCACTTCATAACATTTTTTTTTACAAACATAAAAGAAATTTGCAGACTGAAAAATTTAAGCGAGACTCAGACCACACTAGCCCAAGACATAGGCCTAGCATATAGTTATAAATTACTAAAGTGAAAGTCCCATGAAATTTAGCATATTCATAAGCACGCTGAAGCGATTTCATTCAATCTTTGATTAAGTTTGGAGTGGGTCACATGACCCTTATTGACCTTAGTGGCTTTCTTGAAAGAAAACACAGATTTATGTTTATTTTAAGCATAATTAGCCTAAATAACTTAATCTGATTAAGCACAAATGTTTTTGTTCATTTTCCATGTACATATACAGTAAAATATGAATTTCAATATAACTAATTGTATGTTGTGTTATATTAGATGTGTTTTAATGTGAGAAATTCGAATTTGCTGGCAACTTTTGCCGATTAGCTATAATCATTGAGCACATTTAGCACACCCCCACTGCTTTTTACACAATAGTCTCATATATTCTATATTTGTCATATCCACCTCCATCACAGCTCTGCACATATTGGCATTCTCTCGGCTAACTTCATGAGGTGCCACCTGGACTGCTTTTAATAGCCTCCTGAATTGAGATCCATGATGGAGACTTCTTGTTTACTTTCCCTTCACTCCCCGGTCCTTAATTGTCTCTATAAAATTATTTCAAGCATTAGAAAGCATGAGAAACATTAATTTGGTCCAATGTTTTATCCTCTGTAAGGTTAATGATCACACACAGATCTTAAAACACATTGATCTGAAATTACCAACACCTTTCACAGTTGACATTATAAGTAAGGTAACTGATTCTGACCTTAAATGTGCATAACACACCTTTGCATGTTTTTTTTTCCCATTAAATATCATTTTAATCACTTGCAATCATTTGTTTTCATTAAGTGCATTTAGATAATTTAGCAATATAGTTTGAGGTCATGTAATAAGATCTTTTTTTTATTGGTTGAATCTGATTGTTAACAGGACAACCAGGTCATTCCATCAAGAGGTAGAATGATTTATGTCTCATCTCCTCCCTGTTTCTAACCTACTTCGTGCTAGATTGAATTATGTGATGAATAGGCATGGTTTCTCATGGTAAAATGCAGAATACCACAAACAGGAATCTGGGCATTAAGACAATGGCAATGGAAATCTCATAGTTCCTGTTCTAAAACTGATCATGTTGTATGAACATTGCAAATATTCATGGGGTTATATTTTTTGCAGAGTTGATCTATTCAGCACAGCCTTCTTGATCAAGCAAGGAGAGTGTGATCATCAAATGTATAGGCAGC
This sequence comes from Pimephales promelas, assembly GCF_016745375.1. Next base: position 8,411,327 of record NW_024121099.1, on the reverse strand, counting down.
TGAGAAATAAAATAAAAATAATATCAGCATAAATTATATAATATTTCATCTATAGTGATCAATATTTATTTAGGCCACTGTCTGTCTCTTTTATTATCAGTATGGTCAATCACATGTTTTATTATATCATTTTTTGTTGTTTATTTTATGCCTTAACTGTACATAATACAACCAGACTTTTGCATTAGAGAATGCACAGAGAACAATGAAAGACTCACTGTAATATTTCCTAATTTTGAGCAATTTCTCAGCAACTTGTTTTTTATGTCACAGAGAGTGACGCTGTGCAGAGATGTAGCAATTTCTGTTTTTTTGCTTTTCACTGTCATTCTGCTTTCACTCAGTCTTGTTCTTGAAATTCTTCAGTCTTGTTGGAGTATTCAAAAGCTCTTCAAAACAAATTGAAAAGAGAGAGAAAAAAAAATATTGATAAAAAGATACTGCTCTGGGCATCACCTGGCTCAGGAAGTGTTTCATCTAGTCAGAACAAAGCCTTTGAGTCATACTGCAACCTCAATCTGGCCTGACCCACCGAAACCCCTAAAAACCCCAATGGTCCTACCTACAGGCCAGAAGACACAGCTGTGAGTAGACATGACAGTGCGCTGTAAATAAAGGCAATTACGATTTATCCAGCATAGGCTAGCTTCTCGCAGAAGAAAGTATGGAGGTACTGAGGATTATTAATCATTATATAATACATTTAATATATAAATATGTAATTATATTTACATAGCTATTAACCAAATCCCCTTTTTATGTTGTGTAGTTTATGAGTTTGAATGTAGTTAATGAGTTTTCCCTTCCCCGGAATGTAAGCTTTCACCTCACGTAAAAGAATTGTGCCTTTTTTGTAGGCTAGTAATCAAGCGTTTGAGCACTGTGCTGATTTTTTAAAATTAGTTGATAAAAGGAGATAAAATATAAAAGTATAAAAGTGATAGAGCGATAAAAATTAAAAAGCGAGGGCAAATCGCAGAGCAGCAAGAGCGTCCGAACAGTAGCTGAGCAGGAAGTCAGAAAGATTTTATGAAAATGTTATGATCTTACTAAAAACAAAGATGATATTTCAGTTCTGATCTGTCATTAATGCAACAGTACACTGCAAACTAAGATTTTATGAAAATGTCATGGTCTTACTGAAACAAAGATGATATTTCAGTTCTGATCTGTCATTAGTGCAGCAGTATACTGCAATCTATAGTGCTTCTAATTAGCTTGTACAATTTCCAGGCTGAGCTCTCATGCACAGAGAGCTTGGACATGCAGGAACAGCATGATGAAATGAATAAGGAAAGAAAAGAGAAGAGACAGGTAAATAATGAGAAATTAAAATACCACATGAATCATTGACAGGCTCATGAAAATAGAGGTCGCAGGCCAGAGTAAGGAAATAGAGCAAGAAACAGAGACAGAATCCTACTGTTTTTAAAAGTGATTAGCTTTCCTTCACAAAACTAGTCACGTTCCTTCACAAAACTTGAAAATAAAAATAATAAAATATAGTCGTAATGTAATTTCTTTCTGCAGCTGTTGTCCCAAACTACACATAACAAATGAATATGCTCTTTTAAATCAAGAAAAAGAGAAAAGAGGCAGAATCTGTACTAGCAATTTTATGTGAGAGACTCTTCTGAAATCTGCCGAAAGATGACGGCCCCACTCACCAAGGATTCTTACTGTCAATATTTTGTCAGCTTTTGTCAATTCTTGAGAGAAATATTGTTACATATCAATACTAGAATGGCCTTAGGCAATCTATAAAAATAAAAGGTGAAGGACAAGTGTTGCATTCTGAGGGAGACATGTGGTTGTCAAGGGGAAATCCAGGGTCACTAAAACATAACTTGATACCACTGACCCATAAAATTATGAATGCATTTATGCAGCCAGTGAAGTCATATTGAAACAGCCTCTGACACACACCCATGGAGTCGTGGCTCATTGACCTGAAATGGATTTAGACCTGCAAAACAAAGGTGGAAAAGGCTTTCATCTTTGTTATTGCAAACATAGAAAAAAAACACAAAATAATTTATACTTTCATTAATTTGATACGGTCCTCCACATAGGAAGAACAGACTAGTAGTACTATTGCCAACAATTGACCAAACGCGGACTTATACACATAGCTGAAGTGGATTCAAATTGTCTCAGTCTGGACTCTGGAGCGAGGTTTACTTCTTTAGGTAACAGGAAAATAAGCGTGGTAGTCTGAAATCTGCTCCAATGGGTCTAAATTAGAGCGTGCTGCAGTTCCATTTTTCACCACAGATTTTCACTGGTAAACAGTAGATCTGAGGAGGACTGTCAGGGCACTGTCTGCCCTGGTTATGATACATGCCTTTCCGAAGCCATATGTTAAATTTTAATATATCCTGCTGACTTTAAATAATCTAAAAAAAATCTGAAGAAAAATTGTTTCAGAATGCTGAACGCATTTAATTTATATAGAGGTCTGTTTTGGGCCCCAAGTGCACTTACAGATGAGCTGCGGCTGCTTCTGAGGCAGAAGCAGAAACGTAGGAAGCTGGCTCTATTCTGTTCCATCATCATGCCGGTTTCAAAACATGTCTCCATTATATTAATAATACGTTTATATATATATATATATATATATATATATTGTATATATATATATATATATATATATATATATTATAGTGCCTTTCCAGGGCTCAAGGACACTTTATAATGAACAAGCAACAATAATGGCAATGTACAACGATAACAAACAAAACATGATGAGAGACGAGAGTAAAAGTACAGTAAAGGAGAATTATGTAGACGGAGTAGCATACAGCAGAATAACAAAATGTAATACAACTTAAAAATGGTAATTTTCAGAAAATAAGTGAGTTTTGAGCAAAACTTTTAAATTTAGAAATAGTATAAACACAACAGATCGGGGGAGATAGTTTTATAGTTTGGGTGCAACAACACTGAATGATCCAACCCCATTCAGTGTTAAAGTTAAACCACTGGAAGCAAGTGAAGATGCACTCAACAGTGTAGTGAATTTTGAAGGTTATTTTGTCAAACATCACTTGTCGTCCATCACGATGGGTACAAAATTGGGGTGATATGAGCAAAACGCTTGGTGTGGGTAAGTATTCTAGCAGCAGAGTTTTGAATGTATTGCAATCTGGAAATGGAGCTAGCAGATAAACCACTGAAAAGGGCATTACATTAATCAAGATGTGTATAGATATTTTAATATTGTATTTTCTGTTCATCCAACATTTTGCAACGACACAACCTTGTGACTTTCAGAGTGTTTCCTATAACAACATCTAACGTTTACGTTTTACTTTGGTGTGAGAAAGTCACATAAACCACGCAAAATATGGTCAGAGAGGTCAGACTGAAACGGATTTCCAGAAATGTGATTTGAATAGGATTTCAAATCACAAATGAAAGTAGCTGGAAAAGGATTTGTGAAAATTGCATTTCATGTCATTTATTTCCATCCACACTTGCTAAATCTGATCAGGTTTCAATCTGATATGCAAAAAAACAAAATCTTCGGATTTGGACTGACAGTCTGAATGAGGCTCACATGTAATTATCATAAAATATCATAATTATCATCTCATAGCAGGACTGCAGATTTATTTACTAAAGCATTTAAAGGGGGTTGAATGCTCAGTATCAATATTTCCCAAGGGATTAATCCAGAATTTACTACAAGGTTATTCCTTAAATTCTCTACAACACATTGTGGAGTAAGGAATTTATTTAATTTTAAATTGTAATCTAAGTATGGCACATGATTTACAATGTTAATATTCAAAACCCCGTGTGTGTTACAGAAATATTTGAAACCCTATAGATCATGATTTGTGCCTGCAAAACAGGTTTTGCTTTGAAAAACAAGCTTTTTGTCCTGAAACAAAACTTGATATCTCAGGGTGTCATGCTTAGACTTTTTTTCACGTTATCCTTGGGACATACCTGCACTAGATCCAGAGGTGTGCCGCTTTGTGTTAAGAGGGCATTTCAACAGCCGTAATGACCCTTTCTCTTCTTGAGACTCATCATTATGTGGCTGTCTGAGAGAACAAGTAAATCACTCCAAATGGTGACTCGTCAATCTAGCTGCCCTCCTAGACCCACCCCTTATGGATCAAAAATATATCGCAATAATGCAATATATTATATAATACATTTCAATATATGGGTAACTGTCATATTTTTTTATATACTGCAATATATGCATTGACCATGTTATGACTATATATTAATACATATAAAATATTTATAAATGAAGACAAAAATAGCATTGCATGTAAAATTCACAAAGTTTTATCTTTTATTGTGTACATACATTGCACAAATGTATGCATGAATTATGAAATATTAGTAAATATATTGTAACATATTTTTAAATATATTAAATGCGTCAATTCCTTTATAAAATATTGTAATATATAAACACTTAAACGTACAGTAAACGCACTGTATGTAGTCATACACTTATCTAACTGTGTATAAGTGTGCATCGCTGCTTTCGAGTAGACAAAACCAAGCACTAGCTTTATTCACTAATTAGCTGCATAACCATGACAACAGCAGCATTGGTCCCAGAAGACTGTTAATAAACCGAGTCATAATTGTGTGTGTGTGTGTGTGTGTGTGTGTGTGTGTGTGTGTGAATGGGGGTGTGTAATTATCACTACTAACTTTTCTTAGCAGCACTCTTGCTCACACTCTCTTTGCTCTTTAATTAGTCATCAGTTTGGCAATCAAGTTTCTTCAGGTGCATCATAGAGAAATGTGCAGAAAACATTCTTTAACTCATCAGAATTTTGTGGTAATGTAATTGTGGTAAGCCACTCTGAAAAATTATGCTTATAATTGTTTATTTGGGCAGTGCCCCCCTGCTACTTAATTTCACTTCTGGCCAACTTGTGTATTAATCTTGTTCTTGAAACTTGGCATTGTGTACTGCAAATATTGTTGGCTATGATAAATTGATTGTGATGTTCCCTATATGCAAGTTTGCTACATTAATATTGTAACTGGCCGTGTGTGCAAATAAAACCCGCACAATGCAGTGCCAGGCGAGACGCAAGCTATTTTTATTTTTTTTTATTTTTTTTGCTAGTTTCAGCCCGACGCAGTTATCTTTTTCAAGTCCTGGAAACTTTTTCAAGTTTAAATAGCAAATGCATTTGCACCCATCTGTGCGCCCATGGGCGTGCTGGTCTGAAAACGAGGCGCGTTCAGGTCTTTTTTTACAGTCTATGGTTCAGGTGCATTGATGGCATATTTTGAGCCAAAACCTGGTCTAAAGTCAATATTTAAAGGTGCAGTGTGTGATCGTTAGTGGCATCTGGTGGTGAGGTTACAAATTGCAACCAACAAAAGTTAAAAAACAGGACAGTTTTGAGTGTCATTAGTTGTGCCCCAATGACGCACTATACACTATGTACTTATACACTATGTACTCAACAGTGTAGTGAATGAATTTTATAACGTTATTTTGTCATCCAACATCACTTGTCGTCCATCGTGATGGCTGACAGACAACACGTGTGTACTGTATGTTCATTTTTTGTACATTCATAAAGAAAGAACTGTGATTTATTTTTCAACAAGCATTATTTTGCTTCGCTTCAGCTATGATAAAGAAACATACATTCTTTTATCGTAGATGTACAGATCAATAAAGGAAGGGGTGTGTTTGGGTTGATTTTAAATATCAACAGTGTTTCTCAGAAATTGCTTACTGCACATTTATTAAGACGTATGTATTAAGCAACAAATCAATAAAATAAGTTCCAAACGTAGGTTCAGGAAGATTATTATTCAGTCCTTTCAATCATCATTACAAGCTTAAAAGAAGCAGTCATGAGACCGGCCCAGTGACAATTATTTCGGCATCCCTCCACCTCTGTATCTTTCCTCCTCTATTTCTCCTATTCTTCCTCTACAGTCTAGTACTGTTAAATGGTGGTTTATTTCAGAGCTTGAGCCCCAGATTTAAGCATTCTTCAAGGGAAAAAAGCTAAGTTTGTTTACCATTAACTATCAAGGCTGAATGGGTAGACAAACTTTAGACTTGGAGATAACAGTCAGAAGAGTCTATACACCACATCATCTCTAAGGTTTTCCTTTGTTGATTACTTGGAATGGAGATGTCAGTGCTAGCCTATAAACTTGGCATGCTGTTGTTGATATTTTTCTTTTAATAGTGTAGTCCTTTAGTGTGAAAAGAGAAGTCATATCTGTTAGTTTGAGGAACGTAAAGTTTTTTTTTCTTTCCTAAGGGGTGTTGAAGGACATTGTTTACCTCTGACTCAGAAAGAGGACAAGAACAAATCAAAGAAGTTCAAGGAGATGAACGTGCTCAATAGTGCAGTGTGAATGCTGGACGAATGCTGGACGTTTTGAATTCACAGACATTGTAGGCAATTTTAAATTTATTCTGTCAATGTGTCGGCTGATTGTGGAAAAAACATCTCAACAATGCTTAGCTTTTATATTTTCTTTTGCGTCAGGCTGAAAATACAAAATACTCTCCTACATACACACAGAGAGTAGCAAAGAGAGTGAGATGAAAATAAGTGCGGCACAAAACATTGATTCTATCAATTTCTTTCTTCTCCGTAAAGGTCAAGACCTCTCAATAAAGGATTGGCCGGTATTTAAGGTTAAGATGATACATGGCTTATCTTTAATAAGCTATCATAGGAGTTAGTTCACCAAATAATTAAAATTCTCTTTTTTAACTGTCATGTTTCAGTATGACTCCCAAATAGAGAAAATGGAGTTTATAATGACTACTGGCTAAAATAAGAGCAAAAATTTCCTCTAAAGCATCACTGCCATACTCCATTTACTCTTTTTTTGAAGTCATACGATGGCTTTGTGTGATGTGCAGGCCATAAGTTGAGATTTCAAATCTCCATTCTGCATTCATGTTTGGAGTCAGTGGGACGTCTTTTGACCATACGTCAACATCCGCATTTTAGGGTACCCTTAAACGTCGGTTACATGGCGATCTCGGGCCATCATACAACTGACGCTTTACCTTTAACGTCGGTTAGGTGACGGGGTAGGTTTAGGGGTAGGTTTAGGTCTGGGTTAGGATTCGATAACGTCATCTAATCGACGTTTAAGGGTACCCTAAAAAGGCGGATGTTGACGTATGGTCAAAAGACGTCCCAAGACGTCAGTTATATGACGTCTTGGTATGAGACTGCGCAGGCATCAACCAAAGATTGAGTGGGGTCCGAGTTCAGTATCGACTTGGATTAATCATTATTATGCCTCTTGTCTGCGTGTCCATCTGTTTCTTGTTCTCTGTTGCAGGAGGAGTCAGTGAATCTGTCTAACATGTCACCGGAGTATCTCAACCTGAAGGAAGTGTTCAGGAAGTCCCTGACTGGTTCTTTTCCTCCACATCATCCCTATGACTGTGCTATAGATTTATTGCCAGGTACGTCTCCGCCCAACGGCAAGTTATACTCGCTCTCTGTCTCTTTTCACAAAATTAGACATGCGTAACGCTTACCATTTGGTCTGGATAAGGAGAGGGGGGGGGGGGGGTGAGTGGAAGATAGCATTTAAAACCCCCAGGGGGCATTTTGAATATTTGATTATGCCTTTCGGCCTGTCCAACTCCCCAGCCGTCTTCCAAGCACTCGTCAATGACGTGCTGAGAGACATGGACGATCAGTTCATTTATGTTTACCTAGATGACAAATTGATATTTTCTTCGTCTCTCCAGGAACACATGTTCAACATGTCAGACAAGTGCTCCAGAGACTGTTAGAGAATGGGCTTTTTGTCAAGGCGGAGAAGTACATGTTTCATGCACAGTCAGTTCCGTTCTTGGGGTATATTGTCTCGTCCGAGAGAGTGCGCGTTGACCCTGAATCTCTCATTGTGAATAAACTGCTGTTCTTTGCAATTGGACTCTACTCATTCTTTCTGTGCCATTACTGACAAAAACAAACTCCAGCAAATTCAGTTGTCAGACACGACTGGAACTTCAAACGGCACAGGGCTGTGAACAGAAGAAACAAAAAAATACCCTTTTGGCAGCAAACACGCTTGGTGGGTTTGGTGCACGATAAAAAGTACCCCATGTACAATTTAATGTACCATTGGATCTTTAATGTTGTGGGCATGTTTTTCTGTCATCTTGTTCAGATACATGACATTGTGGATTCTATCAAATATCAAGAGATAAAAAATTAAAAACTGGTTGCTTTTGCTAGAAATCTTATAATGGGCCGTGGTTGGATCTTTTATTAGGACAACGATCCAAAACAAACATCGAAATCAACACAAAAATTTGTTACGGAGCACAAAAGCTTCTGCCATGCCCATACCAGTTCCTTGACCTGATGACTGGAGTAAACTGAAGAGAAGAAGCACCAACATGGATCTAGAAATCTGAAGGATCTGTATTGATTCTGTATGAAGGAATGATTTCTGATCTCTCGTCAGTTGTTCTCTAAACTCATCAGGCATTATAGGAGAAGTCTCTGAGATGTTATCTTGGCAAAAGGAGATTGCAAAAAGTATTTAATAAAAGGGTGCTAATAATTGTGGCCAGCATGTTTTGGAAAAAATAAAATCATAATGTGATCTCCTCCCACCCCCCATTTTCAATTCTTTCATTTAGATGTTATTTCTTTTTTTTATTGAAAGATCAAGGATAAACAATGTACATTCATTTTTTTACAGCCATTTTTTGATCATACCAGGGGTGCCATTAATTCTGACCACAACTATATTGTAAAAATACATTAAAGGATATGAAGGACGCTATTTTTTAAATATGTAACCGACAATACATACTAAGTAATAATATAAGAATAATATTAAGTCAGAAACAATAAGACCCTCACCATATCAAATATTTTCTCCCAAATCCCAAACCAAAATAGAACAAAGAGATCAACCTGAGATCCATCAATGAGATCCATCACTCAGATGAGGCATGAGACATCTGCTGCTAGAGGTGCTGAACTTCTACACACAACAGTATTCACTACTGTATCTTGACTAGGTGATGATCTTCCAAGTGAAGTGCGGTAAGTGGCGTGTTGTCATGGTGACCACATTCATAGGGTGACCATATGTTAATTTATATAGCATAGGGTGAGTGAAGAAATCTAAATTCCATGCATTCAGAACCCGTTTGATGGGTCTGCAGCTGTCCAGAGTGCCTCAGACTTCGTCTGATTCACAATTAGATTCTCCCCTGTCATTAGCGGCCCGCAAGGTCGACACGGGGTGCATCTCGCCTGCTCAGTAATCACCGTCGATGGGGCTGGATGGCCACTGCGCTCACTGATTGCAGAACTGCTTGCCAGACAAGCCGGGACTGGGTGTTGAAGAAATGCTGTTCCTCATCAAGGACTCGTGTAGTGTCATCAGCCGCTCAATGAAGACGATTATCTCACATGTCATCAGTCGGTAGGGGAACATAACAGACACAAGGACTTCAGCATTACGCGAGAGAGGAGAAAAGTGTCTGAATGTCATTAAAATGAAAAAGGGAGAGTGGCTGGATTGCGACTTTGATGCGTCTGTTGACAGGTGCTGGGAGCACTTCACTCATCTTACGCCTTCTCAATGACTGCAACTATTACCTACATGAATTTAGCTGTAGTGCTACCTACCACAACATATCACAAATCGTTAATAGAACATAACATTTCTTACGTTGTTGTGTGATACAGTACAACAGGGCTAAATTAAAATGTAAAATTGCATTCTTTTACACTACTTTTTTTTAAAAATCGCTACTTTTTCAAAAAAGAATCTCTACTTTTTTTAAAAAGAGTCTCTACTTTTTCAGAAAAGAATCACTACTTTTTCAAAAAGAATAATGTAACAAAATAATAATGTAACAGATATATAATAATATAATAAATGTTGGCCTATAATTAAATTTATAATTACATTGTAATACATATATAACACTGTAAACAATGTATTGTTTGTATTAACATGTCAACATTACAATGTTAATAACAATGTATTAACATTAACATTGTAATGTATAATAACATCCTTGAAAACTACATTGAACTACATTGTTAAATTTTTCGAAAAGAATCGTTACTTTTTTTCTTCAGAAGTAAACAATGTAGCTAACTAAGGCCGTGTGTCCGCCAAAGCGTTTTTAGGAAGCTGAAAACGCTAGACGCTAGCTGTGGGCGCTTGAGCGTTTTGGCAGCGCAGCGTTTTTTCCGTTGAGACGTTTCATTTACAGAATACTTGCAGCACAGTTTACTTGTAACTGATTTCGCAGATAATTTGTTTCATACTAAAAATGTATTTTTCATCTATTTCGTTCGGTTAGCTCTGCCAGTTGATGTCGTTGAACAGAAAGAATGTTGTGACAGTTGGTCAGAGTGGTATTTGCTTCAGGGTGAAAAAAACGCAGGCATGGCATTTAAAAAACGCTGCGCTCCCATTGAAAACATACGCCAGGCGCGTGGAAAAATGCTTTGGTGGACACACGGCCTTAATGTTTAGCTGACAGAATGTTTATTTTTAAACCCCAACCCTCTCTAATTTCAGAATGTTTCTTTTTAACCACAACTTCAATGTATACTTCTTTTACTGATATATGTACCGATATCTTTTGCATTTCTAAACCAAACAACGTCAAACTTGGCACTGCACTTACTCGTGCCTATAGCAAGACACCTGTCAAGTTTGAAATACACATTTTAAAAAAAATATTTCAAAAAGAAAATAGCTAACTTCAAAGGTGACCCTTAACATTATCCAAAAAAACATCAGAAAAAACATAGACATTTTTATGAATTTACGTTTTTTTTTTTCTAGTTCTAGATCTAAAAAAGTTTATAGGACAGAAATCCAGGGTCCTTAATCCATATCAATCAATATATTATAATTAATTATTTGGTAATTAATAATAATAATAATAATAATAACAACAACAACAATGCATGTATATTCAGCAAATGGGTCACCTGAATCTAAAACTCATAAAGAAACTTACTCCCAAGCACATCACCACCACCACCAGAGGGAGATGTTGCTACTATGATCTCGACAAATTGCTGAAAATTACCTTGAGTGGAATTTATTCTGATTCTGTACAAGAACGCATTATTTGAGCAGAAACACCCTCACACATGCCACACATTCAATTCACGCTTCTCATTCATCACACCATTTAATTAATATTCAAAATGAAGAACAATGAGAAGAATCTCAGGGCCGTATCTAATACGCGAATTGCTTTTGCTCAGTGGTGCTCATTAGTCAGTAGAGTCACTATATAAAGAGAAAAATGAAAACAGCAAAACACTAATTTATTAATTATTTAAAAAAATTGTAGATTTGCCTCTGAGTTCAACATGCAACCCCAAAAGCACACTCAGGGTTTGGAATGAATCCAAACTGCCTGTGAGGCCCAAAGCAAGACAACAGCCATGTATGACTTCACCAGTGTCTGCTGTGGGTCAGCAGCTGGGGTTTGGTTGGTATGGAGAAACAACAACTGACTATTAAGATTCTGCGTCAACTGAACAGATAAAGAGCAGGGCACGGCCCGGCCATAGGGATGGTTTAGGTTTAGGTTTAGGATTAGAAAGTGTTGCCAGTTATGTAAGCATAGGAAAAGCGAATAACAAACAAGCATACACAAATACCCTGACAAATAACAGGACTATTTTTAACTGGATAGAAGAATGAAAATGTAAAAAGTCCCCTGAGGAAAACTGATAGTTCTTGCTGATCCAAGGATCTACATTTAAAAAGAAACAAGCACAAACTGTTTGATGTTTTTTTTTTTTTTTTTTTTTTTTTTGCAATAAAGTAATTGGCAGTTTCCCTTTTGAAATGGTTTTAATTATTATTATTATTTTATTTATTTAATAGTAAAAAAGTACACAACACAAAATGCGTTGGAAAGAAAGATAGGCAAGAGAGAAACGGAACGATTGAAATGAGACAAAGGAGTGAAGAGAAGGGATGGGGTGAGGGGCGTCCATTTGTCTTCAGACGAGGAGGGAGGTGCCAGATTCTGGAAGGTTTGGATACCCTATTGATTCCCCCAAAAAACATCCACCATGCAGCCCCCACTTTTTTTCCTTTATCCCTCGATTCCATCCTTTATTTCTTCCCAACTCCATTCTTATCCTTCCACAAGCTTCTCTCGCTCGCAGTCTTTAGAAGAAGTCAGCTCGGTAAGTAAAAAACTGAGAGAAACGCTAAATTTATAACTTTACAGCTCTGTTTTCTAGAATACAAGCGTTTGAGTGGTGTATACGGAGGGGAAACATCATATCTGTGCTAGTTTTGATAGGATAACGAGGATGGGATGTGATTTGGCTTATCAGGTTGTTGTTATATTAAATTGATGCATACATACTATTCCATATCTATTATGAATGCAATAATAACTATATAAACAACAAATTATAAAAAAATAAAAGGTAATTGTTTTAAATTAGAAATTTGAAAAGGGTTTATTATTTTAAAATTACATAAATTATTATTAAATGAAATTCTTAAAATCATATGAAATGATATATATTTAAAATAATTTAAGACTTATCTAGTCTGCATCATGTCAGTGGAATTTTAGTATGATTGAGAAGCTATTATAGTTATTAAGACTTTGAATTCGTTTTTATATTTTCAAAGTCATTTTAATTTTAATCAAAGTTTAGCTATCTTATTGTGTGTTTTGTCTTTTTATTTTTTATATGTCCTTATAGAGTATTTAACCAAATGAAAAGGAGAAATGCTGCATTGGCAGCTATTTGAAATAAAAAGTCTAAATATAATAGAAAATATAATAAATATAAAATATAAAGTAAATAAAATATTTTATTTCAGTAAATGTTTATTTGAATCAAAATAAGAAACATGTTTTTTAGGGGTTTTAGTTAACTATTTCAACCCTTCATCATGCATTAATGTTTTCCTCTCTAATTTTGCAGGTGCTGATTTCTCTTTTCTGAGGGTGCCGTGTGTGCCCTGAACCAGAGATTTCTTCCTTTCTATAACCTTATACACACAGCCATGCGAGGGCGGAGTCTATTCTTCATCTTTTCCCTCGTCTTCCTCCTCCTATCATTCTCTGAGGCAAAAAAGAAGTCCAAACAACCATCAGATGCAGTGACTGGATCCGAAAGTACTGCCATAAATCCCTCGCTGGGGTCTGGTCAACTAAGCACTAAGGATGGGCACCGCTGCACCTGGGAGACGTTAGAGAGAGGAGCTAACATTCTGCTCCAGGTGAGCTGCTCCACCCTTGAGGAGGAGGGGCTCAAACCTCCCTACACATGCCAGTTTGCTGGAAAACCTCAGGAATGCTCCGTGTACAGCACCCAGTCCTCCCAATACTGGAAACAGGTGGTGAGCAAACTGAAGAAGCGAAAGAATGCTTGCGAGGGGGACAAAGTCCTGAAAACACGCCTGTGTAAGAGAGCACCCAGCGCATCTCACATGAAACTCACAGAGAGAAGCGGAGAAGAGACGACCACACACGTTAGCAAGGGAACGCATGAAGAGAGCAAGCGCAAAACAGAGGCGCCCGTGAGGAAAGAAAAAGAAGGACAGAAAGAGAAGGAAGAGGAGGTGAAGAAAGAAGAGGATGAGGGGTTCGGAGAAGTACTGAATGATGGAGTCTCAGACATAGGGCCTGATGTGAGCTACTGCGGAGAGGGATGGCATTCCGTCTGCAGCTTTTTTGTCAAGTTTTTTGATGGTTAAAAAATCTGCTATCAATGCTTTTTCAGACCCATGGAGGATAAGAATGTTGATGCATGAAAAAAAGACAGAAGACAACGCCGTCAGGTGTCAGAAAAAAAAAAAAACAGACTTAGATAAAAACTTACCCACTAGTCTGCACCCTAAAAACATCATGCATAAAACAGTCCTGTTGTGAAGAACACACTAATCACATTGCTTAAACAAAATGTATTACTTGTGAATACTGCAACTAAACCTGATTTGCCTTTTTGTAAATGACTAATTGTGATTTGAATTCCACACATGACCTTTGATTTTTTTTATTCATTATGAAAATTGTTGTATATGATTTTTGCAAATAATACTAAAATCAATCAAAAACAAATGTAATTAATTATGTATGTATATATTTTTTAACTAAACATTTTGCCTAGATATATGGCAGAAAATCTTATTATCATTCATTCAACACAGCTGGATGATAAGATTAAAAGTTCTTCAGAGATCACACAGGATGAATAAAATAACATTATATAACTATTTATATGGTGTATTTATGTCTATATAGATGTGTATAGGTGTTTGTCAGTACATATGTGGTATTCAGACAGCATAGCTTTCTCTGTTTTGCATCAATAGTCAGCTTGTCATATCAGTGGTCTAAACAGTACATAGTTCAAATCGATAAAATGTGCCATATAAGTGGCATTCACTTTCCACCTGATGACCCAAAACTCTAAAAATGGGAAAATATTGTGCAATAAATTGCTCTTTTGTTCAGGGGTTTTCTATTGTCTTACAACAGGTTAGATTCAGATACTTCTGTTGAAGGCTTAGCTCACACATGTCTAACAGTGAAAGAACAATATTATGCTCATTGTCACAAATTAATTTTTACCAATAGACTCAATGTCAGGGTTAAATACAGCAGATGCATATTTTCACCTCATGTTGTGAGAAACTTTATTATAATATAGTTTTATAGTATATATATATAACTTACATCAGACATAAAGAATGTATGTTATATATGATCTGATCAAAAGTACAAAACATAAATATCATATCAAATAACATGACGACTATTCATGTTGGAAATCCTAACAACACTTTTTGGATTTTCTATATATATAGAAAGAGAGAAAGAGAGAGAGAGAGAGAGAAAATGTTAGGCTATATATATATATATATATATGTGTGTGTGTGTGTGTGTGTGTGTGTGTGTGTGTGTGTGTGTGTGTGTGTGTGTGTGTGTGTGTGTGTGTGTGTGTGTGTGTGTGTGTGTGTGTGTGTGTGTGTGTGTGTGTGTGTGTGTGTGTGTGTGTGTGTGTGTGTGTGTGTGTGTGTGTGTGTGTGTGTGTGTGTGTGTGTGTGTGTGTGTGTGTGTGTGTGTGTGTGTGTGTATATATATAAATAGACCATTTCACAAGATGTAAACAACACTGGTCCAGAAACACTTCCTGTTTCAGTTTGTAACTGTTTTCTTTATTTCACATGTAAAGAAAACATCTGAAAGATGTTTGTTTAACTTTTTGATTCAGTTTTAAATGTTCTGTTGGTTGTAATTTATCCCAGATTTTATGTAGTGTTAAAAAACTGAAACAGGAAGTGCTTCTGGACCAGTGTTGTTTACATCTTGTGAAATGGTCTATATATATTGTATATGATGTTCCAACGTGAATAGCCACATATTTGACATGACATTGAATACATTTTCAAAGTATACCGGTGTTGTGTGACCAAACATTTAATGTCCAAGCAGAAGGGGAAAATCAAACAAACTCCCTCTTGTATAGCGTCGAAAGTCTTATTCAGTTCATCCTACGTGGATCTTTATCATATGTAGCGTTAGAAAATCTGATTTATAAATGGTCCCCATCTTTTGAAAAATATAGTAAAAATTAAAATCTAAAAATAGGTTTTAGATTTTAATCTAAAACTTTGGAAAGTTCGATAAATTTTGCTGAATCGGTTCATTCAGGCAGTTAATAAACATGAACAGATTAAATATAAACTGATTTCGAGTTCAGGCTACTATGTACAATTAACATGGAAATTACAAGTTTTGTTCTATTTTATCTGTTCAAGGAGATGGGAGGAACATGACACATGAAATGATGCTGATGCCAACAGGAAACCAATTCTTTGAACTTTGACTTTTTGTTCTTTGAGTTACTTTATATTAAGCAAATTACATAAATATACTGTCAGCATAC
Source organism: Pimephales promelas (assembly GCF_016745375.1). The sequence goes on along the minus strand of NW_024121099.1, from coordinate 8,395,410 downwards.
TTGTTCATTTCATTCTGATTTGAATTTCAGACCTGTGGAAATGACAATGTTTTTGAATATTACCAGAGTATTTTATAGACAGTGTGTTGTTCATTACAGACTGTGTTTGGAGACAGAATCTCAATGAGTTGCTTCAGCCCAGTTTATCAAACAAATACACACTCAAACACACACTCTCTTACACAAACACATCACTTACTAAACAGACTGGCTCTTAGCAGTGCACATAAATCAAGTGTTTAAAACAGGCATTCAGCCAGATGCCCCTTTTAAGGCCTCCTTTCCCATCCTGATCTACAGGGAAACAACACTACCAGCCTCCCCAAAACCCAACTGGGACTCCTGAAAATCACACAAAGGGACTCAAGGCGCTTCCCACATCAGAACAGTTCTGTACAAAGTGGAGAAGTGACCCATTCAGACACCCTTGCAATGTTCTATTCTACAACCTGGCCTTACGCCACATTCACCCTCTTAAGCCTTACACCGATCCAATGGAAAATGGCAAAGAATGACACAAGACACAAAATTAGTACTGACATAGTAGAGGTTGGAAGCTGTGCCATGTGGAATTAAGGGGCATTTGGTCAATAAGAAAATAACAAGACACCACCAGTGACTGTTGACGAAGAGGTTATTTGTTCACCGTATCAGAATTTAGATGCACTGCATCTTGTGTCAGTGAGCAAGCTTATTTTTAAAGATGATTTATGGACACAGATTAAGCAACCGACCCCATGACTTACAGTGAAATACTGAAAATCAGTACACAATAACAAATGCACACAGGAGAAGCACTGCATCAGAGGGCGCAGAGATATCACGCAAAACCTAAAATAATGTTTGCCACAAAGAACCGGCAAAAGTAATGATTATGCATGAAACATTTGAATTGTTGATGAAGTTGATAAATTGATCAAGTTGACGATGCAGACACACCATCTTCGCAGTAGTGAACGCGCGAGAAATGCACACTTCATATGAATTAGCCTACATAAGCAGAGAGTAGCCGATTTCTTTTAGTTTTTAATTGTTTTGTTTAAAAGTACACATTTCAAGCTTTCTAAGGATATACAGGTCTGTGAGGCAAGTAGCTTATACGCTGAGTTTCGGTTCATGAGTACGCGCTCCAGTTCACGCGCCGACGCCTCTGTGTCCTGATTATATTGTTCACCATATATTTGCTTCTTATCAAGATCACTGAAAGGCCAGGAGGTCATATTAACCACCAACAATATCTCTGAAGAACAACCAGCTATTCACAACAGCACTTTGAAAGAACCAAGAAAAGATTGGCACTTGACCATTTCAATATTCCTCCATCCAGGCGAGCAACCACCAAGAAAAGGAGTTAAAACCAATTCTCGCCCAGGAAAACTGGAAGCTGCTAGGGACTGGAAAATGTTGGCTGATCTTGATCAATGGCTTATTTTTTCACCTAAGATTGCCACCACTAACCTCCGACCAGATATTATTATTTAGCACGCATTGTTCAACTGTTCACATTGCAGGCCGAAACAACCTAATTCCGTTGTTTTTTTTTTTTTTTGGCCCTATGCGACCTGTATCCGATCTTTTCATGACAGTCTGAACAACACAGATCTGATCTTTTCAAATGCGACCCAGGCCACTTGGGTATATGGTCAAAATCCGATATCTATCCGATCTTTTGAAATGCGACTTCAATTTGAACGGCCAGGTCACATATATCCGACCCGCACGTCATTGCACACAACTCTAGCTAGCCAATACACTCCAACTCCAACGCGTTTCTGCACTGTTATGGGCCGCCGCAGACGTGTCTCTTGTCCCGTGACAGAGTTGATCGAAGACGCTCACAAACATAATCGAAGGTGGATCTGGTCATTCGGAAGTTACTGATGAATTCTGTATCAGTGAAGCCACTCACATCAGTATCCCACCACTCGTGGCTGCAACTCCGCACCCACACGTTTCTCTGTTTAATTTTCTTCTTAAAACGAGAAGATTGTAAGTGTCCTGACTCTGTTGTGAAAATAACTTTAATCTAGCTAAACGAGCTCCACTGTCGACATCCATTTAGCTACTTACGCAAACAAAAGGTTTGGTGTGGAAAAAAGTAAGGAAAAAGTACAAACTACTCCTGGAATGTCTAGACAGCAACAGAAAATTGAAGGGTTAGTTAGAGAAAGGAAACAGTTGAGGAAGCAATGGAAAAGCGCAGAACAAAGTCAGAAGGAGGCACTCAATATACAAGATAAGCTGGCAACATTGTGCAGAGCTGAGCGCCTACGGAAACTATACAAAAAGAAGGAATGTGCCAGGGCTAATTTCTATAAAGATCCATTCAAATTCATAAAGATGTTATTTACCAGTGAGAAGAATTGCATTTTTAAAAGTATCTAGCGAGATATTTGGACGATACCCAACCCTAGTGAGAATACACATGGGCTGTGGAACTTTGTCATAGGCTTTTTCTCTTTGTTCCACCTGTTTACAGTCACCTCAGAATACTTCTCAGCAGCATTGGTTGCCATGGTTACAACATTGTTATCCTTCCACGGTACCAATAACTTTTTCCCCTGTGTAAGCACTTCAGAGCTTCCACAAGGCATTTTTTGGAAATTCTTCACATCTGTAAAAGGGACATCGTGCAGGCGGCACAGTCTCAAAGTGCCAAGACATCCATAACCTCGTTTTGTCATTTCATCAATGTGGCTGAGGCGTGAAAAGGTTGTCGCATACAAAGTTATACCCTGTAGGAACTTCTGCTTGTTCAGCTAGACCAAGGACTATACTTGGGCTCTGTCCAAGGCCAGTTTCAGGGAGATGTGTGTGCACTCCGCTATGTGGCTCCATATGATACATGTACCCTGTAGGTGATTAAATGGTCCACAATTTATAACAAAACATGATTGGTTTGCCCCTGATCAATTGTTTGCAACCATACCTGCCATAAGGCATCATGCTTTTGTCAACTGATAACCATTTTTGGTATTGCATCATTTTCTAAGACTCATTCAGTGCACTAAAAATGGGCCGTACTTTGAAGAAAGGGTCGTTTGTGGCTTCACCAATTGGTTTTCCTGAACATCTGTCTCATTCTCCAGATAGTTCACCTCAAGCGGCTTATTGGAGCACTATCTCCGTTTCATGTGCTCGCTCGCTCTAGATTCCGGGAGAATTTAACTATTTTACGGCATAACTACTCGATCACGAGTGGCTCAACCAGTAGATATATAGGTAGATGTATAGAAAAACTCATCAACCAGGCATCGATGTTTCATCAACAAATTTGCCTGGATTAATAAATAACCAAATATAGTGGACATTATAATCAGGACACAGAGTGCACAGGTGTGTGCATTTCTCTCTACTGGGAAGATGGCGAGGCTACACCGTCAACTTTATCGACAATTCAAATGTTTCATGCATAATCATTACTTTCGCCGGTTCTTTGTGGCAAGCTTTATTTCAGGTGTTGCGTGATATCTCTGCGCCCTCTCAAACAGTGCTTCACCCACCCCCCCACCGTAAATTCGAATTAGAACAACAGTAGCCCCTGCTGGATGAGACATATTAATGCAGACCTCCAAACCTGAGACCTCTAAAAGCTGTTCTTATCCTGCATGGTCGACCTGAGCTAGCTGTTGCAAACAAGTAAACAAAAAGGAAAAGAAAGGAAAGGAGGAAAAAATAGTTATTTATTTTGTATTAAAATCATCTGGGATAAGGCAAATCGTTGTAGGAGTCTTCTCATTAGTATCAAATTAATTTGTGAAAAAGATAATTGGGCATTATCTTCTGTGGGTTTTGATGGGCCAGCATCCTCAGCTATTTTGTAGTCCCAGAGGTCATCCCTCTTCACAGCTGTTCTAACTGTTCAGTTCTGTAAAAATATTTGACTCAAAACCAAAAACGGTATTTCTATACAATACAACCACTGATAAATGGTGATCACATTTTTAGTACAGTCATGACAAATCATTTGCACTTGTCCTTTTCAGTTTGTAAGGTGTAACATGCCAAATAACCCTGTTGCCTATTATTTTTTAGACAGCTGGTTGGCATGGAGCATTGACCCAAACAAACATAGATAGTCAGAACAGCTTCTGGCTCACTGATTGGCTGAATTGGGTCATGTGTTTGGAAATCTGACCATGACACCAGAGCCATCTGCGTGACACAAAACAGTCAGTCTGTCTTTGCTTGAGGAGTGTTGAAATACACATGAAACTGCAATGTGTCTTGTGCCACACTGTTTAATCTATCTAAAAGACAAAATTATAACAGTATTATATGGGACATGGCAGCCAAGCAAACACAAGGTAGGTGATCAGGTTGATCATTTAAAATTAATCATTTTTTGAGGTGTCCACTAGATGGCTCTCTCCACCACTGCATATGCCCAATTGGTACAACATAGCCAAACACATTTTATTCCAGGCTTGTGTTGGGTTTGGCAGTGTGACACAAGGCTTATTATGCAATTGTAAGTCTATAAATAGACTAATCATATCCTTATGCCACAGAAGCAACAATGACTGACCTGGATGAGGTCAGCCCAGGCCTAGCTGCAGGTTGAAATTACTGAGAAATTGACATGTGACATTGTCAAGGGGGCTTAAATTTATACCATCAATGAACAATACACACTGAGAACTGGCTTTGGAACACATATTTTTAAAAAGCACTCCATATGCAACACTTCATGCAACTCCCTAAAACACTCCATATGCAACTGCACAAGTAACCATAAACTGACCAACAAAGTTTAAATGAAGTTTTATTAACTAAGTTCAGGAGGAGTACATTCAGATAATTAACACGAGTGAACAGCAATCAGCAAACAATGATAAGAGGGTAGGCTACATAGACTCAGCAGTCTTATCTCGATCCATTGACAGTTTGCAGCATCCCCCCTCCAGCCCTTCTCCAAACTAGTTCTCCACGTACACTCCCTAGTTCAAGTAGCTACACTGGGTTCAGGCTGAATACCTCCCTCCAGACAACACGCCAAATACGCATTAAATCTACTTCCTCAAAATTATATGTAAGTGTGAATTTGTGAAACACCAATAAAATGATAAGCCAGCATAATTTATTATGCATAACCCATTTACAGACACTACATATGAATAGAGTTTAAATAATATACTGTATCACCATGAAACGTCCTCAGTTGATTACTTGCAAGTTATTCAAATAACAAGTAGGCTAGCCTAAAAAATTGTATCATACATTTTTGAAATTTGTATGTTCAATAATGCAAATTAGGCATTATCTCATTAAATATGCACGAATTTGCATATCTTTTCGGTAGATAGCCAAGTTCTGAACATATGATAAAGCCAGGTGCAAACAAACAAAATGAAAAAAAAGTTCAGAGGGATTTCAGAATATATGCTTTCATTACCTAGGAAATCTAATTATACTGTCCATAGCCTTAAAAAAATAGTTTTTCGTCATTTTATTTATTTATTTATTTATTTATTTATTTATTTATTTTAAAAAATCACACAAATCAGGCCAGGAATGATTGATTAATAAATCCCTCTGAAAATATCTTGAATACTGCTAAGTGCATAACTGGAAAGTTTGGTGTAGCCTATAGGTGCTAGGCTGAGATGTTTGTACTGGAGAATGACAAAAAAAACTCAATGAATTAATTGGCAGAGTAGCCTACACCACGATATCGGCCATGACTGACAGTAAACAGACGGAACACAGCGTGACGGATTGGAATGCTAACTTCTTGGTAAATTCGGGAGAAACTGCTGCAAGTAAACAAAATGTAATAAAATAAACAAATTAATTTTCAACGTTTCCTTTATATCAGCTTGAAAGAACACATTGAAGGAGTAACTAGCCCAAATTTTCAGATCACTGCATAAAAAAATCGATGTTTTGCCTACCATGTCTCGCCTTTCCACTTTCCAGACAGTGCGAATTCTGCTCTCCAGCGCCTTGCTTTTTCAAATGCGCGTTGCAATGGTAACCATTATGTAGGCCTACCAAAAAGCTATAAGAGGATTAGCGACTCATTGAGTGTCCCTTCGAGTGAACAGGTTTGTCATTTCAAACAAACAGCAACTTGACACAACAAATAATAAACGAATGTTAGGCTATAGTATAAATTACTGACTGTGAATAAGTAGCCTATTTAAGCCTTCTTTATTCTTTATTTTTCTGAAGTAGCCTACGTGCATTAGATATCACCATCAACTTTTAAAAAATGTTAATCTGTCTAATAAAGTACACAACCAAACAATGAAAAAAAAAAGCTTGTAATTAAGACTGTAACATTGCCTTACCTTTCGAGAAGAAAGCAGGCAACTTTATAGCGCCTCTTTTGAACTCTTTCTACTGCATTAGCTCTATCTGGAAAAACGCTATCCTGACACTAACTCGTGTTTTTTTTTTTTTTTTTTTTTTTTTGTAATTTCCGGTCACGTTTACTTTTATGATCTATTTTTGGACTTTTCTGGCTTTGGACTTTTATAACTATAGAATCAATTTTTAATGCGCATGTGAACGGCATCATCGTTTAGGTTCGCGTAAAGTCATACATTTTTACCTTGCACTGACTGTAAATCCAGCATCTAGTTCATAAACGCCAGAGGAGAACTGGCCCCCGACTGAGCCTGTCTTCTCCCAAGGTTTTTTTTTTTTTTTTTTTTTTTTTTTCTCCATTGGCTCACCTGATGGAGTTTCGGACACCAAAGGTCACTTGATGGAGTTTTTCAGTTCCTTGCCACTGTTGCCTTTGGCTTGCTCAGTTGGGGATATTCAAATGAATTAACCAATCAATAAAACCCTTGATCAGCTTTACCAAACGTGGATGTTTTTTCTACTAAGAAACGAACATTGTTATTATGTTTTGATTGATACTGTGAAGCTGCTTTGATGCAATCTATATTGTGAAAAGCGCAATATAAATATACTTGACGTGACTTGACAAGTTCACATTTTTTATGATATCTACATTATTAAATGATTGAAATTACATTTGTTTATTCCCAAAGAAGTGCCCCATGTTCTGTAGAATCTCATTTTATCTGTTCATTCTGCAGGCTGGTGACGAAGCCTTCATTCAAAAATCCTAAGAGGAGACCTACATTCTCAAATTCCATGACAGGTCTGACGACATCGGGATTGTCCTTGAAGGCCAGAACATCTTGTAAGGCTTGGATACCGTTCCATTAGCTACGGCAAAGCTTTTTGGTCTGATGTAGGCTATGCTTTAAATCTCAACTACCCTCCTGAAATGAAAAGTACCTTTGAGGTACTGCAGAAGATAGTCATGGAGCTGAAAGGCTGCACTCATATCCAAGAAAGCTCAGGTTCTCAGAAACACTCTATGAGTTTCCATGGTACAGCAGGCGGACACAAGGTTTCTGGAATAAGGACTTTTTTTTTTTAGTTCACACACTCACAACACAAAGAACTTGCTTTATTCAAAAGGTTACTCTGTAAACAAGCACAATTCAGATCTGAGGGGGGAAAGCTCCCTTTTGCCTCCTCATGGTGCCAGGCCTGGGTCACGCTAAATCCTTGCAGATGTTCTCTAACACAAATGACTCAAATGTCTAAATGCATTATTGAAGTAGGCATGTCCTATATTAATATAGGCTACATGACTAAATTTATACCAGTACTTTTAAAATTACATTTTTATCTAGGCTACATGTTATCACAATATTACAGAGCCCTTGATTTAGGGGGACATGATGACATGGAAATACAAGATTGGAGGAATAATTATTTCAAGGATGTTCACTAGCAAAACTTGCATTCCCCCGAGACACTCGCAAAGATTGCAAAAGTTTTCCTAACTAATGAAAAGTTTTGCTAGCGAACGCAAAGTTTGCATGTGGAATGATAAAGTTTTGCTAGTGAAACCAAAGTTTCTCTGTGGAACGCAAAAGTTTTGGGAGCAAACGCAAAGATTCACGTAGGAATTCAAAGGAGTTTAATCATTTGTAATTCCCCTTTGTCTGTGAATAAAATATGAGATGAGAGTGAAAGAGAGGTCTTTAAGTGTTATATTGCACGTTGCTGGTTTTGGCTAACCTCTCACCAAAAACAATAGCTTCACATTTGCACATCAGTAAGGAGGTATTTATCACTCAGATGTCATCAATCAATCAGCCTGTTTCATTACTTAATCGTTAATCAAAGAGGATAATGATTAGAAAAAATTATGATAAAATAACGCAAAATTAACATAGGTCTTTAGGCTACAGCATGCTAGCTTAGGAAATCTGAAAGAAATAGGGAAGGCTGACTGACTAAGGTAATATTTGCTGAGTTTTAGTCAATATTTACAATGGTGTAGTGATATATAAGAACTTTGGCATGTAGATGACCTGATTTTGGAGTCATGGGATGGGGCAAAAAAGGGACCATCTGGACCTTTGGACCATGGTAAACACACCATTGTTGGGTCTTAATGATGGTGTTATATACATTTATATGTTAGTGTCAGTGCTAAGTTTAGAGTCACGGTTCATTACAACCTTCAGAAAATAAAGATACACTTTACATATAATGGCCTACATTCACAGAGGGCAAACCACCACACTTAAATAAAGATTACCGTGCTATGTCACCTTCATCTGAATGTAGATAGATAGCATTTACAAGTCTTGCAATAAATGATCTAATCAACTACTAGCCATTAGCTACTATACCAGAGAGGGTGTCAATTTAACAAAACCATGGCAACTGACAGTATATTCACACGTGTGTGATACAATCTGCACCGGCAGGGGTCCCCACAGCAACTCTATTCCAGTGATAATTGGTCAAGACAAAAATCGAGTTGGTTTTGGGGTGTGGAATATGCAAATATGCGGGACGAGTCTTTATTAAAGGACTCGCACTGTTGTCGCGTGTGCCGGCAGACAGTCAGGCTGCAAACCTGGTGTAGTCTTGAAATAACCAATTTTACATTAAAATCAGCGCTCGGAATTGTTTAAAAGTCGTGTGTCTGTCTGCTGTAATGTGCTTTGCTCAAGAGACCACTTTAAACTGAAGCACTTTCTCTATGAGTTCCACAAGGTAAGGACGTTTTTTGTTGTTTTCAATGCATTGTAGTAGTGCCTCTGGTGCAGTTAAACAAACTTATGTGACATACCGGTATGTTGTAATGATGCATAATGACAATGTTTATGTTTTGTCAATGATGACAACTTCTGTGGTTACTGTAATGTTTCGAAGTAACTCTAAGTGAAGCACATTTACATGGATTTAAATGGATAAGTTCATACGGTGGCTGAGAGATCTCAACGCGCTGCAAAAGTTCACAATACAACCAAATACAGAAATCTGCTGCAGAAATTCACAACACAACCAGTATATACGATCCCACGCACTGCAAACAGCACCTCCGCAAGACAGATCAACCCGGCTGGATCATGTTAGCTCAGTGAATCTACATATTTTATTTTTTAAACATTTTATTTATTTAGCAAAACATACAGAGATGAGATGTTTGACATAGCCTATAACGTTGAATACAATATACACAATATATTAACAATATGTTTAATGTCATCAAAATAGTAAAATGTACTGAAAAAAATATAATAAATAAATAAAAATAGGTGGAGAAAATGAAACATGAGGGTTAGAATTTAATCTATAAATAACTCTTGAAATTCATACATTATGGTATATTCTAGTGCAGCTTATTAGACCTATATTTATAGAATAGCAATGTAAATGTACAAGAATGTACCATATAGGCTAGATATATAAAGGCTATCATGATCATTTTGCCAACAATGAACCATTGATTTGTTTAGTTTATAATACGTTTTATTTTTAATTTAACAAATAAAACATTTAACATTCAAAACTCATAAAAACAAATGAGTTTGTACTCACACATCTGGGTTGTCTTTTGTGTGTCTTTGTTTAGAATTCTTCATATTCTCAGTCCCCCAATACCGGGTCCAGTTATGCCTGCGGATGTGGCTGTGCAGCTGTACATTACACATTCTCCCCCACTGTGCAGCTTCCTGAGCTCTTATGAAGACTATAGGGCACACAACCTGGTCAAAACCTGCTACAAACCCCTGCGGCCCTGCTTGAGCTCCAGAGCCCACCTGGAGCCCCCCTGTTTGGGCTGGCAGAAACCAAAATCCAAGACCAAGAAGAAGGTTGCGTTTGCAGACTCAAAAGGCATGTCGTTAACAGTGGTGCATGTCTTCTCTACTTCCGATAACAGAGAACCCGTCCCATCCGAACCTCAGTTTAACCTGGAAGACCTAGAGAATTTCACAGCCACTCTGCATATGAATTCTGTCCAGAGGAGAATTCTAGACTTTCCACAGCCAGCGGCAGACTATCTGGATTTCCGTAGTCGGTTGCTGAAGAATATGGTTTGCTTGGAGAACTGTACCCTACAGGAGCGGGCCCTCACCGGCACGATCAAAGTGCGTAACCTGGTTTATGATAAGTCGGTTCATGTGCGAATCACTTTCGACACATGGAAGAGGTTCCAGGATGTTGAATGCATATTTATGAATAATGTCTATGGTTGCCAGGATACAGACACATTCTCATTTGCCATTGAATTACCTGCGTATGTGGCATCTCAGAATAAGGTAGAATTCTGCATTAGCTACAGAACTGGAGGGCAGACTTACTGGGACAACAACGATGGCCGAAATTATGGACTGGTTTCAACCTCTTGGCAACAAAACAATAAATGGAATTCCTCAACTCAGAGTAAGAAACCAAATGAACCCAGAAAGTTAGGCAAGAAAACACAAGACATAACACAAGTTTATAAATGTAAAAGTCCTCCCCAATCCAATCGAATTTCCCCACATTGGCAGAGTTGGGGAAACATTTCAACCTGCAGCCCCTACTGGTGACTTGAGCTGACGTAATTAACTAGCTAACTATCCAAAAGTGTTAAGCTTTTAGCAACAATATTTCTCTCGGCATGAAAACAGAAGAAGATTAACATTCTTTCAAAAGTTTAATATGATTTACCGACTGATTGGAAGTAAAACTTTACCAGATTGCAGAGAGAACAGAGGCTGGTTGAAATTACATGTTGCTACTGTGCAATACAGCATGTTTTATTCTTTATAATAAAAAGTAAAACGTATGTGATGACTGAAGAGCCAAACACATCTTTTAACAAAACCACTGGGGGTCTAGAGTAAACACTATATAACTGCTTTGTCAGTTTATTGTTTAAAATGTGCCTTTGTCTGTCCGAATATAAATTTTGTTAAACATCTGCCATTTTGTGCCACATTTGCTGACTGTGCACTATAAAAAATAAAACCAAGAACAGATCAAGTCAGATTATTTGAAGAGGATATATCTAAAGCCTGTCTCAATGGCCGATTTTCTACGGAGCTCCTAAAGGGACACAGTGATGGAAAAAAAAAAACAGGAGATGGGTGGAAAAACCTTGTCAAACCTTTGTGCTCCCAAACATTTTGCGACAGAACGCATGACATGTAATTTTTCCTCCCGTGTCATGTTTGTTTTCATCACTATGTCCTTATAGGGCTCTGATTTCTGTTGAAGATTTTATTATGGAAGAGATGAACCGTTTGTGTGCAACCAGTGAGGTTATCCTTCATACTAAAGGGGTCAACTTTAACTGGATACAAAAAAATTAGGTAAAAGAAAGAAATATTAATATTTATCATTTTTAATATGTACTCCTTGAATAAATTGCCCTTAAAATGAATTTGGTTTAGATCATTTTGTTTATCAAGCTTTTTATTTGCAAGATGTGCATATGTTTTATTTTATTTTTTGTTTGGTTTGAATGTTAGAAATGTAATGTTCTGAATTTTATGCAATTGAATGCAACATGCTAAATAAATGGTCTCTGTGCCTTAGCTATTGAGCAAATGACATTGTAAAGTTGGTAGCATTAGAATTATTATTATTATTTTAATGTTTTAAGTGCAATTCAGTGAATATGACGTTGTGATATTATGTATGAACCAGATGTGAAGATAAGAATGGCTGTATTTTATTAAAGGAAGAATGGATGCCTTGATAAATGAGTATGTATGTGATGTGATTTTTAAAAATAAAAATTCACTTTTCAGATTCTGTTTCTAATTAACTTGAGTCAGTGCGAATACGTCTGATCTGCCCAATGTATATTTCTATAAAATTCATACTTTCTTGCCAAAGTGACAAGAATATTGTTTCGGTCTGAGGACGATATGTATGGGAATAATATACAGCAACATTTTTTTACGATGTTGTGCAAATATTTTTTCAGAGTTTGGAACCTTGTAAAATGGTGATCTGAAAACTGGTGTGCAAATAGGTGAAAAAAAGTTTTCACTTTAAAAACTTTTAAAGTGGTTTGAAAGAGCGAAACTTATTACATTACATTGGCACTCCTATAGCTGGGTTTCAGTCACGTGATTATTAAGACGATTATTAAATCCGCATAAGCCCCATAAGGTCCGCCATGCTGGTTTATTTACATAGCTACCACAATTCCTTGCACTCAGGTAGTTTGACGTCTTTTCTTCTCTTTTCTACGCAAAGCTTCTAGGTTGCACGTCACACGTAGGCTCACTATTGGCCCACGCTGGTCATGTGTGTGACGCGTGTAATGTACCACCAAGAAATTTTGCAAGCGAAGAAAATGCCAGCAAAGTCCTACAGCGAAGAAATCAAGATGGTTTTTGGGGACATCCCAGACATGCATATTATAGAAGATGATTTGATTGTCGGCTTACTAGATCTATGGGCTGTAAGTTCAAGAAAAGATCATATTCAAGAGGTCTGAACTCGTGTTCATGGGCCATGTGATCAGCAAGGAAGGTCTGAAGCCCGACGAGTCATGATTTCCATTACACGAGAGTAGATGTTAAAACTTCATGCTGATTTGCACTCAACTTTCACCAAGATAGGGCACAAACTAAGACATAGCTTTACACAATCTATGCTTCTCCATCCATTTACGCTTCTTTCCATACGGTGGTGTGACTGTCCGGTGTTAACGGCTACAGTGTACTTGGCGCGTCAGCACACACAACAGCTGCAACTACAGTGTGGTCTCCCCAGTGGACCAGTATGACAACCATCTGGATTGAGCCAAGTAGGGGACATCTCTAGGGTCTTCAAGTGGGCACCGTCCGTCATCAGTGTTTCGTCAACTAGCCCACGACATTTCAAGAGGTCTCGACAGCGAGTCGCCCCCCTCCGTCCCCCACTCAACTCAGCCCAGCTTACTGACCTCTACATCCCTCCTGTTGCTGAGGTTACTCCTTCCATGTAGTTCACATGTGACCTAACCACAATCTCACAATCTCTCCGCAACCCAACCATACGCACCAACCCGTTTGACTAAGGCTGTCGAGCCCCACTGTCTTCGTTACAGTAGGTTCAGTGGCAACAGTTCCGTGTGGCGTACTCCCTACTGCAAAAAACACCAACCCTCATTCAGGCAATATAAACAAATAAACCAACAGACTCTTCAAGTTTTTCAAGAATTCTACACAGCCAGAGTGGCGGCCTGTACACAGCCAGCCAGAATAATTCCAACTCAACCACAGCCAGTTGCTGCTCCTCCCTGCTGATTCAGATAAGTTCTTTACCTTCAAAAGTAACAGCCAAACAATAACTGACGTGCCTGACCCAACTTCAAAAGAGGATCTTCTAAGGATCATAGTCATGATCAATTACTTGTCACAGTTCATACCTAATCTGCCCACAACAACAACGCCACTACATAGTCTACTCAAAAAAGATACAGCATGGACATGGGAACCGCAGCATGCAGCAGCTCTCAAGATTTTGACAACACTTATCAGCAGCAAGCCAGTGCTCAAGTTATTTGACATAACCAAAGACACTGTGATACAGTGTGACGCGTCATCAACCGGTCTTGGAACCTGTTTGCTGCAGGATAGTCATCCCATTGCATATGCATGTCGTTCTCTGACCACATCAGAATAAAATTACTCTCATATTGAAAAGGAGCTGCTGGCAATCTGTTTCGCAACTAAAAAGTTCAACCAGTGCTTGTATGGCAGACCAATGATGACAGTAGGGGATGTCTAGGGACATTCAAGATGCAATTGATTGTTGCAGTGTGTGTGCAAAAATTTTACTTGAACAACACTCAACAGCCACATAAATTGCCAGATTGTCCATGGGCTAAGCTGTGTTCTGACATATTTACTTATAATGGAACAGATACCTACTTCACTCTAAAAAATGCTGGGTTGTTTCAACCCAATTTTGGGTAAAATATGGACAAACCCAAACATTGGGTTAAAAATTTAATTAAAAAAATTAACCCAATGGCTGGGTATGTCCATATTTTACCCAAAATTGGGTTGAAACAACCTAGCATTTTTTAGAGTGTTGTCGTTATACAACGTACTTCTCTACTTCTCTAAGTACCCTGAAGTGGTGAGTCTGAGAACAAAGACAGCACAAGAGATCATCAACAAGCTGAAATCTCATTTTGCCAAGCATGGAGTGCCGAACATGCTGGTGAGTGACAATATGCCATATGCCAGTCATGCTTTTCGACAGTTTGCCACAGATTGGAACTTTAACCTGGTGATGTCTAGTCCTACATATCCTCAATCTAATGGACAGAGTTTGAGGTTTGTGCAAACAATAAAACAGCTTATGAGAAAAGGAGAAGAGAATGGCAAGGACATCTATAGGTGCCTGCTTGATCTCCTATTAGCGGACTTCAAAGTCACTCCAGCACAATTGCTTATGGGTCGCCATCTCAAGTTGATTTTGCCTATAACCTCTCGTTGACTGATGCCTCAAGCCACGGTGCAAGGTAGAGATGAGTTAGTGGCTCGACAACAACAGATGTCACACTACTATAACCGGGAAAAGAGAGAACTGCCTTACCTGCAACCTGGTGAAAGCTGCCGCATCAAACAAGGCAGCATGTGGAACAGAGCAGTTGTGGTACAACCTCATCCCACCCAACGCATTCTCACCCCAAGGCGTCACCTTTGACCATGCTTCAATATTTGACGTTTTAGGCGCCCTTTAGCGTCACTTACATTACGCGATCCTACGGCGTCATCTAACTGACGCTAAAGGAAAGCGTCAGTTAGAGGACGCGGTTAGGTGTGGGGTGGGGGTAGGGTACACGCGATCCTAGGGCGTCATCTGACTGACGCTAAAGGGCGCCTAAAGCGTCAGATATTGAAGCATGTCCAAATGCTTCCCAAGGCGTCAGTTAAGTGACGCCTTGGGGGTGAGAATGGGCTGTCCCACACCGCGATCATACACTGTCATGACAGAAAATGGAATTGTATTACTATATCATAACTTATGATAGTTATGATACACTAATACAAAAGAAAATATTTGTATTCTCAAAAATGTCTCTATTTGTACAAAATGCAACACATTCATTCAATTTAGAATTTTGCACACACAAGTTGAAAAGGCCTATGGTTGCGGATAGTAAAACATTTCTGCAACATTAATCAAGTTCATTGATAACTGTGTTTGCACGTATTAATCATTTCGATACTATGTATTCATCCCATTTGCTTTCGTCATTGGCGGAGCAGTCGGTCAATCCCACCTTTCCAGTAAATATGACTTGTGATTGGACTGTATGTCAGCAAACAGCAAAGCATTGGCCAAGAGCAGAAGGCCCTCCCTTCAGGCTTTTTTTTTAAGTTGCGAGGAAGCGAAGCTTCATTTTCGCTCAGTCTGAGTTTCAGAGTTTCAGAGAGCTGCGTGTCAACGCTGCCACAAATCACATGAGTCGCAAGCTTACAACTGTGTTGGTGTACAATTTAAAGTGGGTGTTGTAAACTCAGCTCTGGAAAAATAGTCTGCAATAGGAGTGCAAATGTAATGTAATACGTTTCGCCCTTTCAAAACTCAGTTTTCAGAGTGTCAAAATTTATTTCACCTATTCACACTCGCACACCAGTTTTCAGATCAACATTTACAAGATTTCCAATCTGTAAAACAAACTATACACTGGTAGACCTAGAAACTCGGAAAAAAATCATTGCACAACACCGTATTAAAGGGTGGTGCACTTCTGAAGAAGGAAAACTCAAAACAGCATAGTGTTTGCAGAGATATTTAGAATCTTAATTTTTGATCTTGCAAAACTTTTTTTTAAAGATTTTGACTTTGTTTCAACCTTTCAGAACTTTATTTTCAGTTTTGAATCATGGCAGGATTTTAATATCATAGTAATGTTGCTTGAAAAAACAAACACCGGTGACAGTGAGACCTGAGTTCCTTTACTCTTGTAGCTGTAAGCAAGTTGAGCCAAGTATTCAAGTTAAACATTCAAGCACCAACAAAAACGTGAATAATAATGCAGTTTCCGAGGACTTCGAGAGAAGATAAGTTGGTGTATGACACGTAATGGATATGTGAATCACAGGCTTATAAAATGCTCTCTTTAAAATCATAAAAGCACTTGAAGCAGCCAAAGATTCTATGTTTGCTCAGGGATTTCTCAACTCGATGCGGAATGCAGAGAATGTTGAGAGATTTCCATTTTGTTTGTTTTTTAAGCATTCATGCATATATGAAACAACTCTTTAAAACAGAGAAATGATGGTTGATTTAGACTGAGGAGTAACCTCTGATAACCCTGGATATCAACACCCTCTGCCAAATCATAGCTGAACACAGTTCAAAAATACATTCTGTCATGCCAACCTTATTTCATCTGGTCATCATTTATTAAATCAATGAACAGGAACACCATGTTGATAGCAGAGATTCTTTCAGGATGTTCCATTATCAATTTTAGTGTACAGACTGTGGTAACCTTAAATAACTATGAGAAAAATATGAAGAACATGTCATGCCTCTGTTGGGCAATGCAACTGAATTTTAAAAAGCTAAAAGGTCACATAGGCACAATCACACATACATTCACTCAAACTGCATATCAAGTGGCCGCCAAGTATTTTGCAACTCTTATCTCATTCTTGTGTGCCACTTCCTAATGGAGAACCCAACGATTTTACATTTTATTTCTCTATCTGTCTTCTGTCAGATGTGTCTATTTGTCAATCTGTATTTATGTATTTGTCTATCTGTCAAAGGGACAGCATGACAATAAATAGACTTTACTGGCTCTGACTGCTGATATTTCAACTTTGTGGAATATGTGAAATAGGTCAAATGGCTCCGCTCTTTCCTATATATAGCAGGCTTGGAATTTGCCTTAACTGTAGTTGCTTACAAATAAGAGTTAATTGGAGCAAAAATGTTCACGACTACCTTATGGTGCCTCGGCAGTCCTTTTTTAGTCTCCAAACCTTAAGCCATTTGCCTTGGTCTCCATTTTTTATGATTCTAAAATTAAAGTTATGCAAACATTCGAGGGCAGATAGAGAGCTGAGGCAGGAGCCATAAACAGGCCAAAGAGATGGCAGGAGAACAGTGCATTCACAGTCAGTCAAGAACAAGGTCTCTCTTACTGAGTGCAAAGGAGAGTATGGAATGGATTTGTGATTTCCTGCTCTGCAAAGCAAGTTTTCCCCCAGGTATTGGCATTACAAACTCAAAGGTTTAATTTGCTTTTTTATTTCCTGTACACGAATTGCAAACACATGGTTTAGGATGCACTCACAGGATTCAGATTCCATGTAAACATAAATTCTTCTCTTACATTGTTTCTTCATTCGGCTATTCTGGCAGTTTACCTAATGTGATATCTGAGAATATCTTTTGTACAGCACAGGACACCGGAGCCAGCAGTCAATTAACATTATGGCACAGATCTTAGACTACTCTCATTCACAAACAAATTCTGTATCCGCATTAAGTCAAATCTTTCATTAATTCCAGTTCGGTGGTGAACACCATCCTGTTTACAGTTTGCTTTTCCCAGTACTTGGTCAGTGAGCCATTGTTTGAGTTTGGTATGAAGTCATCTAGCTGCTGGAACCTCATTTTATAAGGTGCCAGTACTGGAAAATATTATTTATTTTGTTCCATTTAGCTGAAAGAAGTCATTTTTGCAGAAACTCCCGATCACAGTGTGCAGAGTTTGTTATGAAGTCATCTAGCTGCAGAAACCTCATTTCATAAGGTGCCAGTACTGGAAAATATTATTTATTTTATTCCATTTAGCTGAAAGAAGTCATTTTTGCTGAAACTCCCGATCACAGTGTGCACACATATATGCTCAAAACTTTGCTTTCATGAAGAAAATAAGCACAAGTCACAGTATTTCTAAAGTTCAAACTCAAATCGGAAATACAACCGCTAAGTATCATTGATATGAATAAGTGACGATGTCTTCTTCATGTTTTTTTATGGCAGCTGGCAAACATATAAGACTAGAGCTGTGTCTGAAACCGCTCACTCGTTCACTCATTCACTAATCCCTATATAGTGTATGGCATTTGAGTGCACTATATCTGCAAGGAGTGAACGAGATGAAGTGAGTGAATTCGGACGCTGACGTTTACACTGTGCGTCGGAGAGTTGGACCTGTCGCAGAAAAGGCTTCGTCACGCGTACTGATAAAACTTATCTTATCTTACATTACCTAATTTTTATAAAATAATATTAACAACAATAACAATCATAATGACTTTATTTTGTAATTATACCTCCGTGCCAGCTTTGTAGTTGCATCGACTGAAATTGTACATCAACTCTCACGTTCACAGATGACGTGTCGTCGAGCGCCCTCCGGCGACCGTTATTATGTTCAAAACGACGATTAACGGATATTTTTCAAATCCTCCACTGGATGTAATGTAATCTCTGGTTTAAACTTGCTCGCGCCGAACTTTCATGCGCGCTCAGTTCTCTCCGCATTGGATTGTGGGAAATAGGGCTTCAGCGAGTGTACATCGAATGTACACTCGAATTCAGAGAGGATTGTGGGTAAAAGTAGTGAATGAATGTAGGGAATGATGTCGTTCACTCAGAATTCGGACACCACTACAAAATGGCCGACACCCGATGTAGTGCACTATATATTGAATAGGGAGCGATTTCAGACACAGCTTAGCTTTGTCCCAATGTGAAGGCTGCATCCTCCGAAGGCCGTATTTGAAGGCCGATTGCATCACAGAGAATTTACTATATACTGTAGCTAAGCACATTTCCAGAAACAAAAAAATTGCATAAAATAGAATAATTACACTTAACATTAGTTTAAAGAGTTTTTCTGATTCTGCAGTTAAGACATTTTTTTTTTCTGATGGTACATATGGTAACTGGGCAACTCCACATGATTTGTAGTATGATTGCGAAGGGTTTCTTTCCACTCTCACATCTCCTTCAGGGTCTACAATCTTTCACTGCAATACATAGAGCCATAAACATGAACCCAGTGAACTTGACATGCAGATGATATATTTAAGCGACCTACAGGCTGGTTTGACCCAGTGTGAGCTATTCCTGAGAGGGAATTTTCAGTATCTGAAACCTACCTACCCACACTCACACACACAATTTCACTCCAGACGATAAGAATAAATTGCAAAACATCATGATGCAATGAGCCACAGACTTACACGTACAGCTCTTTAAATCACATGATTAAACTCAACACCAGTTCTTTTATTCTGGGTGACTGCCAAATACACCTAATTTTAATATTTTTTGTTAACGACCATAATTTGTATATGTGTGATGTTTTTGTTTTAAAACAAGGCCTGTAATGCATTTATATGAATGTAAACATATATATTTGCAAAATTTTATTGAAACAATTTTATCAAAATTTTAATGATAATTATTTTAATTTATTTTATTATAACAATAACAATAATCAATACTTCATTTTCATGCAAGGGTCAATATTACCATAATAGGGAGTCAAACATTCATTACTTATTGTTAATTTATTATTCTATAGTAAAGCTTTGACTGTATAATGTATACATCTCACCATAATGACTTTTCAAATTATTTTTTTATTAATTTGGTTGTGAAGTAAACAAACAAGCTGACCAATCAGGATCATCCATCCTTCAGGACATCTCTGTACACTCTACCTTCACGACTAAACACTGTGATAGTTCACTGGCTGCCACGGTCATGTGATCAAATATTGCATTACCTACAGGAGCTGAAGTGTTGTAAATTATGTTTATGGGCTGTGTGTCTGTGCTCCCTATGAGATGTCTAAATAAGATATTGAATATTGTAACTTGTATTGGATTAAAGTAACAACTGAACATTATAATGTTATTGTATGTAATGTCATAAGTTCAAGCTGACGCACTTGAAAAGAGCACATTTTTGTTTATGTTGGTTGCTCTTGACTGATGCAGGTCATCTTGAATTTATGACAGCATGACATGAAAAGCATTGTGCAACCAAACCCTAATTCCACCATAACCCTATAGTAAGTGCATGTAGTTTATTATTATTACTCAGTACTTAAATATTAATTACACTGTAACAACGACACAATGAAAATAATAGACTCATCTGAACTGGGAGTCAGTGATTGTTCCACAGCAACTATGGACTATGAAACAGGACAAAATCCACATGGATAACCTACTGATAGAGTAGAAAGTATTCTCTCAACTGTTTTTCATAGTAGAGGAGGACTTTAGTTCACAATGACTTTCAAGTCAAGTGAAGTCAAGTCAAATATATTTATATAGCGCTTTTCACAATAGAGGGAATGCGCGTGGCGTCACCGTCGTCTGGAGTGCCTGCAGTTCCTCACAGTGAGTGGCAAAAAGACTGAGCGGCTGTATATGTGTTCAGCGCGAATGCCGCTAAAAACAAACACAACACACACAAATAAAGTGGGAACGAGATTTGCGATTGACTGTAGGCCTACAACTAGATTTGACAAAACATCGGAGGTATATTTTTACAGACTGCTAGAAAGAGGATCAAATGGATCGCTGCAATTCACAGAAACAACTGGACTCCAGTCAGCGAAAGGTGGATTTGCAGTTTTCATTTTGTGTCAATATGCTGAATTTAGCTGTAAAACCATACCCATATATTTTGTATTGTTAAATACCTTCATAGACATATACACTAGACGTCACCTTGGCTACGGCAGTTCATTGGAACGAATGCGTCAATACAGCCGCCATCTTGAAACAGGGGAGCCCCTCCACTTTAATGCATCAGCGTCAATGTAGTAGACACAGGTCTAACGGAAATAAAATCACCATAAATCATCATGAATGCGATTTTTCTTGTTTTTTTGGTTTGTTCCAACGGTTAGACATGTATTTATTATTGATTCCAGAAAGAAAATTTTTTAATTTTTATTTTTTTTAAAAACATTCTTTCTAGTTCAGATTTCATCCGTGAACATCATACACTGCACAAAAGTCCGCCACCATCAATGAATTTGACGTAAAGGCAGAGATAGCAGCGTTACCTAGCTACTTCCTATGACAAGACCCCTGTTCCAAGATGGCGGCAGTCTTGACGCATGCTTAGAACCCCAAGGTGAGGTCTAGTGTATATGTCTATGACATACCTTAACAACTCATCAATTAAATATTTATCATTGTATATTCTGCATTATTGGATGTTTTTTTTAATAAACATTGACCAAAGAAACGTATAAAGTTTTAGGGCTGGACGATATGATATGCTAAATATAACACTGATATCAGTGATCACCCGGATTTATTATATTTATATAAAGCGTTCACAGGCAAATTTGCTTTATGTTTAGGTCTATTTTGCTTTTATTTCCCCGGTGTCAAAATCAGGCAAACATAAATATTAGGCAACACGATTCCTGGCTGCAGGTCAATATCCATGGATCACTGGATCTTTAGTAAGGTGTAATGAACACTATATTGACTCCAACATTTAGTTTAAATTGATCAAATTGTTTGTTTTAGTCGCATTTCCGCAGTTTCCCCTATTAAATCCAGTCACGCAGCAGATCTTTTGCCACTCGGTCAGGCTGAGGGGGGTTGTACCGGCGGGAAAGTCACCTGTCAATGCATTCCCTCTATACAGATTGTATCAAAGCTGCTTCACAGTATCAATCAAGACAACATCACAGTGTTTGTTTATGCATGAAAAAAGACTATCAAGATTGGTAGAGCTGATCAATGGTATGATGGGTTATTTAATTTGAATATCCCCAACTGAGCAAGTCAAAGGCAAAAGTGGCAAGGAACCAAAAAACTCCATCAAGTGACCCGATGGTGTCCTAAAACTCCATCAGATGACCCAATGGAGAAAAAAAAAAAAAATGGAAGAACCCAGGCTCAGTCGGGGCCAGTTCTCCTCTGACCACTTTCAGGGATAAAGTACAGCTAGAGGTGCAGGAATTGGCAGAGTTTGTGTTGTGTATGAGTGGAAGGATAGATTAGGGTCCAGCAAGGTCCCTGGGCATCAGCCTCTTTGCAGTTTTTACATACTTTTCTGTTATTGGTGTTTTCTTCCACACAGCTATGACGTAAATATTTATTGTAATTTTTACATGACTTTATGTGTAGATTCTCATGCACAGTCAACAGGTCTGATGCCATTTCATTTTCACAGAAGCAAAGCATAAAAATAAGCTTATAACTTGTTTACTTCGGAAAAAGCAAATCTATTTCTCATGATTTATATATTTGAACAAGGTTTCTTAAAAGTAAGTAGGCATTAGTGATTTGTAGATAAGTTATGTTCTTTGTAACTGGTGAAACAACTGTGTGAACAGGATGACTAGTTGGAGAACGGAATGTGCTTCACACATTCACTGCTGATAATACACCAACTCAAACATGAATTAAAATGAAAAGCTGTGTTTGTGTTTATCAAGTCAATTCAGCCTCATTTATAAAGCGCTTTTAACAAGGTAGATTGTTCGAAAGTGGATTTGCAGTAATAATAGGAAATAAAAGTCACAGATTCATTTTGGCTTTATGTCAGCTATAATGAAGATAATTTCCAACTAAAGTTAGTTTTGAATGATTCACTTCGGCCGCAACGATCTTAGTTATTAACTTAGGGGCCGCTAACGCAACGCCATTTTAACAAAAAACTCTTAAGTTTTCTATACGCAAATTTTAAAAAAGCAAACCTGTGAGAACGCTGATAGCGTACACATGTGTATTAAGAGTTCATTCAAGGTATGCGTGTTTGAATATATGTGCGCAGGCATGTTGGAACACTCTGCTTGAGTGTGTTAAGCTCCCTCAAAAGAAAGCAATGCAGTCTACATTGGATGTGGCGAGGGGCGAAGCTGCACAACAGCAACAGTAAACTGATCGCGCGCGCTCATTTTCTGACGCACTTCACCTTTGTGGGGGAAGATTGTTGATTGTTGATGTCGATCTGTTGACTCAAGTATAAAGGCATACCAAATTTTATTTATGCCACATTTTTGTTGAATTTTTGTCCAAAAACAAAAGTCACAGAAGACTGTTGTCCAGTTACAAAAGAAAACATTTCCACCCCTTCAAAACACACATACACAAAAGCATATGAATTACAGACTATTGATAGAGACTTGTTGGCCAACATGGGATAATTTTCATTAAGTAACCACTTTGGCAGAACACTGCACTCCTACAGTGGCACATTGAGTACGTGTACCATTGCACATTGAGAACATGCCAAAGACATCCCCTGATATGCAGACCAAAGAAGAATCGGTGATCGGAGGGGTTTTATGTGAAAGGAGAACATATTTTAGAGGAACACAGGCTTCTGTTTTTATCTACTTTCCAGCCATGTCACGTATGCATGTTTGTGTACAAGTTTTCAGTCAATAGTTGCAGTCCACTAATCTGTTGATTGATTTTCAGTTTAGTAATTATAGGATAAATCTAAAGATTAATGTTCTTCTCTTCTACTGCATTGCTGTTTAAGCAACTTTTTGAATAATTTTTTTAGCTTTCTATGCAAAGACGTGCCATAGCCATTCTTAAAATACGACAATTATTAAACTAACCCTAAAACAAAGACGTTAAATTAAATTACATATTGAATTAAATTAAATTGTACTTTGTTTAAAAAAAATGTGTGAAAATGTATTTAATTTACATAAATCACTATACCTTTTTTTGTTCAGAATTAACACAATTGAAATAATGTCAATACATCATCAATACTTCTTCCATAACTTGGTTTTGTCTTATCCTGATTCACTATAGCATTCTTCATATACATTTTTATAATTTAGACTTTGCATACATACGTCTGTCACCCATGCGATTCTCGTCATATTACTAAATAGAGAAAAGTTCTGGTTACTTTGACGTGTGTATGGTGTGGGAGTGGCTTAGTATAATTGTCACAAAAAGTGAGAAAAGTTGACATGAAACTCCGGGAAGTGCTCACTAACCCAAATTTAGACAGATTTGTTAACAATATTTGAGAGAAATAGGCCTTGTATAGTCAGGAACCAATCAGATTCAGCTTCCCTCACCACACAACAATCACTCTCCCTAGAATTCTGATTACGCACACCTCTTCACATTAATCCACCTCATTCCACCAACACATAAAACATGCTGCAATACCCCAGTACTTTGTCAAGCCTCCAACAGGAACTGACCCTTATCCTTTTGTCTCCGATTCCTTGAGATCCCTGTAAAACTTCTGAATGTTAAAGTACTCACCTGTGATTGACTAACCTCTGGCTTCTTGATCTGTGACCTCCAGGAACTTTGTCAGTATCCACTTGTTACCTGACATCCAGCGATCTCCAGTGTTTCATTGAATTCGCTTGCCACCCGTTGTACCAACGCCAGAACCTGTAAGAAAAAAGACCAGTATTAATATCCCAAAAAGGATTGTTATTATTAATTATTGATATGTTATATTATTAATTACCTGGAGTGTTTGAACTCTCCTATTGTGGATCCTGCATCCTGTGTTTTCTCACGTCTTCTAACTCCTGATCCTCAGCATGATTTGTTGCACCATTGAATAAAGCTGTTTTCTATACCTCAAACTCTGTGTGCCTTGTATCCTGAAAATAGCTTTTACTGTATTATTTATGTCAGTTTTAGTTTGTTATTTTAGTAGCCTACATCAAGTTAAACTAAATGAAAATTATAAACAAAGAAAAGTAAGCTTAAGTTTTAAGTAAAGAAAGTAAGATTTTATATTAGTGCAAAACACTACAAGAAATTAGCTATTTCAAGAACCTCGTTATTTCAGGAAAGAAAACACCAAAAATACAGTTTTAAGTGTTCTTTAAGGGCAGATTTAACAGCTTGTGCCAACGCAAACCCTCTTTTGGAATTAAAAAACTATTGTCAGGATTTATGAAAGATACGCAGTGAAAAGCCATGGACAGGATTATTATTATTTATTTATTTTTTTCCTTACAACACATGTATATGTAGGAGTTTCACTTTTAGATGCATAATTTTTATGGGATGAGAGTATTTATATTAATCACGCAAGCTGATTTACTAAGGTTTGCACAGGCCAATATACTGGTATTTGCATTTACTGCCCCCAAAAAAGCATGTCTTAAATCAGATGCTAATTTGCACGTTTGTCCTGTCCCAATGAAGGAAATGCTAGAAATAAAACATAAATAAATATAATAATATAATATAAACATATATAATAAATTAATGTGCACAATGGTAATTTACCATTTTATTAAGTTGAAAGTTGAGTTAAACGTAGACATTACAGAAGGTGCAGGATCAGGACACGACCCTGGTCTGACTAAAAGTCTGTAATGGAAATCTTAGGTCGTCATACTCGTCGTCGAAATCTTAGGTCGTCATATGTCATGTCAAGGAAATGTTGTTTGCTTGTATTTGTATTTGTGTTCGTGTAAGTGCCAATGTGTTCAAGTGACGGGAAGGGCGAAAGATAAAATATAAATATGTTATACAGAGAGAGAGAGAGAGAGAGAGAGAGAGAAAGTGTGAGAGCAAATAAGGGCATTAGGGACAGAGGTCAGTGGTGTGTTGTAAGACTTCAAGGCCTGTTTCCAGCATATTTGGCTTCTTCCCTCAGGAAAATGACCCACATGCACCATCATCCAATTGGCCTTAAACCATCAACCACCTGCCCCGTACATGTACCTACAAGGGTCCTATGCTAACATGGACTTTACTCTCATAACAAACCAGCTCCAAAACATCAAACTGCTCGCTCTGGCTTCCCCCCATTTAACACATGATGTCTTTCCTTTTTTTCAGTTCTTTGCATTTCTTTTCATCAAAAACCTGTTATGAAAATAAATACACATTGTGTAATGTGGCAATTTTTAGAAATTAATTGCTCGACAAAATGGATTTGGTCTTTAGCTACATGGACTGAGCAGGTCATTAAGCGTGGGGCCAGGGAGGTCACTGAGGCTTAAACATTTCATTATTCACCATTCACAGACTCAACGGGTTCTATATGCCTGAATAGTCTCACACAGCGCAACAAACTCACATATAAATGCCAATTACTGAAAAATAAAAGTTTAGCATAAATTCTGTCAGGAAGACTTAATTACTGCATTACTTAATTACCTTCAAATCTATCTAATCACGTCCTTATTCTTACTGTAAAAGAGTGGTATTTACACATTTGAGTTCGCAGATGCTGACGCGACAACAATTGCTTGCGTTCACTGCTAACTACAATGTACAAAGAAATGCTAATCATCTGCGACTATTCAGACTCCAATGACGAGTTCGTCCTGCCCTCTTCCCCTTACCTAAGAGAATAACTTAAAGGTGTTGCATATAATCTTTTAAATGGTTCTCTTAGGTAAGGGAAACATTTAATGGGTTAGTTCACCCAAAAATGAAAATTAAGTCATTAATTACTCACCCCCATGCTGTACCAACCCCTTAAGATCTTTGTTCATCTTCGGAACACAAATGAGGATATTTTTAATTAAATTTGAGAAGTGGATCACTGCTACTGTACGTAGGCTGCCTAAGGGATCGAAACTTGACGGCCCAGAAAGTCAATGAAGAAAATGTTTAAATATTCCATTTGACAACAGTGGCTCAAGTATAAGTTTATCAAGCGACGAGAATACTTTTTGTGCGAAAAAACAAACAAAAATAACGACTTTATTTGACAATTCGTTTTCTTTCTTGTAGGCCTGAGACGAGAGTTCAAGAGATTTCCACGACGCATGCACAAGAATTGCGATCTCCTTCAACTACTTCAGTTCAGTTCTTGCGCATGGGTCGTGGAAATCTCTTGTCTAATAAACTCTCATTTTAATAAAGATTTAATCATCTTAATGTTTCATCGACCAATTGCCTGGATTTCGGTATAACGGACAATAGACATAATCACGACACGGCGCCGGCATGTGAACTGGAGCTCGTCTCATGAATCATAAATTAAACTTGACTTGAACTTAAAATCTATTTTATATTTATCAGGGGGCATGTAAAAAACTTTGAAATTTGGTCGTCTCACACGTCATCACACACAAGTGAATATACATGTTCACTATATCCATAAGTTTTATCCGCAAGAAATCCCACATAGACTTATCTTTAGAGAGAGGGGAACAATGAAGACATTTAGAAGCTGTGATGCCTCAGGCCGACCCCCATTGATAGGCTGTGTTCGCAAACCGGATCTTGAGAGTGAGCTAGGATCAGCCAGTCGTCGAGATAATTCAGGATGCGAACCCCATGCTCCCGGAGGAGAACAAGGGTTGCCTCGGCGACCTTCATGAGGACGCGAGGAGACAGGGCTTGCCCAAAAGGGAGAACCACGTACTGGTATGCCTGCCCTTCGAACAGTCTGTGTAGAGGGAGAATGGAGACTTGGAAGTAGGCGTCCTTCAGGTCGATCACTGCAAACCAATCCTGGGGCCACACACATTCGAAAATGCTTTTGGCGGTGAGCATCTTGAACGGCACCCTGTGAAGGGAGTGGTTCAGCATGCGCAGGTCCAGGATTGGTCGTAACCCACCGGTTTTCTTTGGGACAATGAAGTACAGGCTGTATAAGCCGTACCTCATTTCGGCTGAAGGGACAGTCTCGATCGGACCCTTCACAAGGGTAGCAATTTCCGCTCTCATGATAGGGGCATTGCCACCAACCAAAGTGGAGCGGACTCCCCTGAAGCGGGAAGGAGGCCGCACAAACCTAATCGCATAGCCAAGCCTGATCGTCTGAGCGACCCAGTGGGACAGGTTGGGAAGCTCTACCCAGGCTCCCAGAGACAGTACCAGTGGGGTCATACGAAACACAGACTTCCCATCGGTGGTGCTGCGATGCGGATTGTTGTGGGCGTTGTGGATGTCAGAAACGCCACCTTCCGTCTGTGATTTTTGATATGTGCGGTCCTGGTCTTGTGTTGATTGTGAACGAGCTAATATGGACTAAAGACCGCAACTAAATGCTAACTAAACCGTAATTTTTAAATGCAAGCCCTAAAAATATGACGCACTAAAATGCAAGCATAGTTTAGTAAGGTTTAAGTAGCGTGATTTAAGCTTTTTTTTTTCAAATACATTTGCCATTATTTTAATTCTATACATGACATAGACAGATTAGAAAAGGAAAATAAGGATAGATTAAGCCTGACAAAGACTGAGCCAGTCAGTGAAGTCTGAATGTCTAAAGTCTGAAGTCTCTGAAAAGCTTTTTGTCTCCCTCTCATGGGTTATAACAGAAGGTGAAAGGGGCTATTATTAGTATTGTGTTCAGTTCATTTCTACATACTATTTCATCCCAGGGTTACACCCATGCCATAGTCCTTCTGAGACAGATTATTGACCATTTGTATTATTCACCTTAAAAGATTATTCACCTCTGAGATTTATGTAAAAAGGCACCTTTTACCACAAAAGGTGCCTTTTTACATAAATCTCAGAGTCTGCAGGACGAGCACCCCCTGCTGGCCAAAGGCTCTTCCAGCACCGACATTGGCTTTTTTATATGTACTTCAGGCTCAAATGAGGTGCTTAGTGAATGTGCAGGCGAAATCTACAGGCACATTTTTTAGGCATGAAAAAGAAACGACTGTGGGGGGGAAGCAGCACCTTCCATGCAGACTCAAAAACACCAACATTACCGTCTTTTACACGTTTTTGGATTATGGTGTGACTGTGCACAAAGAAACATCCTTTTCAAATTTATGACAGAACAAATAACAAGTAAAGCTTGTCAAGTAATGCTGACACTTTATTTCATTGAAACAACTCTCTTAAAGTCACCATAGAATTATTTTATATGGAATATTGTTTCCATTTTTATTATAAATTATTTATTATTATTATTCATTACATTTATACTTTAATTTATATTTAATTTATACATTTCTCTGCACATAGAAGGGGGAATCTCTTTAACCACCACCAATGTGCAGCATCCACCTCGATGACGTGACAGCAGCCATATTGCGCCAGAACGCTGACCACACACCAGTTTACTGGTGGAGAGGAGACAGAGTGATGATGTCAATTGGTGTATATACATATATATATGGGGATGATTAGGTGGCCATGATGGACAGAGGTCAAGGGGCAAATTTAGCCAGGATGCCAGGGTACCTTTTATCACTACACATCATTATTGTTTTTATTTTTTATTGTATATTATGTATCAGTTGTGATGGCTATTTTTACATTTATATTTACATTTAGATATGTTTCTTTTCTTTTATATGTGTTCTTTTATTTTCTTCTATATGTTTTCTTTTATTTTATTACATGTTTTAGATGTGTGTAACTTTTACTAACATTGAAACTGTAGGTATTCATAAGCATTTAAAGGAAGATGTTCATATAATTTAAAGGACATTATTAAAGATATAATCAAGCTGTTAGAAATACATAAGTTAGAGTAAGCAGATATAAGAATGTGTTGTTTTTGTTGTTTTGTAGACTATTAACTCAATATTACATGTTTTTACTAAGGCAATTGTAGCCTAATATTTTTAACACCTTCGTCTTGCTGTATTATGTTAGTTTAGCAAAATCATATGCTAAAGTCTATTTCATAGTTATTAGGCTATATTCATTTGTCTTCCTCATAGACTGTAAAAAAGGTCTAACTACGGTTGCAACAGATGCTCAACTCGCTCTCAAATATTCATGGACTGCTCAAATGTGGCAGACAACTTGGCAGTACAACTTCAGGAAGTGGTTCGCGGTTTGTCCAGAGAATGTCTAATTGAAGAGAATAGGGGATTATCACGATGATACGTAGTACTTCCGGATTCTGTGATCTTTGTGCACTGCCATTTCCGTTGAATTACCGATCTCACTGGCGAACTGATGAAGGACTACACTAAGTTTATTTATACGGCATCCCTGGTAAATTAGTCTGATTCACTAAAGTGCCGGCTGCAAACAAACGTGCTACCTTGTTTTATTTTAAAGTTTTAATCCACTTCTTCCTTATACTCAATTCAGTCGGGAATCCATGAAAACGTAAGTAGGGTTGGCGTTGTTGGTTAGATTTACAACGTGGAACAGAGCAGTGACATATATAGCATTCGTCTCAGGCATTGTTGAACTGCGTCGGAAGTGGACATGCACATGCACAAAGTTGACAAATCCCGCCCATGAAACCTGGAAGCATGATAATCCCCTATTGGCACTGGCTGGTTACTTCCGGGT
This sequence comes from Pimephales promelas, assembly GCF_016745375.1. The sequence goes on along the minus strand of NW_024121099.1, from coordinate 8,364,946 downwards.
TCTGGACTGGCTCTGTCCATGCGAGGGCGCTCGCGGTCGAGTGCAGAATGAATAGGAGTCAATGGGGTTTCACCCCCAGAAATCCACTTTTCTCAGGATGTAATTTTTTGTCAAGTAATTTGAAAGTTGCATTCAAAAGGGAGGGCTAAGAAAATACACTCAGCTGAAAATTGCATTTTTAAGTTCACTTATCTTTTCTAAAAATCCATTCAAAAATGTGAGGACGTCACACAATAGCAGAATGCTAGCGTGTTCCGGCCAACAACAGCCTAACCTGTAAGAAATCAAAAGGACATAAGTACTCGTTCATTCGACTTTTGGCCTATAATCTATATTAAACTTGCGGAATCAACAATATAATCTATTTTGATTAAACGACAAGCAGGTGAAAGAGACACTTTTAGCAGTTTAGCCCCATAGACCCCCATTCATTCTCCACTCGCCCGCGATCACCTCCAATGGAATTCTGATGGAACTGCAACCAAGATAATACACAATGGGGCTAATAGGAAGTGCCAAGGCTCTCCGTTAGACGGGCTCTGGTTTGGCGGTCTATTTGAAATATGAATGAAAATTTTTTTTAAAAGAAGCCACCTGAAGCCGAGCACTCTGGAGAAGTTGTTATTTTTAAATAAAAGTGAATAAAATAAAAAATAAGTAACACAAGCACATTCAACGCTGACATTCAATGCTCTCCCTTGTTTCCACTTTTCATTTTGACCCTGTCATAATATCATAAAGACAGACACCATATAAAAGTTTATACTTTATGTATAAGCATCACAAACATCATTGATTAATTCATTCAATGCTTCAGACACCAAAGCCATAGTGTCATTACAATCACACTGCACGTTTTACATTTACTGTCCACTTGATGGCACAATAGAGCAAATGAAGCACCATGAAGCTTCGGCACATGAGTGAACCAATTGGATGGAACGCTTCAATGCTTTATGAAGCTTCATCTCGCCATCACTACTTAAAACAGCTAACGTTACTAACAACTACACTTTTGAAAACACATAGTTAAAAGTATGTTACATGTGTGAATGGTTGTTAGCACCATAACTGTTACTAAACTAGCAGCTAGGTGGAGCGCAGTTTACCTTTTTCCAAGTTAGCGTAACGTAGTGCTCCCACTGCACTGTTTGTTGGAAATTTCAAATGGATCCAACCCATTAAAAGTGCCGTTTTATCCACATCGGTCCCTGGTTTCCCTATCAAACGTATCTCGGTAAATTCCGCATCCTTTTAGGGGTTTTAACATCTTTTTTTTATTTTCTTTCTCCCAACTCAGCTGCTTCTCCTCGTTCGACTTGCTGCCTGGTATGTTTACATTTGCGAAGCTGTCAACATGGGCGCCACGTCCCAGAATGCAACGCGGCGCTCCAAGGCCGTTTCACTGAAAACATGTAGCCTATTATTTTTTTTTTTAAGAAAGCACAGTAATATTTTGACATAAAACTACAATTTAAGACAATTTAACTTTTTTTTCTATTTTAATATGTAATTTTATTTTATTCGTCTCGTAGCAAAGCTGAATTTTCACAGGCCACTTGTCCAGTCTTAATTTAGTGTGACACAATCCATCAGAAATCTTTTGAATATAGCCTACTCATTATAACCTAAGTTAAAAACAGTTGTACTGCTCAATCTTTTTACAGAAACTGAGACATTTTTTTAGGATTCTTTGAATAGGAAGTACAAATATGTTCTGACCTTTGGCACAGTTGTGATGTCATTGTGAAACGTAACACGTGCCCCCCCCCCCCCCCCCCAAAAAAAAAACTGTAGTGATGTCACACCTATATATAATCCTATTGGTGCCATGTGGCTTGATCTTGAGGTCTAAATTTGGAAGGTCAAGATACCACTGACATTAAACTTATGACTTCATGGGAAGAAAATGTGAGAGAAATATAGGATAGAAGTTCAAATTAGATCATCTATGCTAACAAGATCCAAATGAACACAGTGCTACCAGAATACACCCAGTGATCAGCCAGAGAACGGGCTCGATCAGCTCCATTATCTGGCCAGTGACAGGTCTAAAAGAGAACAGCTGTGTTATTAAGTCATTGGACAGGACTCAGGAGGGACCATGACTGTCACTCTCTTGAATAATGCAATTAGCCAATAGATAATAGGCTAAAACACATGTCAGCAGAATGATGCAACAAAACAGCAAGAAGTGGAGACTGAGAGGATAACAAATTAAACACTATTTTGTGTCTCCCTTCCCTCTCCGTATGATGACTATCAAAAAATAAAAATGTGTTTATGAAATAAAGTACTTATATATGGAACTAAGAGCACCTTTAGTGCAATATGGGTACTGAAATTATAGTTGTTGTAATGGAGATTCTATCCCAAGAAAGAAAAGTGACTTGAATCAAGAACATTGTTGTATTCGAGGCTGAACCTACAAAGCAAATGATTATATATAATCATTATTTATTTTTTAAAGTTCCTAATGTCTGTTTCATTAGCTTTTTTTTTTTTTTTTTTAGCTTTTTTATAACTATTTGTTATTGATTAATAACAAGAATGCTGAGAAACTGGCATCTTTTGTCAACAATCTTGACTGACTAAAAATAGAGTTGTTTGTAACATTCCACGATGAAAGGGAAGACAAAAAAAGAGAGACAGTGCCAGACTTTCTTTGTTTATTTACATTTGTGGGATGAATGTGTTTTTTATAAACATGTTTATATTCTTGTCTATGTTAACATTAACAGTTCATCGTGTAGATTTCACATTTAAAGAATTTGGGGTGACTGATTTATTTCACAATTTAAAAAATCTGCAAACACTTGCATTGTACTGCAAACATCCAAACAAACTTATTGCTGACAGCTCTTCTAAAATCCAACAGCAAACATTTGAACAACTTCAGCTCATAACTACAATAAAATAAGTGTTGCTGCATGGGCATGGACATATTTGTGATTAAGTGTGTGTTGCCTTTGCCCTAGATTAAGTATTTTTGACCTTCTCTTTTGAGAGAGAACGGCAGGGCAAACAGACAGCTGAACAAGTGATGCACGGACTAAAAGAAGAATGCATGTCACATTCCACTTCCTTTTGCATGAGAGGGGGAGAAAGAAAGAGAGAGAAACAGGGAGCTGTGCATAGAAACAGTCTAAAAGAAGGCACATTCCATGTCTTTGTTATTCATTGTCAGATTTAAAGACACACTAATATCATCACACTTGAACCGGTGGTTTCAAAGAATGGCTTTCAACAACTTCAAAGTTTTAGCTTCTCTGTTTTAAGGTCTGCTGCCCTCAGTCTATTTTAATATTAGTATTTAATGCAAAGACTTCTAAAATTCTTCAATCTAAGAAGATCTAATGGCAAGTTATACTGTCATGCAAGTATATTAGGCAGCTTTCAGAATGTTTACAGAAAAAAACGAATGTTTCTAGAATTCAGTCGAAGAAAACCCACTATTTTTTGTCATATTTTAATGTTCATTAATTAAATAACAATATGTAATGAGAACCGCATTAGGTAGCTTTTCATGTACAGTGCGAACATTTACAAGAGGAACACATATAGCAGGCGGGGGGACGTATAAAAAAAAGAATAAATAATCCTAAGGAAAACAATAGGACCTTCGCCTTTTCAAGGCTTGGGCCCTAATTACCCCAAGCAGCATCATCTATTAGGAAAAAGACAAGCATTGACAAAATCTTTTGATTATAGGTTCAAATATACATAAGTGCGTCAACATACAAAAATACATCGTATTTATAATCAGAGCTTAAAGACACTTCATATTTGATTTGCATGTTTTCTTAGTGGGGAGGAAATTGGATTTGGGAGAGCAGCCAGTGGCCTTTGTCCAAAACAACAACGTCAAGAATTCCACTGAACTGACAGACAGTGCAAATGATTTTTAAGATTCAGTACAATAGATCATGTTGGTATAACATGAAGTTTTAGCTTGTCATAAGAAACATTTGGACAAATATATTTTTACTATTGGTAGACATAGGTACAATCCACTTAAAACAGTGTTGCTGAGCAATTCAGACTCATTCTAAATTCATCTTTAGATTAACTGTAATGATTTACAGCACTGAAGCGACTCTAATTTCAAACACCCATTGTTAAGATTCCTTGATTCCAAAACTGGAGAACACAGAACAAACCCTCATTTCGCATGTCGTCACCCCCTGAGATGATCCAAATCAAAGGTTTACGTAATGATTCATGTAATCCTTTACCATCACATCATTTTTGTGGAATATAATCTGGATTGGCAAAGCTAGATGGTTTGAACCCTTAATTCCCCTTAATGTGCATGAAATCGGTTTGGCAACTTTTTCAGTTTGGCGATCATTTACTTGTAATTATGATTTTAAATGATTCTAGGCCACTAAACATACAGTAAAGATTTACACTGTCATTTAAACAAATGTAGAAAGCTAACCTATTACCTTGTCTGAACTAATGCTCCAAAACACACCTTTAATATTTAAAATATTTAAAACGTGATGACTGAATTTTAAAGTCCATGTCCGTGACTTGATATAGAGGAACACATTGAGAAATATTGGATTTGAACTTTTCTTCCACTTTGTGGAAATAGACAAATGCATTATTGCATGTCCCTTGTGCAGTTGTTTTTCCAGACATCACACATTTTTAGAAAGTGCATGTTTTCCACTTAATTATGTTTAACCAAACATTGTTGCATCAGTATAGCATTATTTTGCCGCATCACACTCAAAACACACTGTAAAAAGTGCATTATTGACATTCTGGGTTTTAAAATTAAAACATCTATTGAGGTGGATTTGATTGGAATGTCTCAAATATATTTCTGATTAACAGGAAACAACAGAATGTTTACAGCTAACAGACTGTGAGTTCAAAGCGGCTCTTAGATAGATGCAGCTGGAACCCTTCAGTCATTCCCCATTCAGCTGTTTTTAAAGATGAGAATTTTCAATGAATTAATGCATTAAGCATATCTGGTATCAGTTAATCTTATATCATTTCTATAAAAAAATGATCTGGTTTGGTTAAATGTAAGACTTGGCCTTCACAGTGTGAAGGAAAAATGCTTACCCAGAGTGCCTTTCAGTGCTGTTATTTTGGGACATCTACAGCGCTCTCATTCAATTCCATCTGAATGAGATCCATCAATACTTCTGACTAGAGCCAAAAACACCATTGGAGAAAAATGAGAGTATGAGGGAAGATAGAAATTGGCTGAGAAAGTGAGTGTGTGTGTGTGTGTGTGCAAAAGAAAGAGAGAGAGAGAGAGAGAGAGAGAGAGAGAGAGAGAGAGAGAGAGAGGGACAATGTGGGTGGTTAGAGCAGGAAAGAAAAGTAAATAAAAGTAAAGAGAGAGAGTGTAAAAGGTAAGATAGATTAGGAACACTATAGCGAGACATTTGGATTTGACTCTAGTGCAAAATCTTGGATAAAAACACCTAATAAAACATTCTAAAATCTACCTAGCGAGACTTCATTTTAAAAACGTCTCCATTTTCTCTCTCTCCTGTCACCTGGCCAAGACGCAGCTTTGCGATGAGTTTTAGCTTACTTTCTGTGATTTCTAGATTGCTATCAGATAATCCCAACGGGCCGCTGAATGCTAAGGCGTTGTCATAGAGACAACATGCAGAGAAAGCTTTGGAGGAATATAATCATCAAACTTGATACAGTGCCAGTGGGCGGAGCCACAACTGTCAAACAGGAACATGAAGGAGGGAGGAATGGAGGAGTAGAGGCTGAAGCAGTACACAGGAAGGAGAGCAGTCCTGTCAGTCATGGAGCTTTGTGTTGTTGACTTTCAACAGAGGCACAATCATTCAGTTTTTCTGCTTTTTGTCCATCTCTTGACATCAGTCTGCATGAGATTTCCACAAAAGCTGTAAGTGCTGTTTAACCAAAGTCAATCCTTGGACGGTATTCGAGAACCATGGGATAAGCCTGGGGTGAAAACGAAAGTAAAGAATGACTTCACATTTTCTGATGCGCAATATAATATCCATTATATTGTCATAGTCCTTGTGGTGTAAAAGGCAAGGACACAAACCTAGCGGCATCTATGTGTCCTCAGATCTGATTTTGTTTCAACCTCCAGTGTGTGTGTGTGTGTGTGTGTGCAGGACCATACCTAGAGGATTCTGATGATGTAATGAATACATCATCAGCCAGCAGGTCAGGTGCCTAATGCAATGCATCGTGACTCATGTCAATTTTTTTAAACTCTATTAACAATAGTGTAAAAAGACAGGGATTTTGACCACGTAATCATTTGGTTGATTGTGGTGCACACCGATAATGAAAAGTGACAGGCTGTAATGTAGAGTAGACGGTAGTTTTTATTTCCAGCTAAATAACAATACATAACCTGATTGACTGGGATACAACAACTCTCATGGCCTCCCTCTCCTTGTTTTCATGGCGTTTCTGGTACCCTGATCTATGTTACAGTATCTTTTCCACAACATTTTTCCGACAGTCAATCTCTTGCTCTTCCACCAAGTTCATTGTTAACTTCAGATATGTCGCCTCAACTCTGATTGGTTCCGTTCACGAGCTAGGGTGGGTGGCACTTACAAATGTATTGGGTCCATCTGATATTTGTCACTGACTGAATAATTAATAAATACTTTAGATCAGACTAAACCATTTTTAGGGAGGTAAGAGAAACAGATATTTGGAAAAAAAAGATTTAACCAAATTGCATTTTTTTTCATGGTTTTCATTTAAATCTCAGGCATACAACTAATATAAATATTAGAATTATTCATACAACAGGGGCCTATATAGTTTAACTGCTGGATTTTGTGCCCCTATAATTGTCACTACCCTTCGCCCCACTAGCGACATACCCGTGTGTGTGTGTGTGTTTCTGTGTAACTGGAGAAATATGACTCATAGATCTGTCAGTAGCTGTGAGCAGTTTTTTTTTTTCCTTTTGCCTCTGCCCCACCACTACCACCAACTCAGAGACAGCTGTTCACACTTCTCATGAGCACACACCCAGATTTTCAGGGTCAAACTAACTTTTCAATAATTTACCTGTCAATGTTTCTAGAAAAGGTTTTTCAAACCTTTCAATGCCAAAGATTTTGAATATAATATGATGATCCGTGATCCTAAAATATAAATGCAGCTATATTTTTTTATTTATACTGTGTGAAAGAATACACAATGAAACAAATGTAGTGACAGTTTTTCTTATTCCGTAATGTGATGTATATCCAAGTGAAACAGTTAATCGAAAAAGCAAAACATGTACGGTGGGTCTTGGTTCTATCCATTTGTTGTTGATTGGATGGAGACAGGTCTAAATGTGAGCTTGCAGCCAATTGTTAGAAAGGTGCTAGGTTTAAGTAGACTAAATGAGGGAAGATTAAAAATGATAAGTTACCAAAAAAATGAAACATGCACAGATTAATCATTTATAATCTGATCAATAACACCCATTTAGATGTGGAATAGATTTCCTATTTCCATTTTATACTGGCTTTAAACTGTTATCTGGGGGAAAATGTACTTTTTAGTGAGTGTTTTGGTGACAAAAACTGTTTTGTTTTGTTCTTACTGGTAAAAAATAGAATACCAGAATAAAATAATCACAATTAATCTCATGATAGCAGTAATATTATCAGACTTGGTGAATGTGACCGTAAATGTAAAAACCTATATGTTAAGTGAACAGTAACTTTGACAACCCAGAAAATAATAAATTAAAGGTACTGTTGACACACAGATAAACATATATACATACATTTGCTTTTCAATAATTGTGGTGACTTTAAAATAACTTTGATGATTTTAAAACTGAGGTAATGATATTTTTCATCCCCAAACCCTGGAGAAAATATTAAGCATGTTTATAAAGCCATTTTCCTTCTGGGGATGATACGCTGTTCCATATAATGTAAGTTATTCTGGTTTTACTATCCTTGGGGGACATTCAGCCTAAACAATGTTGGAAAAATTTGACCCACACACATACAGACTTACGCTGTCACCCTGAAGTCTCCAGCGAGTGCGATAGATGAATTCCAGGGTGTGGTCTTTGCCCATGATCTCCCCGTTACACAAAACGTCGAGCTGTAAGAAATACGGACAAGCTTGTTTTATGAACTTTATGAAGAATATGGCATGTTACACATGCACTACAGCAGAGGCTAAGAAAAGTAACCTCAAATGAAACAATTTTCATTGAATATCAAGCTTCACAACTGAGTCTGACGGGTAAACCCATCAAGAGCTTATTTATTAATATCTGTGCTGAACTGTGAAAGAAATCTATTAAGTCTCAATACACTCACACAAATGCAGTGCCTGAATTGACAGCACAGTGATAGAGTGATAAAACAGTATTTTACCTCATAAGAGCTTGGCAGCTTCAATTTTACACAGAGGAACTTCTTAATGGTTCCCACCGTAACACGGGTGGAGCAACGGATGAATTTCTTCATTAAACCCTGTTTCAAAGAGACATGGGGTGCAAATTATAAACACACACACACAAACATACATCTCAACATATACACACAAAATATTAAACTATACTGTGTCTGTGCACCTTAACAGTGCTTTCTCCTGATTGGCTATTGTTACGTAGACAGTCCAGACAAATAGCGATCTGAGGATCACTCCTGTGGTAGTCTCCACCTTTCCCGTCCTCATCCTCTTCATCACTTAGGCGAGCTTTCTTAGCCCTTGGGCCATCTAGAAGACAAAGGAAAGCAGACCTTTAATCTGGTTTATCTGTACGTGTGGTACACGCGACTGTGTGTGTAAAGGGGTTGTGTATGGAATGGTTAATTATTACCTTCTCCATTTGCTTTGATTTTATTTTTTCTCCAAAACTCACTTTCCTGTTGTTCCTCCTCTAGTAAATAAACACAATTTAAAGAAAGTACATTAAGAAACAATTTACAGATATAGAAATACTTACCAACTAAAGCACAACTACATAGCCAACAAAGTGTATCTCTGAAGTGCATTATAAATCTCACTCTCTCTTAGTCCAGGCACCAGCTTGAAGATGATCTCCTCCAGGGTTTTATCTAGCCTGCAAAAAAGTGAAGCCAATATACCACATAAAACAGAGGACTTGCGTGTGTACTTAATCTGTGCATGTGAGAAATTAGTGCGGGTGAGCTTGGTTACCTCAGCATCTCTAAAGGGTTGGTTTCATGGACCTGTATCCCACATTCTGGACACTCATTACTCTCCTCAAAGTGCTGAATGATACAACTCTTACAAACTAGAGGACAATGGAATAAGAAGAAAAGGAAGAACAGAAGAAGGATGAGAGAATGAGAGAATCAGGCCAAAGTAGAAGAAGGACCAAAATATTCGGTTTTCTTTTACTATCAGAAAAGAGAGATGGTCATAGAGAACATAATGCGGATTAGCGAGACATGAATGACTTACAAGTGTGCAGGCATTCCGTGACAGCGGTGGGCTTGATCAGGTATCCATGGCAAATTGAGCAGGTAATGTGACGGTTAAAATCTCGGACCAGGTGTTTCCGGTGGGTTGCCATCTCGACTCACAGAGGTCAGGAGATCACAAGCTAGAGTCACAGTGCTGCCTGTGCTCCCACACAGGGTTGCCACGGTGATTTCATCATTGCCTCAGTTTTGAGGCAGTTGTAACTCTGAGCCGAAGACATTGGTGAGAGAGTGATCCTAGAATAAAAAATAAAAAATAAACATATGCAAAAGTTATTGACTTGTTATTGTAAGAATATCAATTACCAACTTTTAGTGTGAATTTTCAGTTACATATTATGACTGCACACGACAAGGAATGTATCAAAAATGATTACACCACACATTCTTTTTTGAAACCAGTCCAACTCAAACCAGACTTGAGCTGAGCCTCCTTTCAGTCTAAAAAATTTTAGGAAAGTCCCTGTCAGGAGAGACGGGAAAAGCGAAGGGTGCGTCATTTTAAAGAGTTCTTTTGAGTTTTCATTGGCTTGGCCACAATATAACCACTAGATCCAGCAGGATAGTGAGGCCCTCTTTCTTTTGCATCAAAAGCACAGACAACAAAGTCTAGCCTGTTTAAAATTAATATCAGTACTACTGAGCAAAGTCTCCCAAAAAGAAGAATATGAATCAATATTTTTAGTGGGTCAGACTCGGTACTAATTGTTGTACACTAGCATCATATTAATCACTTGTGTTTTGTGAAGTGTTGCACCAAGGCATATAGCAGCCTATAGCTAAATTGCAATGCTTGATTAAAACAATTTATTTACATATTTTATTTTTAGTTTAGAGTAATAATCTGAACTATCACAGCAAATGTTTTGGTGGGGAAAAACAAAAATATCATACATCTCTCGAGAGCCACACAATAAGCTTACTGCCTATTAACACAATTGTTAACTTTTTTTAACAAATAGCCTATCTATTTTTCAAGTAAGCATTTGAACTGTTCTCTATGTTAAAGAAATGAAAAATAGACTGAATAAACTACTCCAAATGATCAGTATAGGCCTCTAAACATGACGTGAAAGTATGTCACGCTGACCCCCTTGTGACAATGTGCCCCAACAGCATGGCACTACAAGTCCTCACAGTATAGGAGGAGCCTGCCTATGATCGTAAACAGTTGTGAAAGTCCAGCATTTTTGCCATGTCAAAATTCACATCAAAAACAAAATATGCTTTAAATTATTATTTTTATAACTTGCAGCTTTCTAAAGCACTTTCAACACGGGAAGAGAACATACAATTGTAAATAGACTACTTGGGTCTCTGAGGGTTAAACTTTTTACAGATGCACACATTTACATGCACTGTTACTGTGTTTCAGAAACAACGCCATCGGTCAATCATTTCTAACGATGGCGTACTCCTTACGATGCTCTCTGCCTTTTATGTAATACATATTTGTATAAGAGGAAAACGGCAACTCACAGGCTACTATGTGAATAATAACTAACACGAATGGATTGTTAGCATCTCATTTAAACGCATTATAAACCAATAGCTTGTTCCTATGAAGCTTTTAATCTGCATCAGAAACGCGTGTCACAGTCCCGTTATCTCATCAGCGCAAGCTGCGCGCACGGCGTCAAGGACTGCGTGACGTCATCCCTATGGAAATTATAACACATGGTAAGTTGAGCTCGTCTCGCGCGACGTCGTTTTTACAGTCTATAATTATGCATCTGTCTGCTCCACTAGAGCGGACTGGCGGGCACACAGCCTATGTCTTACCACATGACACAATTTCTCCCATCCCCAAACTTTACACACATTCGGTGACAGTGTCCCCAACCCGATAACGTAGCGCAGATTTCCACGTTCCGTGGCCATCCGAAATACACTCACCGTTACGTATCCCCTCGCCTCGCTCTGTGCTCGGCCGTTAATGGAGACTGAAGCGGGGGAGGAGGGGTCTGGAAGCCAGAGAGAGTCACACCGTTACAGCCCGGCGGTGGATTGAGCGCGTGCAGGCAGTGCGTGGCTGGTAAACTCGCGGCCGACACGGAACTGGCAGCAGCACGCGCAGAGAGAGGAGCGCTCGCGCAGTGAAGGGGCGGGGGACTCACGCGCTTGTTTACGCGGTTCTGTCGATTGAGACCAGCGGAGGGAGAGAACAGTTTAGAAACGCTTCCCAGCAGTATTCATAACATTATTAAGAGAAAGTCATTGGGCCACTCGACAGACTGAATTGAAATGAATAATTATATATATATATATATATATATATATATATATATATATATATACACACAACCGATTTTTTTATTTTGCAGGTTTTCACATTGGAGAGTGTAAAGGTTTGCGTTCACGTGCGAATTTTTATGTACAAGTTCTAAAATACACATCTACATGCTCTCGAGTATTGCTACTCTTTTACCTTCATATAGTAGCTATTGCGTACATTTGCTAGCAGTGCAAAACTAAATTAACGAAGAAAAAAGGACAGTAGGCTTATTTACAGATAAAACTGACCTGCACTTGAGTCAATTCTTTTTCCGAGTCAATTCGTTCGTTTCATTCGTTGAATGAACAACATGACTCGGAAAAAGATTTGTTCATTATGATGAACGAGTTCGAACAGGAGAGTCACGAACGTGCATCGCAGTAGAGAGCAAGGCCAGCATTTGAGCTTATAAAACTTAAACTTTGTTATTATTTTTTTTTTTTTGTCTGATTTAAAACACGGCCCCCTCATTAGCATGCTGAGAAAGAAATGTAGAAATAAATAAATGTGAAAATAAATAAATGTAGAAAAAAACATAAATACATAAATGAATGTAGAAAAAAATTAATTAATACACATATTAGGTTATAAGGTTGAGAATCTGGACAGTTTTAAGGGACAAGTGAAGACTCACTTGTTCAGATTAGCTTTTGGGTTATCTCTGTACTTTATATGTTGATGATTTTGTCTGTTTAATTTTATTTTTTTATCAAAATTTTTGTATATTGTAAAGCGCTTTGTGACTAAGTCTGTGAAAGGCGCTGTATAAATTGCATAAATTTTACTTACTTTACTTATACTTACATATGAAGAGTTCAGACGCAAAAGCCTCTAAGTGCCATTTGAAATTTTCTTCTAAAATGATGATTTTTATCAAGCTTGTATATTTATGTTCAGTAATTTCACTTAAATGGCAATGAAGTTTACCTATTAATTGTCATTTATGTGAAATTACTGAACTTAAATATACAAGCTTGATAAAAATGGTCATTTTAGAAGAAAATTTCAATTGGCATTTAGAGGCTTTTGCATCTGAACTCTTCATATAAAAATAAATGTGTGAAAAAATACAATTATACATAAATAAAGATATAAATGTATAAATACTCATTTATATTACTTTTTTACATTTCTTTGTATATTTATTTATGTATTTATTTATGTATTTTTGCTTTTTTACATTTCTTTGTATATTTATTTGTTATATATATATATATTATATATATATTATATGTATATTATATTATATGTACATATATTATATGTGTATTATATATACATTTCTTTGTATATTTATTTGTTATATATAATGCTGTTATATAGCTCCGTTTTCAGCCCATGCATTCTAATACTGTTTAAGATGCTGGTAACCTTTCTACTAACATTTCCCATACAGAATAGTATATTTGTAGCCTACTAGGACCTTGCTCTACTCCTAAGTGTGTGGGTGAGTCCTTGTGTGGGTGATAACACAGGCTCTGATGGGTGAATGGTGATACATGTACTTTTCTTGATGAGATACACATCTGTGTGTTACAGCTTTGAATAATGTAAACACTCTCCATCCGTATGTTACCCTAGCAACACAACATCAGTGCAGTGCCCTTTGAACTGAATCTCAAGCTCCTCAATGAAAGATTTTCTGACATCTCTGCTCCCTCATTTCTGTCTTTATTCAGATGTGTATACTAATGCATTGTTTATCATGCATGAACCCCCATAGACATACAGAAAAATACATCATTTTCTATTCTTTTTCTTTATGTGTGCAACTGCAAACATAACATACACAGTGGAAAATGCATTTTACAGTGGGTAAAAATGTTTTAGTGAGATTTTTTTATACCGCTGTCTGTCCTTCAAATCCTAATGATTTCACTTGCCACTATTTATAGAAAATTAAATAAATAAAATCAGTGAGATTCAAGGAAGTGATCGCCTTTCATTTCAAAGGATTTTAATGTACACAACTCAAAGAGCTGGAGTTGTTAACGCACAAATTACATCTTAAAGACCAGCTAGATGTTCAAAGCATTGCACAGATTATAACATCAGAGAAGAGTCTCACTAACAGTGCATAAAGCTTGAGGTGTCTATTGAGTCACTCTGACAGCTGGGTTGCTAGCCGTTTGCTTGTCAAAGCCTAACCTGTCATGAGGAGGAATATAGCCTACTTGCGATAAAAAATACCTTTGGATCACCCTCACACATAATAAGCTATAAAAATGTTGCACATGATCACTCAGACAAATTACTTTAATTAATGCTCTTCTTGAAAATTTTATTATTATATATTATATATATATATATATATATATAATTGCCTTTACAGGGACTTTAATAACAGTAAGCAAAACACATTCTTAAATCATAACACACAGACTCATAAGAGATCATTTCAGCTAAAAGGGAACTTCTGTGGGAAGAACCAACGTACCAGGTGATCACATTATGACTGTGTGTGAAAGAGTGATCAAATTTGGCACAAAGAAGGGGAACAGAATACAGGCCCATAAAGAATTGTGTGTGTGTGTATGTCCATGTAATTTATAACACTTCAACAGCTGCAAAAAGACCATAAAAATACAATCTTAAATTTCAAAACCAAATGTTCATACCAGTGTGTGACTGCATTCTCAAATGTCGTATAGGAAAACACACAATCCCTTTTCCCTATACAGTGTTTGTGGCTGGTTTAGTGTTTAGAGACACAAAGCATCACAGATCACACAATCCATGTGAAGTCTCAGAAACCTTACACAAAAACCAAACACTTTCCAAAATTTTACAATGCCATTGGTGGCAACACTAATGGTTCTACAATCTACTTAGGCTTACAATGATTTAATATCTTTAAATAATTCATTCATTTTTTATAAGCCTGAGGGATGAAATGAGAGGTAAATTCAACAAGAAGTGGTCTCATATGAAGCAAGCCGAGCGGCGTAACTGCGGCTGCCATATGCCCCAGGAGCCTCTGAAATTGTTTCAGGTGAACCACTGTTCTGCTCTTGATGAAATTCAGGCAGTTCAGCACCGACCGGATGTGATCCACCGAGAGGCGCGCCGTGTTTTGGACCGAGTGCAGCTCCAAACCGAGAAAAGAAATCCTCTGCAGGGGGCAAGTTTGCTCTTTTCCCAGTTGACCTGAAGACCCAACTAGCTGATGTTCTGAATCAGCAAATCCCTGTGTTCGCATAACTGCTCTCGAGGCCGAGCTAGTATCAGATGCCACTGTACTTGGCCGAGCGCCGGTGGAACTGAATCATGTAGCCGCTTTATGGTACGGAGGAGCCAGCTGGATGGGTTGGGAAGCGCTGTCCAGGCCTCGATGAACCGGACCAGGGGGACCAGAGGCACCACAGGCATACCCAGGGTGGGGCAGCGAGGTGGAGGACAGGTACCTGGCTCGGAAGGCCCATGGGTTTAATATGCTCTGTAACAGGACACCCGGCCGACATAATAACTTGATTTGTGATGTTAATTTTTGGGGGAGTTTCATAGACCTTTATATTCATTAAATATAATGAATATGAATAATCTGTGTGTATCTGATCCAGACCCTTGTCTTTGTATGATCTAAATATTTCGTAAACTTGAAAATTTTACAATGAATTTTACAATAAAATAAAAATGTAAATTAATGCATTCATGACAATATAACCTATTATTAACAATAGAACATATAATGCATGAATTGATTGATAATGTTTTTTTTTATTTCTATTTTTTATAGTTTGAGCACAGACTGTGCCAATTCATCACTCAGACCCAAATGTGGACACAATACATGTGTTGTAAATCAACAGAGAAAAATGTTGTCACAGAACCTTGTTGGGTGCTGTTGGAATGGTCAGGTGTTGAGGAAATATATTTGTTTTGGACACTTCAAGTAATTCACAATAGATCAAGTGATTCACATGCAACCTGTCATGTGAACCAAGAGGGGAGATAAATTATCTTAAAACAACACATATGGCCACAGCTGAGGACATAGAATCCTAAATCCCCAAATCACCATTCCCAAAACTTCATAGCACTTCCGAATCCTTGTAGCATTCCAAGCCCTTGCCATTGTGAGAACATGATACCAACATTCTTGTTTGATTTGTTAGTGTTCTACTGCCCCTGTCCCAGAGTTTGTTTTTTTTTTTCAGTTTTTTTTTTTCAGGGTTAAATAAGAATTTCAAATAGCCATTTGTTTTGGGAACTGCATGTTTTTTTGTTGGTTGTTTTTTTAGCAGAACATTATTATTTTCGTATTGTGCTCATTTATTCCATGCATGCATGTTTCTTCATGATTATTAAATCATACTCTACATGCATGTCTCCGAGTATGTTTGCATGCACGCATGTGGGCAAAGAAGAGTGGGATGTTTGGATCCACTAAAATAAAAATCATCACTATACCAATAATAAACTAAGGCAGCTGTTGCATCTGCTTCCCCTATGCAATCACTTGCCAGAGAAGCCATTTGCTAAGGTTAGTATGTTAGAGCTCAGAATCCCAACAAGCCTTTAGTGATACTAAAACTGGTAACACCCTGTAGATAACCCTATTAGAGACAACCCTAATTAAATTTAACTAAACATCACAACTGTTAAAGACACACATTCTTAAAAGTTATGCCTTAAAACCCTACACTGCAAAAAATACATGTGAAATCAACAGTAATTTACTGTTTGTGCACAGGAAATTATTGTATTCGAGTTCATAATATAATCCACCGGATTATATTAATAATCCACCGGAATGCGAGAGGAGAAATAAAAACTCCTTAATATAGCCTACTCCGCTCTGAACACGTACATCAACGGTGAAACAGACTTGAGTAAAGAAAAAAGATTCTGAGGCACCCGCCGTCACCTATATTGGGGAGTGTCAGCCAATCAGGTGATGGCGGGACCGCCAATACTATTTGCAAGCAAAAGATTTATTCTATCAGACTTCATGATTCGAGGAAAATGGATTTCCCCATACGTAATGTTGAGAGACCAACTCGATGAGGGAACTTGTGCATAAAACCGCCATTACAAAGGAATTTTAAAGGAAAAATATTATAAAAGTTTCTTTAAATTTTATTAAATACAAATTTTCCTCAAAAAAATCCTCTGTAGCATTAAAATTAATAGAAAATGATGTATATTATTCAGTTTAGTAGAAAGCTATAGATCATTCATTTATGTTCTCTTTTTAAGATCTGTTTAAATACCAAAGTCATGTGTTATTTGTGGATAACATATTGTGGATTAAATATTTTATTGTTAGAAAGGAGACTTGGAGCTGGCCTAAGTGTCTCCTTTTAAGGAATGTCTCTTTTTAAGTGAAGTGTTTTTTCTTTTAAGGAAAAGATTGATTTTGATTTATGGCTGATGGACTGGTTGAGCTCCTCACTCTTTACAGTAAACTTTATTTCACTGAGTGATCACACTAGTGTGCAATTCTGCACCTGCTCAGCTTGTGGCATTTCAGCGCCTTGCAGATACATGCACCTGCAAAAACTCGGCTGTTGATGGATGACATCAGCTCAGATTTATCTGTACATATTGCACTCTGTCCATAAGAGGTGAAAAGGTGTCTCAAAAATGTCACTCTGTCATTACCATAAGGCTATTAAAAGCCTGTTACTGACTGTCATCAGACAGCATTGCCATGTGAAAGGAAGTTCACAGACATCATTCCATACCTGGCACGCTCATGCCAGACTTGCACAACTTCACAGACTGGCACGTCATTTTTGAAACATTTGTTACAATGGAGTCTTGAATTATAACGGCCATTAATATAGTGAGTGTTAACAGCTCTTGATTGCTAAAGGACGCATGGTGACACGAGCCCATGTGAAAACAGAGAGCACAAAAATAAATAAATGTCCTTGAATATAAATATAATCATCACAAACAAAATAAATTGTATACTGCACTGAAGACTCTTATTTGGTCTACTGAAGCTACTTTTCTATGGAGGTGACTGGGGCTAGAAGTTATTGCATCTTTGTCGTTTTTGTATATTATCGTGACCAAAAAGATGATGTATTTTTGTTATATTTTTTTATTTTAAAATATTTTTGTTATCTTTTTTTTTTAATTATTATAATTATTTTTAATCTTTAAATTAAACTGAACTGCCTAATGGTAACCAATTGTGACAACTTATCCTGATACCTGTCTTTTTACCGGAAAATATCCGGGGAAATAACTTTTGTTAGGCAAGAGTCAAGATAAGCATCATAGCCTATATGTGCCTTAACAAAAGCTGAATTAAAAAATAGACCCACCCTGAGAAATATTATTTGGAGCAGCAGGCCAGAAAAGAGTGACAAGCATAGACAGTAAATAAGGTGACAAGTAGCTAGTCTAGTCGGCCTTACTATGGTTGACAAAAAGGCCACGTCACACTGCTTTATTGCTTTTCTCACGAGCGGAATAGACATCAGTCTTGCCGTTGTGCACCTGTTGCACACATGTCAGTGGTCGCTGCTGGTCAGTAGCCTACTGTAAGTCTAGAGCTATTGGTAAGCGTGAGCCGGCGTTAGCGCCGTCCATTCCAGAACGGAAGCCGCACGTTCCTGGCTCTTGCAGTCATCGTGCGCACGAGATTTATCAGAGGTTCGGGAAGGATGAATGAAGGTGTCATTGCAATTTTGTGGGCGGTGAAAAAGCGGGAGAGAATGTAAGGGATATGATCTAACTTTTTTATGGTCGGTGCCAGAGTCTGGAACCATATATATGGGAGGTGGTGGTGGTGGAAGAGATAGGCTACAGACCATCTGGGAGCTGAGCAGACAACACCGATTGCTTTGGGACTCTAATTTACCACAAAAGAGAACTATCGCCCACTGACAGGCAGCCTTACAGCAAAACGAGTTAAAGTGTCAAACTCCAGATCATAGCATGGGACTGCAGCGTGTTGAAGAGCTGGTAAGGTTTGTGGTGATGCATGCAGCTCGTTCTCGTCCTAATGTTGTTGACACACTCTAAAAATTAATATGTTGGCTCAACAGTTTGCATCTCTTTTTCTTTCTTTTTTGAGTTCTGAATTAAATTATATTCAACCAACATCATTTAAACAAATGACAGAATTACACCAACAGGTATTTCCCTTTACTTTTAACATTTATTCTCCTTATCCAGTCATGTGCAAAGCATACCCAATTTCGAAAGTTATCAAGACAATTTCATTATTAAGTTACAACTTAATCAAAAAAAATAATTTAATGCTAAAAATTTAATTTAAATTACACTATTAAGTTAATCAACATTGTGTCAACAGAACCTGAAATGTTTAATTAAATGAAAACTTTTTTTTAACTTGCAGCCATGCATTTATTTAATTTGTGGTAACAGGTTCCCTGAATTACTTGTGCATTGTTATGAACTAACTTTAATATCCAATGCAACCAAAGCTAAAACGAATACTGAAAAAATAAAAGCTATAGAATATATATATAAACTTATAACACTGCTCACAATTACAAGCTACAATTGTACTGTTGAAAGAAATGAAGAATATAAGAAAAAGAAATAACACGAGAAAGAAAGTAGAAAATTAATACGAATAAAAAGATAACAAAAAAATAAGAGACAGGGAAAAGTAAATGCGTGTGCTTACTTATTCTTAGAGAAGGTGAAGAAATAAAGAATATATAAGAAACAGATTTACATTAAATAATATAAGAAAAGAGAAAGAATATGGGGGTGATAGGGGGTGATGTGGTGTTATTAAATATCTTTCAGCGATTAAGGCGGCTCCAGGATGTCTAGAATAAGCCAACTGCATTGGTCAGTCTTCCTATTTTAAACAACAGAAATGTGTGTATTTATTTTTTTAGGTTCTCAAAACAGCTGAACACTCCCTTCACCCCACCCACAGAATAACTAAATCAAATTACATCTACTTTAAACTACACACTTGTTCTTTCTCTGGAAGTTGTTCAATCCTTGAAAAAAAGCTGTGGTCACAGACCACAGATGCTTGTGCTCCAAGACTTATGGGTGTCACATCTAATCACAGGTCACCGGGAAGAGAGGTGAGGGAAAGTTGGCAGGAGGTGCCTGTGCAGAGACGTTCGCTGCAGGGGAATATGAGACCAGCATCATTCAGGAGAAACAAGATGGTCTTCAGAGTCAGACACAACAAGACCTGAATGAAACGTCCCAGAAAGTCATCAAACAGAGTGAAGAGAAGCTCAAACTCAATGTAAGAATGAATTGGCCTACAACTTGATAAAAGAGAACATGGCTTTACATTTTCACACAGTAGCATAAAATATTGTCTTTTTGTTTTTCTTAGGTTGACCGGTCAGGACAGTTAAAACTAGAAACTGTAGAAGACCTCTTTAACATTTTGGAGTTGAGGAAGAGGAGAAAGGAAAGGAAGATTCAAGCGTTAAAGAAACAGCCAGAGCCTGATATCCTGGTAAGGAACTCTTTCTACAGTATACTGCAAATAATGCTGTATCATTTCAAAACCCCTAAAATGTACATATTTGAGGTGTAATTATTGGCTAACATTTTTTCAGCCTGAGACAGTGGACCAGGCTTTGTTCCTAAAGGCTGTCACAGAGAATAAAATACTTGTTGTTGAAAAATATTTATCAGATGGTGGAGACCCCAATGTCTGTGATCATGTGAGTGTGTAACACAAAACATTATATATGCAGTATATACTGTAAAACCAAAATGTATTCAGACACCTTCAACATTTCTACAAGAACTCAGAGTTATCAAATCAGTTGATATTTCACTGGTTTTGGACATCCTTCTATTACTGCCACACAAATGAATTAGATTGAATAGTTGTCAGCTGACAGCTAAATACCAATTTAGGTCAACAAATTACTAAACAATGCTTAAGTTTGTTCAGTCTGTGACGTTAAAAGGTCGCATTAGCAATTAAAGAAAAAAAAACACTTGGTCAGGTCACTAAACATGGTCAGGTCAAAGTGTCAATATAATAAATTGATGGCAATTTTTTATAAATTTTACTGGTAGTCCACTTGCATGAAGACTTTTGGGTATAATATGTCACAGTTTACTTTATTTTGCTATCCTCAGTGAACTAGTGTCCTGCACCCACTAGTAAAAAATATAAAACATTATATCTGGTGTCTGAATACTTTTTACATTTTTTACCTGATATTTATATTTTATAATTTCCCTTTTTATTTTTAGTTAACAGTAACAACCCTGACTCTCACTTGTTCTCTCTCAGTTTAAACGCTCAGCTCTGCATAAAGCCAGTGCACAAGGTCACACAGAGATCATGCAGAAGCTCCTGGAGAGTGGAGCATCCATGGATCAAAAAGACAAGGTAGCACAGATGGCTGATGTGACTTTTACACCAGAGCTACAAGATTATTTCCTCACATTTATTTTATATTATAATCCTGAGATGTTTTTTTTTATCATAATCATAGCTGGATGCCTCAGCTGTGCACTGGGCCTGTAGAGGTGGAAGCCTGCATGCTTTGGAGCTGCTTTTAAATAATGGAGCCAAATTCAACACTAGAGACAAGGTAGATATAAAGCTACTGTAAGCGTATGACACCAGATGGTCTTTGGACAGTGATAATTACATTCACAAATCATTCTAATGCTTGACATGCTAAAGTTTATGTAGAAAGCAATGATGAAGCACTGTAGTTTGCACTCTTAGCACTAGGTGGACTAACTTAAACGCTTCTTGTGTATCTTCAGCTATGCAGCACTCCCCTCCATGTTGCAGTTCGGACGGGACATTATAACTGTGCTGAGCATCTCATTCACTGTGGAGCGGACGTCAATGCTAAAGACAGGGTAAGAATTCTATTTCCATAACATTCAGAAGCTTTAATATGGTAATTTTAATATGTAATATTAACATGACACTATAGACTTGAGGAAAAGTGACTTTTTTCTTTGAAACATTTTAAATAGTAAATTTAATGCATTGTCCCACATGTTGCTTTCTTCTCTAATGCTAATGTTTTGTGCTTGTGTAGGATGGAGACACACCAATGCACGACGCAGTGAGGATAAATAGATTTAATATGATAAAATTGCTGATGATGTATGGAGCCAGTCTAAATGCCAAAAACAGTGTAAGTTCAATCAGGGTACATACAATCTTAACTGTGCATGGTGATCTAGAGACTGATTGAGTTACAACAGGATTATGTTTAAAGGGACATTGTGTCTTATGGGGTTGGAACAACATGACGGTGAGTAATTACTGTCAGAATTTTCATTTTGGGGTCACTAACCCTTTAATGCCCCGATGCTGACTTTATTATAAAGTCAGATTATAAAATTTAAGAAGCAAGATATGCTTAAAAAGATGATAAAGGGAATTATAAAGGAACAATGAAAGAATTGTCTCATACTGAATTCCTTGGAAATCTTAGTTGTATAAATATATCTGTTTGAATAGGTATATTTTTAATGGATATATCCTTAAACTGATCTGTCATTTACAGGATGGAAAGACACCAATGGAGACTCTGCTTTCATGGCAAAAAGGTGTGAAAAATATCCTGAATAACTTTAATGAAGAGGAAGCACCAAAGCCAGATGAACAACTTTTATTTTGAATGTTTTCTTTCTTTCTTTCTTTGTGAACAGTACTTTTCAATTTACTTAATGATGATGCTAATTGCAGGCAATATATGGAAGCTTACTGCCAACAGTGGCAAACAGGACATGCCCAGCTAGTTTCTCAGAGACACATGACTCCATCAACCAGCGCGCAGACTGGACTTTTGGTCTCATGAATGAAACTCGGCGTAACGTTATGCCTAACCTCACAGGCCTGAGAAATACGCTATGCATATTTGAAAGCAGAGGTAGACAGAGTCAAAGGACCAACCAGCCTAACCTTATAGTACTGATATTCTGCAGCAGTCGGGGTGATAGAGACTGTCGGATGTTTGCTGGATTAGGGAGACTTTGGAGTCATGCATCAGCTATCCTTTAGAAGTTATGAAGCAAAGAAAAACATTCATTTTGTTTTTATCTGTGATTTAATAAAAAATAACGTGATCAGATCACATTTGATGAATGTTTATTTCGATTTGGTTTAGCCATGTGGGGATGACACAATCTAAAACACATGGCAAAAAAAAGCATAGACCAGACTCGAGCCGGAAGTTGACAACCGGCATCGTCGTAATGGCAGCGCGCATTGTTTAGAGCAGAAAAAGGTGGCTGTAACTGGCAGCTAGTTTTGTAGCTTGCTGTCATAACAAGTTACACCAATCTCTGAGGGCCTCACCCGTGTTTGCAAAATGAAGCTGTATTTTTGATCTAATACACTATAGATGACAGCTTTAGATATATTTCACTTGAACACTTTGAAGCATGTTCACACTCATATCTTACTAGGATTGGGCGGCAAGGACAATTTTTGTTACCAATACCATACTTCAAGGGATAGTTCACTTTGAAATTAATTTTTTATATGTTTTAGCTTACCTCAAGGGCATCCAAGATGTAGGTGTCTTTGTTTCCACAGCATTTCAATTTTGACATTTTTTGGTCAAACCGTTCTTATCTGTCAGACAGTCCTATGCAGTTTTAGGGGGTCCACCTCAAAGAGCATACACAGAGAAGTCACAATTAAACATGATTTAGTGACTCGTAAATGTAAGTACACATTGATGGCCTAAGACACGAAAGAGCGGTTTGTGTGAGAAAACGAACAGTATTTATATAGCTTTTACCTCTTGTTAACATCCGTCAAACTGATCTGAATCAATGTCCAACTGAACCGAACTGAACCGTCTCCAGACGTTACGCCGGAAGTGATCTCTCGTGCGTCTACGTCACGCATTGTATGGAGATTTCGGAAGTTTTACCTTTCACTAGACATATTTAGATATACGGGAAATCGCAATGGAAGACGACTTCGATATCATGAATGCTAATCGTTCAAGTGGCATACTACTGCTATCATATAGTGTTTGGTAAACAAACAAACAAGCAAACAAAGCAAGAATGAAAATAATTTAATGCCAAACATACAAGGCCAACCAAAGCAATAATTAAATATTATAAAGCAATACAACATTTTTACCTAGCAATTATAACCCCCAAAAAGCTCACATAAAAGGTGAAGAAAAAAACACCTAGATAGGCATTTTCTGAAAAAGAAAATATTGCAGTTGACATGAGGTCCCAAAAATATATGCACAAATTCAGATTTTTCTTAGAATTCAGTAAAAAGAAGAGAGCAATCACATAGAAGGCATGAGAGACAGCAAGGAGGACTAAAGAACATCATATAACTAGTAAGGGAGTAGTGTTTTTTTATTTTTGATTACATATTGAATTTCATTTTAACATTATAATGCTAGGTGACTTTTGGGAGAAGTAATGATGTGCATAGCCTGGTGGTAAAACAGGAATGCTTGTATTGGTAGGCTGTCTGGTTTGACACCTCCACTTTTCAGTTTGGCACTACAATGGCAACACAATGGGCGAGTCTTTGAACTGTCTAAACATGTTTGATATTTGAATGGTGAAGTAAGGGGTGTTGTGGGTAATAGCTGTCACACTGAATTAATCCTTCTGTTTTGTCATCTCTCTGCTACTTTGAATACTGTTAGTGCTGTTTTTTTCAACCATAGATGGGAGGAAGGCAACCAAAGAGGAAGTATATGCATATATGACTATGCATTCTGACTAAGATGAATGAAGTAGTTTAGGTTTGGATACAAAAAAAGAATAGGAAAAGGCAGCATGGAAAAAAAACAGAGGCAAAGAGGACAAAAAAATGTGGGATGTTAGGGGAACTTATTATCTGAAAGGTCAAATTGGCCACTTGGTCCCACAGAATTCCCTCTCAGAACTAAAAGTGAGACACCCTGAGCTTTTTGTCAATACTTTTAGAATAAAAGGCTTCATGTGAATCAGCGCTAATATATATATATATATATAATAAAAGTGAACAGTGATTCTAAACTGAACTGTTTAAAATTACATGGAAAACTGTTAACTGTAGCAAAGTGGAAGAGTGAAAGGAGATGCAACCAGAAATGGCTTGTACAGAGAACAGTGTCAACGTCTTTACTTAGAGGATCTGTATCCCAAACAGCCGGGACACATTCCTGACACAGCACCTGATGCTTAAATCTGAATTAAAATAGTGTGTTAAACATCATTTGGGTCTGCTGGTGGCTGGTCAAGAACAGCAAATCTTTAAACAGCAGGTTTTGGCCATCAGTAAACTCTCCCTGTTCACTACACAATAATATTTACAAACAGTACAAAATGAGAACAACTAAAGGAAAACAAATTAACAATTAGATTCCGTTAGTCATCAGTCTGAGGTTAAGTTACTCATAAAAATATTCTTTAAAATCTTATTTTAAGGGTTATTTACAGGTTAATTACTATAATGGCTTCTTTCAGATTTTCCAGTGTTCCAGTATTCCAGTGTTCCTGTTGGAGCTTCTTTGTTGAAGTCTTAAAGCAGCTTCTGGATGATGAGAGATGAGGATTCCATTACTTTATGCGTCCTCAGAAGACTTCAGCAGTTCTAGAAAAGCACCAACAGCTCCAAAGTATCCCTGAAACGTGCATACACACATATTAGTGTGCATATAAACAAACAATATATGAAAATAATTTCATTGAACTAACGTTGTTATTTGTATTTTGGCTTTTCTGTTCATCAAAGAATCCAAAGGGGGAAAAAAAGATCAGTTTCCACAAAAACTGTTTTCAACATTGATAATAATAAGAATTGTTTCTTGAGCACCAAATCCACACATTAGAGTAATGGCTGCTATAATTGTTGCCAGCAAAATAATAAGTTACATTTTAAAATGTATAAAAAAGATACAATTATATATATATATATATATATTATTTTAAATTGTAAAAAAAAAAAATTCTCACAGTATTATGGTTTTACTGTATTTCTGATCAAATAAATGCAGACTTTGTGAGCATAAGAGATTTCTTTTAAAAACATTACAATAATCTTACTGACCCCAAACATTTGAACTTAAATGTATTTCCAAAATTTGAGAAAATATAAGCAATAGAATAAGAACGATTGATTGAAACTTAATAAAGACAAAATTACCTCATGTTCCAGGAAAAGGGCCCTCAGCTGGCCCTTAGACCAGAAGTCCATAGCATAGGCAAGAAGCTTTGTAGACACGGTGTTTATACGCAGAAAATTCCCCACAAAAACAACCCGTTCGATTTTCTACAGGACAAAACATAATCACATCACTTAGTTATGAGTTTTATGACCATAGAATCTGTGGATGTTTTTCACATTTGTCAACTCATTTTGGTAGAAAATCTACAGAATTTCATGAAACAGATTTAATCATGGTAAAATTGAGCGTCAAGTTTCTGCGTGGGCCTGTTTATAGCTCACACTGACTGAATTAACAGCAGGTTGATTCCAGCAGCATTTCTTCTTCACCAGCAGAGGGAGTCCTGACACAAGCAATTCCTTTTATGGACTTTTTATAGCAGGTGCTTAAATCTCTGTTTTTATTACCATCAACTTGTCATAGATACTTGCTAATGTGATAAAAGTCCTGTATTCTCCAGGTATTGTTGGGAGTTACTGCTCTGATGGTGTTCTGCACACCCTGAAAGCCCTGTACAATGCTGCTTGATCACCAGGCTACAAGGCAACACTGTAGAGAAGCCCAGAGTGGCCAGACAGACGCTCACAGCTGCTGCTGACTGGTGGGTGCAGACATGCAGACACACACACACACACCTCGTTGACTGCACACATGCGTGCGATGGAGCCAATGTTGTTGGTTATGGTGACGAGTGTTGCTCGGGCCAAATCCTCTTTAGAAATACTTTCCCTCTTCTCTTTGCTCATCATGTGACCAAAACTATAACAAAAACAAAAGCACATATTTATGTCTCTAACAGACACTAACAGAAAGCACTGCAACCAAGTCTGTAAACAGTTATATGTATATATATATATATATATAAAATTAAAATAATATAGTATTAAATATAATTACAAATATATAATGAACATGCATACACACAAATTTTATTTTATATATACAAATTACAGTTTAACATAGTCTCTTTCTTAAAGTCTTTTATGTTATTCGATGGATTTATTTACAGTATTATTGTCAAATATTCTTAATTTAAAATAACTTTTCTATTTGAATATATTTTAAAATGTAACTTATTCCTGTGATGGCGAAGCTGAATATTCAGCAGTTATTACTCCAGTATTCAGTGTCACACAATCCTTCAGACATCACTGTATTATATACATTTCTGAAATGCACTTTCTGTAAAGCTGCTTTGAAACCATATGTATTGTGAAAAGCGTTATACAAATACATTTGAATTGAACTGAGTCATTGCTTAATATTTTTGTGGAAAGTTTCTCCCCATCACAATTCTTTGAGTTTAGAAAATTAAAAAAAACTTAAGAAAAACTTCTTTTTTTTCTTCTTTTATAATATAATAAATGTCTTTACTGTTACTTTTGAGCAATGCAATGCATCCTTGCTAAATAAAAGCATTAATTTTTTTTAATAAATAATCATTTTAATACATATTAAATATTATATTATATAATTAAATTTAATTTATTTTTAATAAATAATAATTTTACTGATGGCAAATGTTTGAAAAGTACTGTAGTGTTTATTAAAATAACCAAGGAATGGGGTCTCATACTGTACATTTGTGTCACATGAAACAGGCAGGCCTACATGCAAGACTCCATAGCATCACATTTCACTTGTGGACCTTTGTCATCTGACACCACACACACACAAACGCAGAGTGTCTTCTGTACCTTGAAGCCACCGCAGACCCCTGTAGGCCGAAGCGCTGGTAGTCCCCTCCATAGATGTCCTTCACCAGTTTGTCCACGTTGGTGCTGTCCCCTTTGCTGGCCATTTCAAGGGCCTCTTCAAATGTCTCACAACCCGTCAACAGGCAACACAACCCCAAAAATGTCCCTCCTCCAAGACTACAAGAGAAAAAGAGTGAGAAAGGAACATTGAGGATCAAAACATTATTACGGCTACATTTGAAGAGCACACATGTGCATTCACACACGCAGACATTTTTGCCCTTTAAAATCAATTTAAACTATGTGCCTATGGCCAAGTTCTGAAACATTCCAGATTACAGTGTGTGGTCATTGCAACACAAAGCAAGGACTAGTTCACATATTATATTATAAATGTTAAAGGTTTTTGAAGTCTCTCATGTTCACCATGGCTACATTTGATTAAAAACACAGTAAAACAGTAGCCTAATGTTGTAAAATATTAAAATGTTCTATTTTAATACATTTTAAAATGTTATTTATTCCTATTATGGCAAAGCTGAATTTATAGCATCATTACTCCAAACTTTAGAAATGATCAATGTTGAAAAAGCTTGTGTTGCTTAATTTGTGGAAACTGTGATATACTTTTACTTCTGCTGACCTCTCCTCTCATGTCAGTCACTGCTGAAATGCTGTTCCATTCTGGTACAAACACGTTTAAAATTAACTCGTCAACCTACTCTGTTGTCAATCACAGATTTGTTATCTTCTAAAGAGGACTCATGTCTCATGTTTCAAAGGGAAAAAATAACACAGCAGGTGCTCTTATGCTTCTAACAGGCTTTCTTTGTCCATGAGAGATGAGGAAACAATCAGGTTCAAGATTTAGAAAGTAGCCAATGGTAAACTCATAATTCAAGCTGGAGAAAAAAATCTGGATGCATCTTAGCAAAAGTTGCTCACAGAAAAGACAGAATAAGCAAAGAGTGTTTTTCAGAGAATATCTAATAAATAATAAATAAATGTAGTGTTTTTTTTATTTTATCATTATTTTTAGCTTGTTATTTGGTACTACAAGCTTTTTCAGCCATTTTCAACAGTTACTCTAACAAATAAAACATTCCGTGTGAATTTCTGACAAATTTGAAAAAACAAACAAAAAAACATAAATTACTTGTTTTATCACAGTGTTATTGAGAGTGTGTAACTCATTTTAAGGGGTTTCTGCTACATGGTGCACATTGCTCAGCTGTGCTGACCTGGAGCCTGTCACGCGTTTGTAGTTGTCCTTGGAGTACACTGCCAGAATACTGACGCCCGAGCCAATGTTGACCAGCAACATGGGAAAAAGGTTGTCAAGACAACAGGGTCTCTTGATGCAGTTCTGTGTGTCGGAGGGGTTCTCAAAGTAAAAGCATTCAGGATGACCGTTAAAACCGACCGAGTCTATGTACAGCAGGCCCTGGATCAGACAGTCCAGCTCATCCAACTTCAGCAGCTCTAGGTCTGCCATCTACAAAGAAAAAAAAAAAAAATTATGGCTGCATGCAATAGACGTATCCCTTAAATGTAATTCTTGATGATACAATTAAAAAACATCAGGCTTCGACTTTCCATTGAGCAATTTGGACCAAAATAAGATGCTTAATATGTTTATAGGTCAGCTTAAAAGTAACACGCGCTAAAGTGACATTAAAAACTAGTTACAAAAGATTTCCATCAAAATAAAGAAAGGTTATTTTTCAAACTGTAATAATATTTCTATTTATCACAGTTGTTCAGCATAAGATATTTTCAAATCATACAGTACCGGTCAAAAGCTGTGAAACATTACTATTTTTGTTTTTGAAAGAAGTCTCTTATGCTCATCAAGTCTGCATTTATTCATTCCAAAATACAGAAAAAAATATAATACAAGTAATATTGTAAAAAAATAATTTAAAATAACCATTTTTATATTCATTAAGATTCCTGTAACGGTAAAGCTAATACTTTTTTCAGGATTTTTGATGAATAAAAAGTATTAAAAATAGAACTGCATTTATTTTAAAGTGTTTATTGAAATCTTTTGTAAGAAAATACACTACTGTTCAATATTTTTCTTTCTTTTTTTAAATAAATTTATATTTTATTCAGCTAGGATGTGGTGAGTTCCACAAAAAAAATGTAGGACCCAAGTTAAAAAAAAAAAATCTGGTTTCTATTTCTTTGGCATGATGCAGTAGCTGTGAAATCTCATTGGTCCAAAATCCTACCCCACATAGGTGTATATTAAACACTTGATTTTATTGTCAAAACCGTTTGAAAGCCCAAATGCGGCCATCTCCTTACCGATCTGAAGTCATTCTCAAACTTGTACGCCCCACCTCCGGTGGCGCACAGTGTGGTATGCAGGCTTGAGAAGTGCTTATCTCTGCCCATCTGTATGAATCTATGCATGGCGGCAGTGGGGAAGCGGATGAAGTGCAGGTTTCCTGTGCGACCGCAGATGGTCAGGTTGCGCAGCTCCAGGTGCACATCACGGATGCCGGTTTTTCCGTAGGCTGTGTTGGAGGTGAGGTACCTGCGTATACTCTTCAGATTCTCCACCTCCTCCTGCTCCTCCTCAGCAGTGATGTCTTTTGGCTCGAAGTACACAAGTTTTACTAAAGTACCACCAATATCCATCCCAAACCATGGAAAGGCTAGAAAGAGACAATGAGACTGATTAATGTCATTGTGTAAATTGTGTTCCAAAGATTAAGAAAGTAGACAAACTGGATTGCCAACTAAAAACTACAAAACAACAAATCCACCACATAATAAAGGTCAGTTAAAACATTTTAACAATTTTACTATATTTTTTTAAAGAAATGTATACTTTTATTAATCAAGAACACAGTACATTGGAAAAAGTGACCAGAAATACATTAATAATGTTACAAAAGATTTCTTTCAAATAAATGCTGTTTTGTTTTGAACTTTAAATTCATGGTGGCTTCCACAAAAACAATAATGCATACAGTACCAGTCAAAAGTTAGGAAACATTACTATTTTTGTTTTTGAAAGAAGTCTCTTGTGCTCAGGAAGTCTGCATTTATTCATTCCAAAATACAGAAAAAAATATAATATAAGTAATATTGTAAAAAAACTATTTTAAATAACCATTTTTATATTCATTATTATATTCATTAAGAACAATTTTACAATATTTTTTTTAAAGAAATGTCTACTTTTATTAAATCAAGAACACAGTACATTGGAAAAAGTGACCAGAAATACATTAATAATGTTACAAAAGATTTCTTTCAAATAAATGCTGTTTTGTTTTGAACTTTCAAATCATGGTGGTTTCCACAAAAACAATAAGCAGTTCAAACACGACAACAAATCAGCATATTACAATGATTTCTAAAATTATCATGTCACACTGAAGACTAGAGTAACAATGCTGCAAATTTAGCTTTGCCATCAGGAATAAATTAGATTTATTTTCATTATATAAATGATAAAAAAAACATTAAATATATTTCACAATATTACTGCTTTAAAGTATTCTGTGATCAAATATATGCAGACTTAGAGAACATGAGAGAAGCAAACATTTGAATGCAAGTAAACTAATCGAATATAACTAGCTGGCCAACTAAAGAGAGGCAGTGATGAGCAACACTGCAGCAGCTAATGAGGAGTCAAGGCAGTTACCATGGCAACAGCCACGAAGCTGCAAATGGCTATTCTAAGATGCTTAGAAGCAGAACCAGTACAAATGTTCACAGATTCCCATGTCTATTTCAAAATAAATTTAAAAAAATCAGCAGACCCGACCTAATTTACCAATCAGTGTCTAACAAGCAGAGAGCTCAAAGTCTTATCTTATCAGATAATAAGTACATTATTACTGATATGACTCTTACATCAGACGTTCACTGGGCTGAACCCAGAGAAGTCAGGAAAAATTTGGGCACCTGCCACATTGTCAGCTGGTATTGCACAGGTGACCTGTCTTTGACCAGTATGCTCTCTGCTACAACATCATCTCAAATGACCCTCACGCTTCCTTTCCCCCCTAATATAGATGTGGGCATATGCTGGGAGGTTTATTTATTTTGGACATTCTCTTATTTCAAAGCATGCAAATCAAGTGGACGAGAGCCCAACTCAATAAATATCCACATGCTTTGCTTTCAAAGGAAAATGCATCCTAAATAACGCTTAATCGATTCGGATTATTGCGATTATGAAATCGCAGCGGCTGCGGTTGTTTTTTATGTGCAGCTTGTCAGTGACGTACGGCTCTGTGATCCGTAGTAAATGTAGCTCCATCTGAAAACACTGCGAGTTTGAATCGCTTATAAGGTGCGTGCATTTGAAAAAGCAACATGCGTCAAACATCTTTTCAAACTTGAGAAGCATTTATGAACCTCTTGTCCAACAAAACACAACATTTAATAAATTAATTCAATTAAATGTATCAAAGCATTTCAATCTTCTGTTTATCCAGCTACAGCGATAGTATGATGTCCATAGGGATTTCCTGGAATGACGTGTGTTGTCTACTGGCTTTCAGATGGAGCAGCATTTACTACCGATCAGCCGTGCTGCACTCACAAGCTGCGCATAAAATAATCGCAGCCTTCGCCAAATCGAATGCGTTTTCATTGTGATAAATCGTTTAGCCCTACTAGCCAGAAATTAACAATGTTGCTTCTTCGTTGAACTGAATGATCTGAGCCAGAAGCAGCAGGTGAATGGCGTGTGACAGTCGTCTGACATAATGACATCAAACAACTCATGTGAGTGAGAGGTCTGTTTACATCCCCCAGTCAGCAGAGGCATGGAAAGGGAGAGAGACTAAGAGAGAGAGAGAGAGAGAGAAATTGGCAGGCAAGTGTGTCCATGTGAGAAGCTGGGAAAGGCGAAAAAGTGACGAGAGAGAGAGAGAGAGAGAGAGAGAGAGAGAGAATGTGACCGAGTGAAGGAGAGGGACTGACATGGTCGGCAAGCCAAATGAGTGTCCATGTGAAAGAGGACCATGTGAAATACTTCAGAATACTGTTTATCTGGTAAGAATACTTTTTAACAGCATTAAAGTAACACCAGGTAACTTTTGCTTTTGGGGTCCCCCTACAGTTGGGGAACAGTATTGTCTTCTACTACTGTCGTAAAATCTGTCATGATTACACGTGCATTTGTTTACAGGCTGATACCCCCGAACTCAGCAAAAGGAGTTCTCACGTCTTGGGCAGACTGCCTGCGTTGCGTGTGAAATGTCTTCATCCCAAGTACAGTGGCATATATTTCAGCATGTCATATGAATATAAGTTCATGGGTTTTGTTTTTTTCAAATGCCAAAAGATTGCGTAGCTCACGTTTACAAGCCAGCGTCATTATAGTAGCCTATTGGCAAATGTTTTACTCAAATATGCTAATTAAATTCAATGTTTGTGTGATAGATAATAGCCATATATCGTCAATATTACAATATCAAGCTACCATAGATGAATCTGCAAATTTGAAAAATCGATTTGCATTACAGCCTGAGGCAAGACACTTTCACCAGAAAAATAAACAAACAAACATGACTATCAGCCTGCAGTACGTCTAATCATGAATTATTTACTTGCAAGAACGTAGCCCTTGTACACACCTTGTCAGTCGAATTTTGTAGTTCTTTTTGTGCTTGGGTTACTACCGAAGTTACGTAGTGTCAGTTATAAGTGATACAGACCCCGTCAGGCTATGGCAGACATGTCATTTAACCTACTGTAAGTCGATGTACCATCACAAGGGTTTTGGAAATATATTATGAAGGTTGAAAAACTACATATCGAGGGCTTGGAGCCAGAAGGGCGTAAGTGGCTTTTAACAAACTTTACAGGAGAGACAAAACAAAATTTTGACCATGCTACAATCACCTGTATTATTAACCTTAAACCACAAACATTGTAACCACAGGCATACTTACATGAAATGAGAATTTAAGTAAAAAATGTATGGCATATTAACACAATCAAAATGTTCTAAAACATTTTCAGAAAAACAAAAAGTCAAATAAGTCAAATACGCCTTTTTGTTGCTTTATTCAATACAGTTTGATCTCAGATAGGTATTTTGGCACCATTGGATAGAGCTCATCGAGACCTTTATTTTGATATAAAGAACTCATATTCGCCCAAAATACCACTTACGCCCCTCTGGCTCCAAGCCCTCGATATTGTTGCTTTAACATGGGTTGAGTATAAATAAAAGAACAATAAAAACAACTGCAACAACAAAGGTGTTACCACCCACACAAAAGTTGGCTGGAGTGGAGGAATGTAGACAAGCTGGCCTGGCATGCAGTCTTGACGCAACTAAAACTTAGACTTGCAGAACTGCAAAAGCATTGTAAAAAAAGTT
Organism: Pimephales promelas; assembly: GCF_016745375.1. The sequence continues at coordinate 8,331,074 of NW_024121099.1, read as the reverse complement.
ACTTTTCTACTGCCATTACCTTTGGCAACAGAAACTAAACCTGACATCAATTCACTTTGTTCTATTACATTTTTGCACTTCAGTAAATACCAATGAAAAAAATCTAATCCATTTAGTGTTGCAATCACCAGAATATGCTGCAAATATAACTTTTCAAAAAGTGTCAGAGCAATTCCAAGGAAGCAAGATATTTTACATTACACAAGGATGAGGTGATGTCTTACCTGGCTTCTTTAAACACTTAAACTTCATCCTGCTGGTAGCCCTAATACATTCAAGTGCAAACACAAAAGCCTAACCAGTAGGAAAGCCCACAAACAGACAGAAATTAGAAGATCAGTTTGGCTTGCAAGTTGAATTCTTGGCGTCGCTTTAGCAAAAGTGAATAAATACAGAGAAATTCTTAATACTGAAGGATGGGGGCGTTTTTGTCTGTCCTTTAAACGCGGCTACGCGAAGTCAAGCGCTGATTGGTCGAAGCGCGTCGAGCCTTTACATCAGGAGCGATTTCAACACACCTCCTGACTTTACACTGGCCAATCATAGAGCGAGAAGAACAGCCTCAGGTTTCATCAAAACAAAAGACACTCTTCAGTGAGCAGGTCAGACACAGCACAGAAATCATGACAGTTTGTTCAAAGGTTGGGAGCTGAGAAGTTTTTTATACGTATAAATACCGCAACTGAATGATTTTCATGCAAAAATGAAATAAGCTTTTCAATCGAGAAGCGTTAAATAACTCGAACGTCATCCTTAGATGATATGAACTGAACGTATTACAATAATATGACAGTGATTCTTGCATTACTTTTTATTACTATTTTGGAAGTAACATCGAATGAAAATAAACCCACTCAAATAATTTGACAATTGGCAATTCCTGTACCATTCAATGCTACCGAATCCACTGCAAGAGCAATGACTCGGTTCATTCGATTCTTTTTATTGAAACAAAACACTTATGAATCAGTTAGAGCGGTTTCTGATTTATTATTAACTACACCAACTACTGTTACTGTGTTATACTTAAAAGTCTGTCAACATACATAAACGGTTTAGACCTAAATTTAGTATATATTACAATTTGGCAATGTACTTTTGAGCGAAGTGAATTAAATAAGAATTGCAGCCTTATTTAATCCAGTCCCTCAAATGTTACGTAGCCTAACGCTAGTACATAAAGCAATCGATTCATTTGCATTTTGGACCCTTATTCAGTTGAGTTAACTGAGGTGAAATTGTGAGGGTTAACTGAAGTCGATGACATCTGTAACGTTAAATCTATGACAGTAACTGGCTCAAAATAGGGCAAAGTATATATTGTGCCATTACACTGGCAACATTTCAATTTAATTGCGAGGAATACCGCTCTCGCAACGTGTTAAATATTGACTCGAACACGTCTTTACCAAGAGGTCTGTCTGTATCTTTAGGGCATCACTTAATTATCAGACATTGAGGAAATCATGTAAGTTACAGATATTACCTAAAAACATTGAAGGTGTCTGTAAACTTACGCGGTCTGTTTTTCTTTGCCGACTCCAATCGCCTCCGCAGCCGACACCTTTTCGCCGGAGAGCCGTTGGTTTGAGGGTCGTGGTGAAGATGGTGGTAATTATCGTCCGTTGGACTGTATGGGCTACAGCTCCCGTTGCTCAGCTGTCGCCGGATTGCCTTGTTGTGCATGTTTGTGTTGCAAGGACCAGAACCTTTCTGATCCATCGTTGATTTTGCCTTATCCATATTTCAATGCACAGGAATTGTCAACAGCGTACGACTCTTGTAAGCCTCAAAACACACACAGATATACGTGCTGATGAATGTGCCGCGCTCCGTCTCGAGATAAGAAAAAGCGCGTGGCTAATAATGACCTAACACCAAATGCACGGATTTAATCTAAAAAATGACTATTACAACAACTTCAGCAATGATAAAATCGCGTATTTACAAGTGTCGAATTTAAACGATACGAGCAATAAACCAACAAGCGCTGCGGTCGAGGTCATTGTCGGTCATATTTCCATAGTCCTGGCGCTGCGGCAGATACCACGTCAAACAACCGGTTCATGACGTCACCAGGAATGGCTCGAGACAGTTTACGGCTCAGTGCAAGCAGAGCATTGCACACAAACACACAATCAATCTTCTAATATTATCTCAAGCAAAAGACCAAAGTACAAAACGCTCTTTCCTTACAAGTCAACATCTATCTATCTAAGATAGATTTCTCTCACTACGTGTGGGGTGAACAGTATGGGGGTGAATGAGGTCGAACGGGAGTTTCAGTTTGGTGATTCTCGGGTGTCTAGCAAGCAAGTGTCATGGACGACAGAGAAAAAGGAGGGTTCAAATAATTGGATTTTTAACCAAATTAACACGTGCAGGCTAATTTTTCCAGTCGTTTAAAATAAACGCGGCTGGTTTTAAATATCTCATCTATTTTCTTGCTGAAGTTAACCAAATACAGACATATGTGGTTGACTATAGATTATGCTTTTGAAGTTTAAACAAATGAATTACCTTCTGCTAAATTCAGTATTTTATTTTAGTACCCACAGAAAGACAAATTTACATTTCAATCAACAGTTTCTGACTGATAGTAAAATACTTTTCACACCATTATCTACTTATAATAATAAATGTTGCAATTTGTATTTTATTTTCCTTTTGATTGCTAAATTGGCTCACCCACCACCTAATGGAGAGAAAAGTAAAAGACAGTTGACTGAGTGGCAGAGAGCAGTAAATACCACAATAACCAGAGATAAAATAAGTACATTTTATGTATCCACACACCACAGAGTTAACTGACTTTGGTCAGTTCAGTAAGCTTTAGAACAGCGGAACAATTGCACCATCAAATGTCATTTCACTCACTGTGAACATTTTCTGGAAAGTAGTGTGTGGTACTTTTTACATGCCAAAATAGCTTCAGGACTGAGAGGGGTCAAAGCATTTAGGAAATTGCTATTAATAAGACACTAGTGACCTCAACAACTACTTGGAACCATCCTAAAGAACTGGACATCTTTGACAAAATGTAATGAGGACAACTGAATAATTCTGTAAGGCAACACAAACATCAATATTTTCTTGGATCCAAACAAAAGAATTCAGAAATGAAAATGTAATTTATTAAACATTTGATCTAAACCTATAGACTTTAAAACAATAAAATGGAAAATACAAGTGTATTTTTATGATTTTTTGTTATTGTGAAATTAATTTGGGATAAGCTTGTCTTATCTGCTAAAACATCCATAAATCTTGGAATGCATGTGTGTCTCTAAAAAACAATAGTCAAATTTAAACCCCAGTGTTTTATTAATATGCAAATATTTATTTTCTGTGCAAGATTTACATTACCTGATTATTTGTTTCAGCATTATTTTGTTATTCACCTTATTTTAAAATGAGGTAGACCCAACGCTGTTGTTTTTGACGTGACTGTTTACCAAGGTATTTCATTGTTGTCCCATGCATAGGCTTTCCCTGTTTTTTCAATGTTTAGATTGTCTATTATGTTCATAAGGCATTGGACAGAGTATTCTGCGCTGAACAGCTTGTCCTTAGCTATGTTTCGATGGTAGGGCCGAGACAAATCCGTATTCACGGTTCCAGGATGCAGGGATACACACACAATTTTAGATCGCCCTCGACCCAGCTCAATGGACAGGTTTCTGGTGGCCATGTTTAAGGCAGCTTTAGACATCCTATAGCTGTACCATCCTCCAAGAACTGTAGACAGAAATATAAACCAACAGAGTGGTAAGCTTCAGACTGTTAAGAAAGAAATAATTCAGATGTGGCAGTAAACAACTAGTTAAGTTTATCTGAAGTCACTTCTAACAGGTAGCTATAAATTATAATTATATGTTAGTATGAGTAAATAATTTGGGCCTCTAAAATGCAACATCATATCCAAGTTCTGTCTTATTTTGAGAAACAGATTTAAGAAAACATTGTTGAAAATGTGTGCATGAGTTTCTTAAAAAATTATAAGACAAATTTGTTTCATGTAACATGTACAGTTTCATTATTGTCATATTTGAAGGGCCCTTATCAGGTAATTGGTAGCATAAACTTAAGCTGAGGTACAGGAAACGTTTTAAATCATCAGTTTTCCACACAAGTTCATCTGATTTTTGACAGCATACATTTTTTTTCATAAAAGTATTTATCTGAAGCTCATGCAGATGTGTTCTGAATTGAGAAGGGAAAGGAGGTAAATTAATTACCTAAGTTAAACTAAGTAACTAAGTAAAAAAAAAAAATATTGACGCCACTTTTTTCAGGTTAAATAAGCTTTAGCTACTTAAACTATCAAATAAACAATCAACCAGTACAATTTTATTTAGTATTTTTACATTAACAATGTAATAAATGTTCTGTTTATAAAAACGAAATATATTTCCTCATCAAGTTGATTTTTAAAGCAGCACTATGCAGGATTTCCGTTTTTGTCCAACTCTGACCTCTACAGCCGCTGTGGAGTACTTGTACTGTCATAAATAGCACTCGCACAGAGATGTCTCTGCACTCACGGCCTGATCCCCTCCCCCTGTATACCGGTACCTGTTCAGTAGGATGGAAGCTGTAACGAGTGGAAATAAGGTGTGGGCCCTTTAAGAGCTGCTCCCTGTTGAACTGTCGGCAGTCTGTATTGTATTCGCCTTGAACACCACATGTATACGGCGCCAGGTTATTTCTGTTTGATGCTCATTTTAGCAGATCTTTCTTGCCGTAAAGCAATTTGTTACATCGCGAGACCTGATATCACGCGACACTTCCTGCTGCTGCTGCGGCCGGCGGCTCGCCGGCTCAAAGTTTCAAGTGTGTTTTTTAGACAGACACAGAGATGCACCTTTATTTTCACCAAACTGATTGCCCACAAAAAAAAACCCCTCACAGATAGTGTTTTCAAGTCTGAATTAGATGTGACATAAGGCGGCGATATCTAATTGGGTGAGTCGTTTACTTACTTTTTAATTAGTCATCCCAATAAAGCCATTATAAATTTAGACTGTTTCGCGAATGCTGAACACGCACAAAAATGAGAGGCGGTATTATTTAATGCACTAACAGCGTAGACCAAGGATATGACACCACTTTGTAGGCCAACTGGCAGTTAGCATTACACTGGTTCCCTCTACAAAAATATTTACCATAAAACAAGCTCTGTGGTCAACAAACGTTTATTATACACATTTTGTCCATCAAGATCATTTTCACAGATCACTACACCACAGTCCCATGACTTAAACGTCACCATCACTAAGCTTCCGACAACTCTCAGTTTTTATCTAAAAAACATTTTCCATGAAAGTTGAGTTTACCTGTTTGGCATGATGACATTTAATCTCCCCAACTGCCTCTGTAGCCACATGTTAGCAACTGCCTTTTTCAAGACATGTAACAGTTTGAAAAAAAGCATGAGTGGGTAATACTGATGTATTTTATTTCGTAGAATACGTGACAGTGTCTTGAGCTGGTGTTAACCACAGACCTTGTTCCAGCCATTTAACCAAAACCCATTCAAGAAATCCGTTGAATTTGGGACGAGGATGAAACCGGAAGTGTCAAAATTCCAAAGTGCTAAAACTCATGTCTGCGTTTTGGCCTACAAATTTATGTCATGCCACCAAGCATAACCCAATGGAGGCATTGCCTCCTCTCATGTGACTTTACCTCATCATTTTCAATTACCCCGGGCCCTCAACCAAACTCATTGCATGATTTAAGGCAGGAGTTCTCAACTGTGCATTGTCTGTGCATTGGCAAAAGCAACGTATATGATGCCTTGGGATGAGAATGCGTTGATGTGCAGCATCCACTTGGATGATGAGACCGCCGCCATATTGCACCAGCTTACTGGTGAAGAGGAGGCAGTGATGCAGCCAATCAGTATATAGGGATGATTAGGAGGCCATGATGGACAGAGGCCAAGAGGCAAATTTGGCCCGGATACCGGGGTAACACCCCTACTCTTTTTCGAAGAACATTCTGGGATTTTTTAATGACCACAGAGAGTCAGGACCTCGGTTTAACGTCTCATCTGAAGGACGATGCTCATTGACAGTATAGTGTCCCAGTCACTACACTGGAATTAGGACCCACACAGACCACAGGGTGAGCACCACCTGCTGGCCTCACTAAAATCTCTTCCTTGAAGAAGTAAACTCACTTGGTTTACTTGAAGTGAATGAAAATGAGTGTATTTATTTCAGCAATTAATTTACGTTATCTCGTAATTAATTGCTGTGCAATATAGGATTGAATGAGTGTACTCGATAACATCCACTATGGTTTCGGACACCACTACAAATGGCTGTCCCCTCAAGTAATGCTCTTTTTTATGTATATAAAACATTTGAGATGCTGTGCAATGAAATTAGTCACGTATCTATTGTTCGTCTGCATGGTGTGCTGCTGGTGAATAAACAATGAACTCTTGCTTGTAAATACTTGTGTACTGGAAGATTTTAATGTCATATGTCGTAATATACATGTTTTATTTTTTTCTCATTGTAGTGTACATGTCTCCCTTACCTCCTCAAATGAAACACCCCTCTAAACCTAATGAAGAAAAACTGTTTTGCATAGGGATACAAACCATTGTCTCCTATCGATCCCACTCTAGCAGTCATGTTCACAATGATGCCACTGTGTTGTTTCTCTTTTTCTGGGGGCTGCTGGCCAAACGCCCCTGTTCCCTTCTGAAGCAAAGGGGCAAAATATTTGGCCATCACTAGAGGACCCACCGTATTAGTGGCCAAAGTGGAAATGGTTCCCTGTAAAAAAAAAAAATAACATGTAAAAATGGCATTTGAATTTGCCCCACAACATAGCCTATCTATACTGATAAAAGGTCCATTGGTCACCTGAGCGGACACGTCCCGTAAACTTGTTTCTCCTTTACCGGATGGATGAAGCATAGCTGAAGAATTAATGATCAAATCCACTTTCCCAAAGGCTGATTTGACATTTTCAGCTGCTCTCTTGATGTCATCTTCCTTGTTGACATCCAGTTTCAGTACAGTCATCCTGCCCGCGTGCTGCGCGCTCAGCGCTGCCAGATATTGTGCAGTGTCCGGATTTCTGCATGTTGCGATAACGGATGCTGTAGATTTGTTTAAAAGTAGATATTTGCAGAAGTCTAAACCCAAACCTCTGCTTGCTCCCTGTACGAGCGCCACAGCAGCCATGACTTCACTCCTCGAGAAAATCAGACGCACGTGAATCTGTATTGACTGCCCTCTATGGGCGGCAGAAGGACGCTTACACAACAAACTAGTTTTGTAACTATAATCTAGCGTGTTTCCGTACTAGATGTTGGGAGAAATTCAGATGGCATTAAAAAAAGTTTTTTTATATATATATATATTTATTTGGAATTTTCTTTTATTGATGATCACTGAGAGGTCTATTATTTAAAAAGCAAAAAAAAAAAAAAAAAAACCATTTATTATTTTCAAGGTGAAAAGGATTCATTTGCCTGGATCCACCCCGAAGAAAACGTCTAAATGTCACGTTTTTAATGAAGCAGCCTAATGAGTAAAATGTCTATTTTTCCGTCTATTTTTTCAGTCTATTTTTTTAACTCGTTAATTCAGAAAAACAGAGCAAAAAAAAAAATCCATGAAAAATTAACTCGTTAATTCAGAAAAACAGAGCAAAAAAAATCCATGAAAAATTAACTCATTAATTCAGAAAAACAGAGCAAAATATTTTTTTCTCATGAAAAATTAACTCATTAATTCAGAAAAACAGAGCAATTTTTTTCTCATGAAAAATTAACTCGTTAATTCAGAAAAACAGAGTAGATTTTTTTTTCTTCAAGTGAATGCAATACGCCTCTGTAGAAATTCATCTAGGCTATGCAAAATAATCCTTGAAAGATTTCTCAGGAATATGGATTGTGTATTGTCAACAATAAGCAGAAACATTCTGCATTTGCATCCAAGTGTGGATCATTCATTTCAACATTTATCCTCATTCTCATATTTAAGAATCTGTCATCTTTTATGCTACTGCCAGTGCCCACTGACATACTTTTAAAGCTATTGTTATACCATTTTTATGACCTTTAAACACCCTAAAATGCACACATGGTCTGAGAAATCCAAATTTTCTCGGGGGAGTATGCCCCCCAACCCCCCTAACTTCCTCACTTTTGAATGTGTGTGACTGTGTGGTAATGTGGGCTGGTATGGTTACAGTGCCAGGGATGCCAGTCTGCCACTGCATAGGCCTGCAATATGCATTATTCTCTGTATCGAATCATGCTATCTTATTCCCCACCCCAGGCCCTGATGTTTCGGGTTCAGCCCCTAGAAACGCCCCTGTGTACGACTAATACTAAAGTATAATAAGCCAGAAAAGAAATAGCCATTTGCAAATTTAGGCTTAGCCTACTTTATTATCAGTAGAGTGTAGGATAGTTATTAAACAGCCCTAAAAGCATTTAGACCATTAAGGGACTCTTATGAGTCATTGCAGACTCGAAAAGAGGCATATTATGTGAAAAATCTGAGAAAAATCTGCTAAAACATTTATTAGATTTAACGACTACTAATTCTTTTACATTTTGCAATTACTTTTAAGCAGCTGGTCCCAATTTCATTAGGTCAATTTATGATTTCAGTTGCTCTCAGGAGCACATGTGTCTTAGAAAGGAAAGAGAAAAAAAATATGTTCAAATGTGTTTCATGCGCGCAGCTGTAATCTTGCCTTTTTCGTTTGAATGTAGCATGCCATAGACGGTATATAGATATTGCCACTACTGCCACTAGGAGACGACAATGCTTGTTTCTAAATAAAACTTCAGGATAGTACCGGTACTTTACAAAACAAAAAGAATAATGATATTCCGTCTGGTTTCTGTGGAATAATGTTATTTTATTATTTATTTTTTAATGCTAAATAGTGATTTTGTTGTGGCACACTTTGCAGAATAGTTCTATCAGACCCATAGATATACCTGATCTTAATATATTAAAGACCTAATTAATATAGAGACCTTCAGGTCGATAATAACAATAGAGCAATGCTTTTCTATTTTCATATCACTATTTCCTTTTTTTTTTTTCCCTTCTTTTTTTTTTGGGGGGGGGGGTCTCCTCAACCACCACCAATTTGCAGGCAGCATCCACCTGGATGATGCGACGCCAGCCATATTTCACCAGAACGCTCACCACCAGCTTCCTGGTGAAGAGACAGTGATGAAGCCAATCAGTAAGGGACGGTAGAGTAGGCCTAGACTATAAATTGTCCTATATGCATGGGCCTATTGGTGGTGGTAAAATATTTATTTGATTACCACGTTTCACTGACAAAAAATATACTGCAACACTAATTGTGGCGATCTCTCGTACGAATTTGTATGATTTGTCTAAACCCATGGTTTAGAGGTGGGGTCAGGGAGGTCATTCGTACGAAATCATACGAATTTGGTAACTCGTAAAGTAGGCCTATGTACGAATTAGCAAAAATCGTCAGTATGGAATACCATTCTCACGTATTCGTACAAGTACGTATTCGAAATTAGCCACCTAATAAAATTTGTACGTGCATCGGGTTGCAAATTACATCAGACACAAAATGTCGATAGACTAGGCTATATATTCTGTTACTGTAATATAGCTAGTATCAATTAATTTATCACGATTATAAACTGCAACCGTGTTAAAAGTTATGGCCTATTATCTTCCAAATTCGTAGGCTATTTGTTGTTGCGATGGGACAAAATAGCCTGACACCAGCTTAGATCACTTGCATAAAAACGACATGACAAACTTTTCTCTTTTTTTTTTTTCGAAGCATTGTGTGCGAAAATGACGAACCACCATGATCTCCTCTAAAAATAGAGAAATTATCCGCGCGTCACTGAACGTTAATCAGATGCGCATCAATCTTTGCGCGCGCAGCTGTGATCTCATCTCGTGCCATCATCTGTTTCTTTGAAAAGTTCATGGATAAAAGGAGCACGGCATGGTGCTGGGCGATACCAACAGAACTAGTGTCGCGCAAAGCCACGGACAAACTATGAAGCCCTTCATGGCAGAGGAGCGCGCGCGAGAGACAGGTGCATGTGTTGAAACATCTAACGGTATTATGATCTCCGAGATCCTCGTCCCTCGACTCTTCAAAATTGCAGACGAGTCTGGAGAAATGGCAGTGTCTACGGGTTCCGCTTCCTTGAATATGAAGCCCTCCAGCTCGTCGATCCTACTGGAGATGATGGACGTGGCAAACGGCACGAGCTGCGCGGAGCAGATCCTCAGCTACGGAGAGGTCGAGAAGGTGCTGATCGGTGGGGTGCTGACTATGCTCACACTCATAACCATCTGCGGGAACCTGCTCGTGGTCATCTCCGTGTGTTTTGTGAAAAAACTACGGCAGCCCTCCAACTATCTGATCGTGTCCCTCGCGCTCGCGGACCTCTCCGTTGCCCTCGCGGTGATGCCGTTCGTCAGCATCACGGACCTGATCGGTGGCCGATGGATTTTTGGCAAGTTCTTCTGTAACGTGTTCATAGCCATGGATGTGATGTGCTGCACCGCGTCCATCATGACCCTTTGCGTTATCAGCATCGACCGGTGAGTTTTCTCACATGATAAATGATTTGGCAACACTTTACAATGACGGTCAGTTTGTTATCATTAGTGAATCCATTAGGTATAATTAACTAACAATCAACCATTATTTTTTCTTGAAATAAATTTTGTTAAACAAAATAAATATATTTTTTATGTTTTAATAAATATTTTTTAAATATTTTTTTTATTATTTTAAGTTACATGCAATATTTTACAATGATGTAAAAAAAAAAAAAAAGTGTATCCATCTGTATTTTCCCTCTATCACAGGTACCTGGGCATCACCAGACCCCTAACATACCCAGTGAGGCAGAACGGATGGTGCATGGCCAAAATGGTGCTTTCAGTGTGGCTGCTCTCTGCGTCAATCACCTTGCCACCGCTCTTTGGCTGGGCGCAGAACGTGAACGATGACCGCGTGTGTCTGATCAGCCAGGACTTTGGTTACACTATTTACTCTACAGCTGTTGCGTTTTACATCCCCATGACTGTCATGCTAGTCATGTATAACCGCATCTACCGCGCCGCCAAGCTCAGCGCTGCCAAACACACCATCACTGGCTTTCCTCGTGCAGGACAGGAGGAGGAAGAGGAGGATGAGGTGGAAGTGGAAGGGGGCGATGGGATGGACGGTCCCATGGGTGTGGATTGCGTAACCGTTGCGATCAAGCTTCAGAGAGAAGTGGAAGAGTGTGCGTGTCTGCCTCGAATCCTGCGAGGAGTGGGCAGGAGGAGCTCGGACCGCAGGAGCATTTCCATATTCAAGCGAGAACAGAAGGCGGCAGCCACGCTCGGGGTAGTGGTAGGAGCGTTCACCGTCTGCTGGCTCCCGTTCTTTCTCCTGTCTACGGCCCGGCCCTTCATCTGTGGCACAGAGTGTAGCTGTGTCCCGCTGTGGGTGGAGAGAACTCTGTTGTGGCTGGGCTACGCCAACTCACTCATCAACCCCTTTATCTATGCTTTCTTCAACCGCGACCTGCGTACCACCTACCGAAGTCTGCTCAGCTGCCGTTACCGTAATATTAACCGCAGACTGTCAGCCGCCGGGATGCATGAGGCCCTACGACTGGTGGAAAGACCAGAGGGGGTTGTCTCTGGGTGACCCGAACAGTGCACATAACATACAAAGAGTTCAGAGGTTAACATTTGGAACTCACAAGCCTAAATGGTCATGATGGCATTTAGGATGTGTCATGTCTGGAAGGTGTCACGGTGTACTGACAGTGCGTACACAGTCAAAACAGTGGCCACTTCGGACAGAGGTGCATTATGGTCAATGCAGTTGCATTTTCTCATCTTCACTGACACATGCACTATCACTGGCTTTTCTTTGGAACTTAAGAGAAAATACATATATTTGTTTCAAACCACAAAACAAGAAATGGACCAACCCATTTCACAGAACGTTATCATATTTTAAATATGTACTGTATATTTAAAAATATACATCTTGTATGTGAAATGAAATGTATATGAAATCAATGATTTTTTTTTCATTCATATGGTCACACGTGTAATATTGCATCAGTATCCTGATAACTTAATATTGTGAAATATTGAGGGAATCGAGATATACAGATTAAACAGAACTTTAGGGAGAAATCTATTTAGAATGATCCAGTCTTAAAAATAGAAAACCGCCCAGCTCTGTTTCTGCTTTAAAAATGTTAATCGAGCTCAATGAGCTGTGAGAAACTGGTTTGTCAACTGTCAGCACCTGTTAGCTCACTAAGTGTGATTCATCTGTGTCTGATTCTTGCGACTTTTGGACTTTATGCTAAACACAACTTGTCATTTCTACTTTCAGTCTGCACATGCTCAAAATCACTGATTTTATGCATTGATGGAAAGTGCGTTTAAATCACAGGTCTAATAGCTAAGCTTCTTCCTGCAGCTGTGGTTAAGCCAGAAGCAACAGGAGGTAATCTGATCACCAATCAGTAATTAAGGGGGTTTTGATGAGATTGACTCGGCTCTTTTTCTTTTGTTGGCAGCTATTTATAGTTCGGTTCTTATGCAATTAGCTTTTATTTAGTACTTGTCACTTGTCAAGAATTCATCTCGTTGTGATCAGAGTCACTCTTTTGAATGCCTCAGAATTACCTGTGCATAAATATAAGATCATCAAATTTGTAATGACTTTTGTATGGTGCTGTCTAAATGTGTAAATATAAAAAATGCACCAAAATGGAAAGATACCTATCTCACTGTGTCTTCATTGTTGTATACATGTTTTTATGTCACTTCTTGTGCATATTTTCCCATACATTTCCCACAAAAGTCTATAAAAACTGAACTGCCTAGTTACCCCACTAATATTTTTTCCCCTCATTAGCATGCCATTTCTATGACTGAACCTTGAATATTGAATACACCTAGTGTCTAATACACACTCAGGGTGAGTGAAGTATGCATGGCGGCAGAAAGAAAAGAAAGAGAAGCGAAGTGCGGGGAGGTAAACAGAGTGCTAATTACCTCACCATTATTGGGGGGTACTGCTTCTTTACTTCTTATAGCACCAAAAGTGCCTGATGTCTGTGTGCCCTTTCCTTTTCCTCATAGTGTCTCTGTGAAAAAAAAATCAAAGTTTCATTAAAGGGACTCTGTGTAGGAAATACCCCCATCTAGTGGTTAAATAGTATTTTGCATTCAAACGAATTTTGCTCTCCAGCGCCTCGCATTTTCAAGTGCGTATTGCATCTACGGTTGCCGTTATGTACCAAAAATGCTATGACAGGATGTCTTGTAGTAACACTTCATCGAGTTTTTCTCCGGGTGAACAGGTTTGTAACTTAAAAATAAAACAGCAACTTATGTGTTAACTTATGTGTACAATTTATGTGTCTAGCTGTATAAATTAATTTTAATTCTCTGTACAATCTTATCCACATAGCAAAATCACAATTTTAGCTAATTGATCATTTATATATAAAAAGAAAGCTATAGAAAATCTTACAGAGAGCAATATTTTCTTACAATCATTATCTCTATATTCTTACTGAATTTATAGGTTATGAAGAATTAACTTACAAACCTTGTTTTTAGCACCTTCCTTCACAATAGCTGCGAGTAAAGTAGTCAATAGCTGCTATTCATCAAAGACCTTGTTTAACTTTTTTACCTCTAAATGTTATACTGTCTATATAATAAAGTACACAACCAAGCAATGACAAAAAAATTAAGTCAGACTGTAACATTGACTAACCTGTCGAGGAGAAAGCAGGCAACTTCAGCGTCTCTTCTGAAATCTTTCTGCTGCATTAGCTATTTCCACGGTTGAAAACGCTATCCCGATATTTAAGGCCATTGCACAATGAGTACGAAATTTTCGTATGCGTATTTTCCTGTACGTCAGCCTAAAAATTCGTCACGCATAGAAACCTTGCACACCGAGTCCGTTGCGTAGTCTATTTATTAAACCTTTGCGGGAAAAAACGCAAAAATACCAAATGGATTCGTCAAGCAGTGAGGATGATTTTTGCCCTCTCTCATATGGAAAAGAGAAGAAATAGAAAATATCCATCCAATCCTGAAATTGCGCCGAGAGGAAGGAGTTCATTATCAAGAAGTTGCGAATTTATCCTGAGCGATTCAAAATTTACCTCAGAATGTCAGCGGGACAGTTTGATGCTTTGCTAGCGATTCTGGAGCCACATATTAAAAACAAGACCACCAATTTCCGTGAACCAATCGATTCTGAACGGAGACTGGCAGTGTGTCTGGTATGGACCAGGTATGGACACACACAAACACACACACCCGCGCGCGGCCCTGTGGAAGCGCTGGGCAGACAGAACAGCTAGGCTGTTATTGTTGTGTATATATTGTGCCCAAATAATACATTAGTTATCGAATAGGCTGCTCAATCACACCTTATTCGATCCTAAATTTCAATCTGATTGAAAGGGGAGGTTTATTAATTTCATAATCCAATATAGAGAAGAGAACATAAACACTTGATCGAATTGAAAACCGAAACTGAAAGCACGGCGCATAATGTTCAATGATTTGAGGACGAGCTCCCCCGGCCCTGAATTGTCAAAAGACCTCTCAAAATGCTGGCTCTGGATGCGAAAAACGCAGAAAATCGAACCATATCCGATTAATTTTATGACGGAAAAATGAATGGCCTTGTTTTTTGCAATCTCCGGTCACGTTTCCTTTTTCGTTCAAGTCTGGCCTTTTTTTGCGAGGAGGATGCATTCTCCTGTGACTCGGCATATGGTCCGCAACAAATAATAGAGCAAAAGAGCAATCAGCAATCATAGGAGTGCAATGCAGCCGTTTAAACTTGCAGGGAATGCGCCTCTCAATGTGACGTGACGATGGCTCTGAGTCTGAACGAAAACGCGTTGTGGAAACGCGTTTGGCTGGTGGTACTTTTTGACCCTCTCTGCTATTATAGTTTTCAAGATGGCGGAACGGACATGGAAGCCTCCGTGAACCTACCCGTCCCATGTACATAAAGATAATAAATTCTTCATTTACGAGGATAAGTCAGATAATTTGCAGAGGTATTTGTACACCATTGAGGACATATTTATGAATAAAAATATTGATTTCAGATAATAAAATACCTAAAAATCTACACAGAGTCCCTTTAAAGGGATACTCCACCCAAAAATGAAAATTCTGTCATCATTTACAAGTTGTTGCAAACCTGTATGAGTTTCTTTCTTCTGCTGAACACAAAGGAAGATCATTTTTGGGCGGAGTATCCCTTTAAGATTAAGATAGATCGGGTTCTCAGATGATACTAAAAACGGGACTGTTGGTCACCCTAGGGTTAAATAGAGAATTACCTTGCTACCTAACCTTGCTAACTAACCAAATTCTACTTTACTAGCCTCAGTGGGTATAAGTACCCAGCAATTCAATGTATGAAGACATGACATGAGCTATAAAGAACAAAATATGTTAATAAATGAAGGTTGTACAATCAACAAGATAGACGCCAGCTAGCAACTTGCATTCATCCATACACCCCTGTAATTCGAACAAAAGCACTTATTAAATCTAACTAGTTGCCCAGTTGTTGAAGCTCTGCTGGGAATTCTATTTCAAGGGTCCAGAGTGTCTACCTGTGACAACTAGCTGCCACTGGTGAAAGACTCATTCACAGAGAGGCTGGACTGCCAACGATGATGATGATGATGGCCCTGATTTCACACCAGTGTTTCACTCAACATGAATCTGAGTATGAATCTAAGTAAGAGCTCCTGCTGACGCAAAGAAATAATTTCTGCCTGCTGAGCTGAAGAAATAAAATAACGTAAAGGCTGATGCTGCAGAGGACTGGAGGACTGTAAAATTATAGTTCATAATAATTCCCCCACTGAGAAAATCCTTTCAGTCATATAAAAAGCGAGATAATAGCCCATTTTGAGTGGGCTATAATCACCTGCGACACACTTATTTGTGTCTTTTTATTACTTTCCTAATTTTCGTCTTTATTTCCATCAGCATTAAGGTGTTCTCTCCATTCGTCATGACAAATGATCAGTAATGTTTATTATCCCAGATTATTGACTCACCTGAGTCCATTTCTCATTATAAACATGAATTATTTATAGATTTTCTTTGCATAAATTAATTACATTTGGAACCTGGAGATTAATTCTGAAAATCACATTAGGCCCAGCTAAATTATCCTGCTTAAATTCTGCTAATATTTTCCGTGAAGCTCATTTGCGTCCTCGGCATTCACACTTTGTCAACTTTTTATAGTACTCTGGGCACAATAAATAATAATCATAATAATACAATTTCCTCTTGCTTTTCTCACTCTCGTCTTGCTGTATAGAATCAGTCAGTCGGTTGTTGAACTGCTCTTTATGTGATTTGTATGCTAGAAAAATTGATACATCTGCATTCTTCATCAGTCTGCATGCCATTTAATTTTGAAGTGCCTCAGAAGGTTGTTCACAGAAATCGCTCTGACTTCCTGCTGAAAGACAGCGTGAGAGATGAGAGCACCGAGAACCAGAAAAATAACAAGAGGCTTGATCTTTGAGCTTTCTGAGCACTTAAGACTGATTAGCTCATACTTGTGTTTATGCTTTTAAAAAAAGTAAAACCTGGCTTATTTCACTACAACAGTAATTACAGACACTAATCATGATTACACAATTTGCATTATATACAACATTATTTAACAATCAGTGGCATTCAGAAAAGAAAAATCATGATTTTTTTTTTTTAACCTGTGTTCTGATTGGGCTGTCTGCTAAAAGGACTTGTTGCTGCTTATCTAAAATTCCTCATTTTAGTTTTTAAATAAAACTGTACAAAATACTTGATATAAAGTTATAATCAAGATGTGTAATGTGTGACAAGTGATGTCTGGAGTGGGGTATTTGCAGAATATTTGCTTTTAATTACACTTCAGGTGCTAATAAACAATCAAAATATGAGGAGTATGTTATATTTGGCGGATGGGCTACAACAGCAGAAGACCCTACCGGGTACCACTCATCTCCACTACAAATAGGAAAAAGAGGCTACAATTTGCAAGAGCTCACCAAAATTGGACAGTTGAAGACTGAAAAAAATAGAGTCTCGAGTCTCGATTTCTGTTGAGACATTCAGATGGTAGAGTCAGAATTTGGCATAAACAGAATGAGAACATGGATTCATCATGCCTTGTTACCACTGTGCAGGCTGCTGGTGGTGGTGTAATGGTGTGGGGGATGTTTTCTTGGCACACTTTAGGCCCCTTAGTGCCAATTGGGCTACCTGAGCATTGTTTCTGACCATGTCCATCCCTTTATGGCCACCATGTACCCATCCTCTGATGGCTATTTCCAGAAGGATAATGCACCATGTCACAAAGCTTGAATCAATTCAAATTGGTTTCTTGAACATGACAATGAGTTCTTTGTACTAAAATGGCCCCCACAGTCACTAGATCTCAACCCAATAGAGCATCTTTGGGATGTGGTGGAACGGGAGTTTTGGGCTCTTGATGTGCATCCCACAAATCAAATCAAATCTTCATCAACTGCAAGATGCTAGATTTTTTTTTTTTTTATCAGAATCACAAATAAATTACTGTAATGTGCCCGTATTTAACAATAAAAAAACATCCAACAAATCTTTCACTGGAATAATCAACACATGACTCATTTATTAAACTTTGAGTTAGGCCTATTATTACTTTCAATAATCCATCTCAAAATAAAGCAAGTGTTGTGTTCTTAAGGAACATAAATCAGTTAGGAGAATTCTAAACACACATTTTTTCATGGTGGGTTTTTTGAAGACTTTTCATAGACACAATGATTTTTATACTGTACAAACTGTATATTCTATCATCTAACCCAAACAAAACCCTTCTGCATTTTTATATTTTCAAAAAAACATAATTTAGTGTGATTTACCAGTTGTTTTCCTCTGAGACCTCAGTCTTACCAAAAATGTTTTCCAATAACATACCAGGACCACCAACACACATACACCCAAATACAAAAATACATGCACACTGTTGTCCTTAAGAGAATTACAGGATACCTAAAAGTGAAAATTGATTTGTAGCCCGGACGAATTAAAGGAATTCCCACAGGGGCTGATTGAGACCCTTTTGACCTATCTTTACACCATACAAGATAGACCAGCCCACTTTGGACACTCAAATCTGGTAAGATACTTAAAAAAAGTAATTTCGCTTTTATTGAGTGACCTTTAAAGGGGCAATATAAGACAGAAATAGTTCTTTTGAGCCTGCTGTGTGTCTTATTCACGCTCTGCAGAGCATGGCAAACAAGCATGTGAACACAGCAATCAGACAAAATGCTCAACATTAACCACAAAATGACAAAAGACAAAAAACATGCTCTTTATTTGGGTGTAAAAATGAAAGTGGCATCATGTTAACTTTAAGGTCAAAACATCAGTGGTAATAAGGGTGGTGACCTTTATTGCAGATGGTCAGATCTGAACATAACTAATCTCCTGCACCATTGCTGCTCCAGGCATTTTTCTATCAAATGTCACACGCCACTGAGTCACCTTAGGCCACATTTTTGGAAGAAACCATTCTGACAATCCCAGTATTAAGGTATAATTTTTGGCATAATTTTTCCGTAGCGTAAGCTAACTTATATATGCAATGCTCGTTCCCCCTTCTGGAGAGAACCGAGGTTACGTTAGGTAACCGATACGTTTTGGGCGATCTGCTGCGAAGCTAGAGCGCTTTGGTAAGAAGTGCTTTATAGCCTGTGACGTCTTCTGAACCTCAGCGAATCTATTTGTGTAATCTTTGATAGATAATCCAAAGAGGCCAGCTGTGGAGATGGGCGCATCGCAGATAACGTCAGCCATAGGTGTCTCTCAGCAATGGTGAGAGAAGCCATGTTCTGCCCAATGGCCTGTGCAACAGTAATTCTCACTTAAAAGGCTTTATTCCCTTGCAATAATGAGAAACAATGAATTTTTACATTCAGACAAACGCAATAAGATCTTACCATTAGAGTCTCGTTTTACGTGGCCAGATGGAAATCTGTGTTTTTTTTTGTCTGACTGCCATTTGGTTTAACTGCCTTTTAAATTGTTATAAAAGTTAATTATTTCTTTGTGGTCAAAGAAGAAAAGCAAAACCATGACCAAATGGCAAAGTACCACCCTGAAAAAAGCTAAATTATTCTTTTGTAGCCTACTTTATTTATTTTTTCCAGAATTTAATTAAGTACAACAGCTGATTATTATTATTTATTTATTTATTTATTTTGTAGCAGAGGCGGTAAAATAAGTTTGAAGGTATCGTTTTGTCCTTCTCTGACCATACACAGCTTCTTTGATTTAAGTTGGTGGTCCGTACGAGAAAATGTGAATGGTGGTGTTGGAATGAATTGAATTAACTCTGTTATCTGCTTTGTTACTTATCATTTTGGTCAAACAGTGTTTTATACTTACAATGGAAACTGTTAATTCTAATTCAGAGGCAGAGATAATTCCAGTAGACGATGTGGGAGTAGCAGAGTAACTTTCTTTCAATCCTGCTCTACCTGGAAATATATACAAATCCAGGATCCATAGTAGAGATAAGCTCACTAGGTAAAATGTATATTGACAGCCAAGCTGATGATGAGGCTAAACCGGTTGTAAACCCAGTAAGAAATGAGATTGGAAGAACAGATTTAGTAATATCAAAACCTTTCTCAATCAGTCCAAGAATTAAGTGATGCAATTAACTCATTGATGGTCTTCGAAGATCCATTGAGAGTGCAGTAAACCATGAAGCTGTATTCAGAGATGCACTGAATCAATGGTTTGATGACATTTTCAAAAATTTAAGTTATAGACTGTCCTCAAAGAAGGGATGAGAAATGGTGAAAGGAAGTGGACCGTATCAGGAAAACAGCACACCGATGACCCGTTTTTCCTTTGGGGCACCACTTCAGACAGTGAGAGAATTCAACTATACCAACTGCTTCATTCCCTAAACCCTCAATTCATTTAGAATTCCCTAGCTTTGGAGAAACCATAGTGGAGGTTGTGGAGCGCAGTGATTTTTGACACTTACACTTGTCAGACACCAAATCTCACTGAGGTAGAGGAAAGGTATGATCCATAAGAAAAGAAAGAAGAAAAAGGTGGAGGAGGTATACTTGTCAAACAACATCAGAATAAAGTGAGGGGGAGAATGAAAGTGACAGATTTTGTTGCCTCTTTGGGTTATCTTAGTTTGCACAGTGATGACCCTTGCTAGTCCATACATTCGAGTTGGACATTTGTTTTAGAAAAAGTTATTTAAACCAGAAAGAAAGGCTATTAACACCATTGCAATTAGGAACATTATGCAATTCTAAAATAGATTCATTTGCGGGCTGCTGGTGTGATGTGATAAAAGCACTCAGCATGTGAGCCTACATTGATTAGTGGTCATTAAACCCAACTCACATACATGACAAATCCATTAGCCTGTTTGTAGACAGTAAATAGTCCAGAATCACTTGCAAGTGTAGGGTGCCAGAGGTGTGAAAGTGTTTAACAGCAAGTGCTAAACGATAACAACAATAACATAAATGTGTTTCTTATGTGTGGAAAATAAAATAAAAGCAACTTAAGTAGCCTACTTCAATAGCTGCTGTGCATATAGCTGAAAAATGCTCACTACGGCTATGCTTTTATGGGCTAAAATAGAGTTCCACTTACCTAGCCTTCAATTTCACCACAGCAAATGTAGCAGACAGCAGTAGGTATGAGAACCGGTTCACATAGAATTAATAATTTTTTCCATCATGTAAATGAACAAGGTGGATGTCCTGTTGGGCCGCGTCTCGCACATAGCTTGATCGCTGCGGGAAAAAAAATACAAAAGGTAAGTGAAATTAAAAAGTGGCAATTAGCTACTTTTTTACCCACTTTTCTGACTAACTGTGAGATCTAAAGTAGGAATTTATTAGTCTACCTTTTTATTCCATGGTGAAAACAATTTGAACAAGACAAAGGGTAAAGTTAAGAAGTTCTAACCTCATTGAGCTTTTATTTTGTCTACAAACATGAGCTTTGGTCTTCTACTGTAGCGCCATCTGTTTTAATGGTGGTTATAAGAAATGCATCTTTTAAAAGAAAATAACGAAAGAAAATGAAGTGGAAAAAATGCACTTCGAGGTTCCTCTTTCTTTTCAATATCACCACACTGCTTCTCATGAACGACCTACCTAACTCAGTTTCCCTGATTCAATGCTGGTCATTCAATTTCTAAAAACTCTTAAAATTTTATTTTGTGTACAACTAACATATGGCAGGATATAACTATTTATTGAAACATAGCAGCTAAAGATCCTCACCTTCACCTAGGCACATCTAGGGCAAAATGGCGCATGGCTTGCGCGTTAATTTTACCATCTGAACGAACTGCTTGGATTAAAGCAACCAGATACACTTAAGTGGAAATCTTCACAAGCATTCCTCTAGACGGTCTCACTACGTTGTCTCAAACCTATTTAAAGCGCATCTCCCGATGAAGCCAAGCAATTAGACCCATCCAGGATCTCCAGAGCTGCACTCAGACGGTTTATCATTTCAAATCATGTGGTAATTTTCTGCTCTAAATTATAGGTGCAGCAGATGATTATTACTGCATTGTTTACCAGGCTTGGATCAGGCTGATGCTTTCAAGCCCCCCTACTGTTTTCTGCATGCAGAGGATCGAGACCAAAAGGAAATGGGGAAAAAAAAAAGACTACACTTTGTGTCAATTAAATGATGCAATCAAATGACGGGGACAATGACTCCCCTTGAACCAACCCCCACCCCCCCCAAAAACAATTTTACACGTACAATCAAAACTGATTACCATCTGTCTCTTGACACTACACTAGGAATCACATAAAAATGTGTATACATCATACACTTGTGATGTGAGGAAGTACACAGGAAGGAAATGGGCATGCAAACAAAACAGACTATGACTATGAATTCCAGACCTCATTCCCAAAGGTCACAGAATTATAACATAAGAAGAAAATTGTGCAACAAAGACCCACACAAGCACAGGTGGGCTGAACGTGACTCATTCTGTATGTTTTTTCTTTATCTCTTTATTCCTCCACACAGTCACTTTTCACTCCTCCATTTTGTCTTCACCCAATGCTCCCACACTTTCACAACATGATTCATCATTGCAAGCAACCACCCCGTTCACATCCTGTCATTCAGTGCCAAAAAAAAAAAAAGAGAGATAGACCTGTTCCCAGTTCCTCACCCTTTCCCTGCACTCCTTTCATGCCATTTTAGATAAGAGCACCGGGCCGCATACTGTGATCAGGAAATTCTATTACCCATCTGTTACATAAACATTTGTTCAGTAATTCAAATAAATAGTCTTTTGGGTTTCATTAGGCATCTGGCACACGGTATTACTGACATGGTAATGGAGTCTTTATCAAGTGAGTGGCACATATAAAAGGTTTGTGACAGGCTAATTAACACAGGAAAAAAACAAGAATGTTGACAAGTGGGGAAAACCCCCCACAATAACATTGTGCTATATTTTGCATGTGTGCATTTTTAACTCTTGAAAAACAGAAAGTGGTTAGAGGAAAACAACCATTTTGCATTCATTTGCAGGGAACATAAGCACAATGTAAACGAATAACCGTGGTTTAAACGTACAGCGAATCCTTGTGTCAGAAATGTGCAGTAGTGATTTCTGAACTTTCATTCTAACTCTAGCAGCAAAAAATTTGTTCATTCCACCATACATGAACTTATGATAACTGTCCATCATTTCAACTTGCCATTAAAAGTGGCACAAGTGTTAGCTACTTTACAGGATAATATATATTATGTGCCATATTTGATAAAAACTAAAAAGAGAATTTGACTAAGAAACAATAGATATTTATGAACAGTGCATCAGATTGAAAGAAAAAAAATAGTTTGATTTAAAATACAAAAAAAAAAAAAAATTAAGAAGAAAAAGAACAAAACAAAACATTTCCCTCCAGCTCATTTAGCAGTCCTCGTACGAAGACGTTTCTTGATAAGGTTTTCACTCTCTTTCACACCTGGATTCCGGCCAATGATCTATAAGAAGGGTAAAATATCAGCTGTTACTGAGAACGTAATTTTAAATTTAAATTCATGTAATTTTACATTTTAAAACATAGATATTTATATAAAGTACACTATCATTTTTTTCAGCAAGTTTAATCAGCAAGGAAATGAAATGGATTAAAAGTGACATTAAAGACGTTTAAAAAAAAATGCTGTTCTTTTGAACCTTCATTTATTGAAGAAAAATAATAGATCAGTCTACAAAAAAAATATTAGGCAGCACAACTGCAAATAATCAAATAAGTGCAACCTTAATGATGAAAAAAATCTTACAGACCCCAAAGTTTTTTTTTAACCATTACAGTACCTGATGTGCCGGTATGTCCATTGGGGAGGAGATATCTGGTCTGTCGTGTTTTCGTTTGTCATGTTTGGATTTAAGCTTTAGAGAGATCTTCCCACTATCAGGGGACTTTCCACTCATCAACCCCATGATCCTCTTTGCTGAGACAGAGAAAGATTGTGATTGTCAGAAAAACAAATAGGATGCCTGAGTATGACAAAGTCTAGAAATGAACAAAAGGGTAATAAATGATGGAATAAGTCTAATCCTGACCTTTACTCCCAAGAAAGGTGGGAGATCCCTGAAGAAAATCTCCAATCTTCTGGATCGTTTTGTCTTTGTTCCCTCTTTGGTTTGACTCCTGGGAAGTTGAGGGCTATGAGGAGGGAGTTCATCAGTCACTGAAATCACTCAATACCGATGGGATCAGAAATCATGATTCTCCCAATCAAAGTCTTTGAGTGTTTGATGGACAGACTGAGGCACTTTTTCCTCTCTTAACTCCTCGGTCCATACTTACACCTTCTACCCGATTTCTACTTTATTAATTCACATTGTTCTAGACAAGAATCTCAGTATCATACTGTAAGAGCGATTTCACAGGTCATTATCAAAGAATACATTTCTTAATACATTTACTTCAATGTTAGAATGCGTTGTAACTCACCTCTTCCTGATGAGGTGTTAGGTGAGGAATCATTCTACTCCTTGTATTCCTAATGTTCTCCCTTTCCATCCCATCCTGAGGAATAGCAAAGTGCAAGAGTAATCAAACATTTTAGAGTTAGGAAGGCTAATATAAATGCTTTGTTTTCTTTAGGCCTGTTTCACGCATTCTGTGTCTGAGAAGCGTGAGCAAAACAACAACTTCAGCCTGCAAAACAGCAGGCTTGTTTTGTGCTTTCACACTAACAGTGTTTCTGCTGTGTAACAGATCAATGGCTCTGTACAGAAAACGTGATTTCAGACTTACAAGATTAAATATTTATATATAATAAAGCCTATTATTTTGTAAAATGGCTATTGGAAGTGAGAAATCTTATATAAGGATGGAATGTAAAGAATGTAAAGAAATTGATACTTTTATTCAGCAAGCCTGCATTAATTGATCCAAAGTCACTAGTTCTATTTCAAATAAATGCTGTTCTTTTGAACTTTCTATTTAAAGAATCCTGACAAAATGCATCACTGTTTCCACAAAAAAAAAGTGAGCATAAGAAAAATCATAATAAGAAAAGTTTCTAGAGGAGCAGCATATTTGCATATTCTGAATGAAAAAATTCAGTCTTTCAAGCAGAAATTTTAATACATATTAAAATATAAAACGGTTTGAAATTGAAATACAATTTTCACAATTTTACTGTTTTTTTACGGTATTTTAATCAAATAATTGCAGCCTTGAGCATAAAGACTACTTTCAAAAACAATAAATAAAATCTCACAAACTTTTGAACAGTAGTTTACATACAAAATGGTCATAAATCTACACTGACTGGACCCAAACCCCAAAGTGTAGCAATAAACAGCTTAAATAGACCATTTCACAAGATGTAAACAACACTGGTCCAGAAGCACTATCTGTTTCAGTTTTTTAACACTACATAAAAGCTGGGATAAAATACAACCAACAGAACATTTAAAACTGAATCAAAAAGTTAAACAAACATCTTTAAGATGTTTTCTTTACATGTGAAATAAAGAAAACAGTTACAAACTGAAACAGGAAGTGCTTCTGGAGCAGTGTTGTTTACATCTAGTCAGATATACATAATAAAAGGGTTTGCATAAAATGTGCTGTCTAAATTAATAAGCGCAGTACACACACCGCAGACAGTGAAACAGGCCTTAGTTGAATCTGAATGTTTGGCTGTGATGACCAAAATCATGACCTTAAGGATTTTATGGGTGAATTATGAATTATAGGTCTACTTTAAGTTGTACAGAATATTATCTCCCAAAGCGTTTGTCATTTATGCATCATGAAGAAAAAAAAAATTGCCCTGCCACTGAGGGCATGGACAGCTCTTACAGGCAATATTACCATAATGGATCTGTAAAACCACATACAGTAGCAAAACCCACTCCATTTACACATCCAACTTGATAGAAATGTTATTATTTCTTTGATGCATCAAAAGCTTCAGGGATAATGACTCATGGATAATGATGATAAGCTGTTTTTTCCACCATCGGGAACTCTAACCAAATGGCCCGGATAAGATGTTCATTAAAACTTTATTAGGAACTTTAAAGGGTTGATAAGATTACTGGTGGAAGCAAATGTTTAAATTTCTGTATATTTACACTTTGTAGGTACTCTGTTCAAAGACATCTGGACGAGGCCATGTTCTGCTTTTAAAAAGTGAATTGTGAACAAACCAATAAATGTATATTAAAGGAATAGATTACTGGAAAACGAAAATTCTGTCAATACATATCATGTAATTTTCTTTCTGTGGAACTAAAAAAAATATTTGATGTATGTAAAAGCAGATTAGACATTAGACTACTGGTAAAAAAAAAGGTGCAAGAACCAATGACATTTGTCACTGACATCCAACCTGCACCACAAAAGACATGGAATTCAGTTTTATCCTTATTTCTCTTTTTATTTGTATGAAGAGCAGCTGCATTCAATTTCCCTAGAATTCTCCTTTTGTATTCCACTGAAAATATAACAGCTATGGGTTTGAAACGACATGAGGACAAGCAAAAAACAGAATTTTCATTTTTGCATCTTTTAAGCAAGTAAAGATCCAAATTTGGATTTCATGTTGATTTTAAGAACAAGCTCTCCCAGTATCTTATTTAATGGGACACTTACACCACACACAGACTTGCTCAAATTGATTTGGTGTGGAGGAATATTTCAAAGGGCAAAAAAGTAATCGCATAATTAATGTATTTTTACTTCTAATCTCCATCCCTATGGCTTAACCTGATTAAATTAACATGACCCTTAGAGTCTTGGCTGTGAATGACTGGTGCCAGACCATTAGGAATCCTGAAGGTGGAACAGCTGTTGAAGTAGGATTAAACAGGAAAAGGGTACCTGAGGACTGGGTTCAAAGAAAGCTTTCTTTTTCACCATGCTGCTCCTGCCTCCTTTATGCTTCAAGTGAATAGAAGCACCAGAAAAATGGTTTGTGCCATTCAATTACAAAACTCTCCAACAATTAGCAGGTACAGAGCATGTGGAAGCTTGACTCTGTTGCCAGGGGCAACCGGCGTGAGAGCACAAGATTCTTTGACAATTAGAGGTCACTTATTTTGAGTGAAGAGCATTCTTACAGAGTGCAAATTACATCTTCACTGCAGTGTTTTGAGAGACTAGCACAACCTACCTAGACTACAGACTCTGTGCATGGCTACCCTTTTTAAGCGTGTTATAATAAAATGTTAACACACTGTTTAGTCAGCATTTATGGTCGATTTGTATTTGTGCATTGGTAATCCCTCTGTCTGAACCATTCAATTAAATTTCCATAAACAGGTTTTTAAAAACCTATAAACCTACTGTGTATTCTATAATTATTGCTCCCAGAGCAAGTATCCGCAAGTGTTTAAGTTGCCTGGTGAGAGTGTGTGAGGTTAGGCCAATATACACTTAACCACACACATAAATATATTCTTACACTCAGAACTTTATGCTTAAAAGGACTGCCATTTTATAGCCCATGCACAATGAAGACTGATGTTAAGTGTATGTGAGCAAAATTGGAGCCTTGTTAATGACTAATTAGGACAATTTAAGAGGACTGGCTGTGCAGATTAGGTCAGCAGCAGATGGTCAATGGATTTTATATTTAAAAAATTATCATTTAAAAACAATTAAAGGGTTCGTTCACCCAAAAATGAAAATTATGTCATTAATGACTCACCCTCATGTCGTTTCGAGCACGTAATTGTTCATCTTCGGGAACACAGTTTAAGATATTTTAGATTTAGTCCGAGAGCTTTCTGTCCCTCCATTGTAACTGTATGTA
Organism: Pimephales promelas; assembly: GCF_016745375.1. Next base: position 8,303,646 of record NW_024121099.1, on the reverse strand, counting down.
CGGTATATTGTTCTTGTCCAGAAATGACATCATCAAAGTAGTCCATGTGACACCAGTGGGTTAGTTCGAAATTTTTGAAGCATCGAAAATACATTTTGGTCCAAAAATAACAAAAACTATGAATTTATTCAGCATTGTATTGTCTTCCGGTTCTGTTGTCAATCTGCGTTCAGTGATGCTGATGAGGTAAGATGCTGCTGACGTATATATCTAGTGCGTCCGTGTATTCGGGTTAAAAAAAAAATTGCTGGGCAAAGAAATGCAGGTCTTCCTCTCAACACTTAGAAAGCTCTCTGATTAAATAAAAATATCTTAAACTGTGTTCCGAAGATAAATGGAGGTCTTACGAGCTTGGAACGACATGAGGGTGATTCATTAATGACATCATTTTGATTTTTGGGTGAACTATCCCTTAACCGAATGAATTTCTCACCTTCTCAATCTCCCCGCTCTTTCTCTTGCGAGTGGGTCGGGAGATTTTAACAGTAACGGTAGAGTCCTCTCCCTGCCGCTTAAGAGCGAAACGATCCGGCTGCAGAGGGCTGAAGGAAATTTCGAGCTCAGGCCGTGGAAACCTGGAACGCCTGCCTGTTTCCGTGGAGATCTCTGACGAATCTAGCACCAGCGGACAGCTAGCGGACGAACTCTGTGATTTGAAGATTAATATCATCAACTTGATAATCAATGGACTGAGAAATCTGTGCATTTATTTATTTATCAAACACAAAAAAAAATCAATGTAACATGAGAGGTGCCACAAAAAGTAAACTTTCTTTATTTAAAGATGCAGTTTTTCCTCATTGTCGCAATTTCTGTTCGAAACCTGCAATTGCAGTAATTCACGGAATTGACCTATGGCTAAGCCACGCCCTAAAATGCGATGAGCCAATCACAGTGCGCACCTAACCTAATACACTCGGACATTCTCTGCTTCCACGTCCGTTGAAATGTATTGCAGTTAGTCAGTTTTCATTCGTTGTTTCTTGTCATTTTAAGTTTAAAATGGTCAAACGGTGTGCATGGGGTACATGCAACTCAGACACTAGGTTCCTGAGAGGCTGGACGACGGTGTGTATTAAATAAAAAATGGTAAAGAAAGTAATTGTGATTCACCATATTCACAATGAAATGTTTACTAGGTAGGGTGTATTTCTGTTTTACCTGACTGGTGACAGATCCTCTGTTTCTGCTCGTGTTTTTGAGTGTACTGGTGTTCAGAGGCTTCACATCAGACAATTCTTCTTCCATCGTCTAGCATAACAATTAAGAGATAGTCAATAAACATTCCTCACTCTCTATATAATTACCAACTCAATTTAATTACACAGCTATGTCTAATAAACAACACACATCACCACAGGTTGGAACAAATATAGATTGAGAGCTCCCTGAATGATTACATGTGTTCAAAACAGTTTGGGGATAGATTTCTTTGGAAGGCATTGTTGTACCAAGAACTAAAAAGTAATATATAATACTATAATTTTACAATACAATCCATATAAAAGCTCAATTCATATAACTCTCAGTTCTTCCAAGCAAACAGTCAACTCAGCTCATCTGAGCTGAATTATATAAAATAAAAAAAATGATTGTTTGAAGGATAAGGCCACAATTTACTTAGCAGTGTGTTTTGTACAAATGCCAACGTTCAAAGTAAAGCCACTTCAGTCTTTTGACAGTGATTCTATTTGTCATATGCAGACTCTAACGAATCAAAGGCAGCAGGTGAATTGGCAGTAATAAGACACGTGTTTCTGACCTGGGTTGATGAGTTTCTGCGAAGTCTGGCATCCATGACACTGACACTGAGGAGTTCCTTCAGTTTCTGAATCTCTGCATCCTTTGCAGTCAGCTCTGCCCGCAGTGCCTCGGTCCTGCTGTCCTCAGTGACCTTCTAAGACAGAGACATAGTGTTGAAGGGTAATTCCACCGGTGGAGACATGAATGTGTATTGAAAGTGGGTCATACAGTATATGTAGTAGAATAGTTTCATAAATTTCTAATTTGGGTCCTTTGTGGCCGATTAAAGGCAAAAAATGACTTTTTAGTGCTTGTGGATTGTAGACAACAATCATCATAGTGCATTGCAATGCGCAGCAGGCCACTCCCACTACTCCGCCCATCAATGTAGACTAGAGTTGAGCTCCACTCTACGCTACCGCCTGGAAATCATTTCGCACAGTGAAATCAGATAATGCGCTAATATTATATGACAACGTAAGAGTGTCAAGACGGCACCCGCGCCATCAGCCAATGGATTGGCGTGATTCTATATGGGCTTCAGACAATCGGCACACTTACTCTGACGCGTAATTTTACACTTGAAACCAAACGCGTCAAGTATAAACAAGGCTTTATGGAGCGAGAGCGCACTGAGATTTACATAAGAGAGAGACAGAAGAATTATAGCTTTATTTATTATTTTAGCTCTTTTATGATGGCAAGCAGTAAACGATTTATGGTGGAACAAGCTCTGGAACAATTACTGGAAAGTGACGAGGAGAAAGCATTGCTTAGAAAATTCTAAACATTCCTAAGAAAAACGCCTGGGAGTATTTGTAAATAAAGTCAGATTTTTCATTGTTCTTTACACATTGTATTTAACAATTACACATGTCTGTCAAGCAAAGGCTTTGACAAATATATTTTTTGTTCAAAATCTGTTCACTATTGTTGTGTGATTTTCAGAAATAAATGACAAAAATCGAATCGCCGTTTTTGAAATTCTCTAGTATATTGTACATTTTTCACTCATACTTCCTTTATAAACACTTCACATGCATGCTTATGTTAGCTTAGGGTATTCTGAATCCATAGACACCAAACACATAGTGTTCCATCTCCATTACAAATAGTTTTACAAATAGTATTACAAAAAGCCCAAATGTAAAAAACAGAGAAAACGGACAAAAAAGGGCTTAGTCCCCAGAGGGTTAAAAGAGTTTCTGTAGATGGTGAGATCTGTAACCAACACTGACCTCTGGTGTTTGGGGGGTGTTACTGGACTGTAGGATCTTGATCTGTTGGTCTTTCTCTGCATTGGACATGATGAGTTTCTTCAGCTGAACCTCCAGAGCTGAGACAAGTGTGTCTCTCTCTTTTCTCCAGCTTTCCATCTCTTCATCACGAGCAGCAAGACATGCAGACAGAGACTCCTAATTGACATATATCAAAAGAGTCATTCTCTTTTTAACTAAAATAACTGTCTGATATTGTCTCTGGAAACACACAATGCTCTTTACCATTTCAGCCTGTTGGCGGGCATGCCGCTCTCGATCATCAGCAAATCGTCTCATGTCCTGGTTCCTCCTTTCCTCAGCCTCTTTAGCCTGACCAATCAGAGCCAACTTCTCCTCCATCCACTTCCTACGCTCTGCCTGGTGCTTCTCATTGGTTCGCTACAAACATGAACACCGAACAACCACACTATAAGACCATGAGCACACATTTTCTCTATACAGTTGAAGAGAAATTGAGAAAATATTTGGACACCAGACCTGCAAGCTCTCCTGGGCCTGAGTGGTCTCTTGTTTGGCCTGTAAAATGTCATCAGAGATCGGTCTAGAATCTCTCCTGTTCCTCTGTTCAGAGAGCGTTGCTCTTAACCTCACCAATTCTGAAAATAAAATATAGTGATGTCAACAATCTGAGACCATACTGAAAAACAGGGATTCAATATCTACCATGAATTCATTAATTATAAAAGGTTATAAATTTAAACAATTTTTTGTATGATGGACAAGTATAATAAATATTTAAGATTTTGCAATTATTCTAGGTCACAATCAAATAAATGCATTTTTGACACTGGTCAAGTGAACTCTCTCGTACAGATCAGACGGTCAGATGTTCTTTGAATCATCTCAAATCATGCTGGAGAACATAATCAAATGTTGCTGTCAATAAAGCAAAATGAGGACACACCAAATAGTAAGATAGTGTAGAAATTGTTGAAATTGTTACATTTTTCTATTAAACTTGATTTAAATTGTTACATAAAATGTGCATTTTTTGTTTTTTCTTTTTTTATTTTAACAATTATTACATTAGAATAAGCAACACTGAAATACATGTCACATACACATTAAACTTTTTTTCTGTGTATACCGGTAATCCTTTTTTAATTGTATATTACAATACATTAAGGTATCATGAATGCAATATTGTCCATATAATCATATACCCTGAGCGAGCTCATTTATCTGAGTATCTCTGTTGTCCAGCTCCAGGTCCAGCTGTGTCTGTGTTTCCTCCTGTTCTGTCAGAGCCAAACGCATGTTTTCAATAACATGCTCACGCTCTTGCAAATCTGCAGAAACCATCAACAAAAATGAACATTCATTACCATGTTGCTATAGCCTGGGTTTCCCTATACTACCTTGTCACAGTGCGATTTTATTCATGCTGCTAGGTAGTCTGGATACCATGGATCAAATTTTCACCTCATCTAGGGAACTAATCACAGAACAGGGCGGGAGCAGCAAGACCATGACAAAGTCTATGCGACACACCCAAGCAGTTTGTTTATACCTATGGATCCAACATGGCAGCAGACGCGTTTTACCTTTCGATGCAGGAACTTTTTTGTACACCACGTACAAACCACTGAAATCAGTTGATACATGTTTTGTTTTTTTTTCCAGAAAAACCGCAGCTCACCGTTTACTTGCATTTGATTACAGTGCAGTCTTGACCTCTGCAAAATGGTGGACGTGTTGACGTATCGCAGCAACGTTCCAAAGTGGCCAATAGTCTATGTATTTATTATGTCTATGATTGAAACGATTGGCTATGAGCTATGTACAGGTGTATTTGATAGACATTCTCAGCACCCAATAAATAGCTCTGGGCATTCGTATACCACGCCTCAAATACGTAAATATTAGGGCTGTGCAAAAATTAATTGCGATTAATCGCATCCAAAATAAAAGTCTGTGTTTACATAATATATTTGTGTGTGCTGTATATAATTATTTTGTATATTTAAATACACACACATGCATGTATATATTTAAGAAAATGTGTTATTCATATATAAAATATTTATATTTATATAATATAGATTTTGTATTTATATATATATATATATATACAGAATTTAAGCGCAAATAATTCTTAAATATATACATGCATGCATAGGTATTTATTTATACAAAATAATTATATACAGCACACACAAATATATTATGTAAACACAGACTTTTATTTTGGATGCGATTAATCGCAATTAATTTTTGCACAGCCCTAGTAAATATTAAAATATAAACTAAAATATTAAAAATAAATGACATCCATATTGGTCACAATCACGCAGATACATGGAAAAAAAGATACCTTTACATGCTTTCTGATAGAGCAGCAGATTCTCATTTGACTTAGATTCAGAGGATCGTTCCTGTTTTAGAAGAAAGAGAAAATATTCAAGTCACATGGCAATTTCACTAAATGTGGTTTTAGGTATTCATTGCTGGATGGTGCTTACAGCTTTCAGCTGGTTGATGATGCGGTCCCTGTTGGCCATCTCATTCTGGAGCTGGGCTTTAATCTTTTCTAGATCACTGAGCTTCAGTCGCAGAGATTTCTCAGAATCTCGCATGGAGGAGATCTATATCAAACAACATAAGGAGATTTAGCACACGTCAGCAACAGTTAGATTAAATTCAAGCTCTGCTCTGACACGTTTCAGCCCGGACAGTACAGACGTTTGAATGAGTGAAGAGTGAGTTCACACCTCCTTCTGGACCTGTTGAATCTGTTTCTTCGAGTCACCAAGTTTTTCCCGAAGATCAGATGAATCATCTTCCCTTCGGCGTAGATCAACAGCCAGACTGCTCATCTTACACTCGATAGTTTTAATCTCCTCTTTTAACCTGAGAGATGAAAAACCACATACACACAAAATGAATAACAATTTAAAAAACGTCAGAGACAAAAGTATTGATAAATTGTAGTCTGATTGATTGCTCAGTTTTTTATATAACCCTCTCTAGATATTGGCATTAGCTAATGAAAAATCTATGTTGATAAACTAGTTAAAAACTAAAAAAATAGACCACTCATCTGACAGATCAGTCTACACATAATCCCTGTCACAAATATACTTGTCTTCTCATGCTTATTCAGAAAGAACAAAAAACAACACAAATGCTTTCAAACTACCAAAATAAATCAATCTCTTCTTGTGTGTGGGAATGGGATGATAATCTAACAAAAGCTGCAATCTTGAGCATAAAAAAATGTTTAATGCTTTCCTAAACACTTAGTATTAATAACAAATCATCACTGCTTATACAAAAGCTGCTAATGCCCAATTCCACTAAAGTCAGTTCGAAGACATAAATCTCTGGTTTGCAAGAAATCAACATTAAAAGCAATTTATTTAAATTCAAAGGAACATTTACAGGTGAAAATTGTCTAATTGTCTAATTTCTGCACCACTAGTCCTAATATAATAATACATATATTTTTTGGTATTTTACATATTTTTAAAATTACACTACATTCTAAAGTTTTGTAAGTATCTTATGCATACCCCCATATTTTTAAAAAGACAACAGTAAAACGGTGAAACATTAAAACAACTGTTTTCTTGTATTTTCATGTATGAATTTTTTATTTTTTATTTCTATGATGGCAAAGCTGATTAGCAGTCATTATTCCAGTCTTCAGTATCAACTGACTGTCCGGAAATAATTGTAATATTTTAATGTGACATTAACAATTATTAATGTGGAAAATAGTTCCACAACTAAACATTTTTGTGGAAACCATGAACCTTTTTTGTCAGGATTTTTTGATGAATAAAGTTTAAAAACAGCATTCATTCGAAATATAATTGTTTTTGTAACAATGTAAAAGTCTTTACTGTCTTTTTTGACCAATATAATGCACCACTGCTAAATGGAAAGTATTCATTTCTTTTAACTTTTGAATGGTATTGGATATAAACAAAAACAAATATGTAAAATACAAAAATAATAGTATGTTTGGCAACAGTATTATAATTGGACTGATTTTGTATGGTGGTTTAATGTGACTTGTGTTTTAGGAAACTGTATTATAATTCAAGAGGAAAATAACTGACCGGTTAATCTCTTCTTGTTTCTTCTGTAGATCTGTATCTTTCTGAGCGATGGCCTCCTCTGCCACAGCCAGCAGCTCTCTCCTTCTCTCCACCTCCCTCCTGCGGGCCTCTTGCACCGCTTGTGCCTCCTCCTCCTCCAGACGATCCTGTGCTTCCTTCAGTCTCTTCTGCAGGACTGAAAGCTGAGCCTCCTTTGACATTAGGGCTTTCTCCCTCTGTGAAAGTTCAGCCTCCTTTTCAGACAGCATGTTTATTTCACTATCGATCACTCTGCTTTTAGATCCAAGAGTGTTAGGGTTTGTCAGCCCCACCTCCCCATCTTTAGACAGAGGTGCCGTATCTTCCTCCACCTTTTTCTGAAGGCATCCAATCTTCTTCTCTAGTTCAGCTTTGACACCACGAAGGGTGGCAACCTCAGTCTGCAGGTCAGAGTTGACTTTTTTGAGGTCATCAAAGTCAGCTGATGTATTTTTAGACTGAAGCAAAGCAAATGTTTCAGCCTCCTTTTTTAGTAGTGTAATTTCTTGTTCAAGTGTCAAAATGTGTTTGTTCTTTTCTCCCAGTTCCTGATCTTGCTGATCCATTTGTGATTTGGCAGCAGAAAGTTCTTTCAAAAGTTCTGTAGTGTTGATAGAACTGGACACAACTTCTACCTTCAAATTCCTGCAATCCATTGTCATATGTTTGGTTTCCAAGGACGTCTGAAAAAGCCTCTCTGATGGAATATGTTCCTGTGAATTTCTCTCTTCCAGTTTAGACTTCAGATCTTGTATGCAAACTTCTAATGTGTGGCATTCCTGCTCCAGTTCTGTGATCTGCTTGTCTTTTAGTTTGGATTCAGCAAGGCAACACTCCAGCTGACCTTTGACCTCAAGAAGGGCGGAGTCTTGACACTCATTATCTGCAACATCATCTTGGACTTTAAAGTCTTCCAGGGGACCTATGAAGAATGGAGAGCTTTGAGCTTTCTGTGACATGCAATAACACAATATTTATCTGTGTGCTTAATATACATTGTTTTACTTTAAAATTTTCTTCAACATTCAAAAGTTTGGTACAACCAGGTATTTACAATGTATTGCTACTGGCCTAGCAACAAAGCCAGTAATTATTTGATCTAAATTGCACTAGTCTTTACTTACACATGGGGTGTAAAATACATTTTCGATTTGATTTCATTCTGAAGATGAAAGAGGGGCATTTAAATGTGAAATCACTCAGTCTTGAGAGCCTTTATGCACAGGAAACACCTCATGTGCCTGGGATGCTTTGATACTATGATTACATTTCTTTTACTCTCATTCTTTTTAATATTAAAGTGAAGCAACCTTTGTCCGATTTATATGACTTAAAGTGCTTTTAATTTTGTGCAATGCTCTCCGTGCATAAAATGAATATGCTTCTTTATTCAATAGAGCTCATAAAAACAATACACTTCACAAAAGTACTTTAAGATACAGGGCTTTTCAAGCACTGCGGTAACTTTTGTGAAAAAAACAAAAACACATTTTTAATGATTATTTCTTTATGCTTGAGCGCCTTTTTCGAGCGTGGAGGTATCGTCTTCCTTTGACCCGATTCTCTCGGCTGGTCCCTCTGGTTGTGACAAAAGCTGGGAGGCACTTTTCAGCAACTGGGATGGAGTCTATACCTTTCTTGAGTGGGGGCTGTCCATCAAGCCCCTCTCCTTCCTGACGCCGCTTTCTGGTTTCAGTCCGGGCACTGGGCTGCTGCTCTGAGCAGGTACAATTGTGATTAAGTTGGATGATCTCCTTTTTCTAGTTATCCGGGAACAAAAGAGAAAAAAAAAAAGCTAAAATTTGAATCAGGTAGGAACTGTATTTAAGTAACCGTAAACCCAAAATTACACAACGGTTTATTGTGATAATGGGCTGTCAAGCTTCAAATAGGATCAACACCATGAAAGGATGAGTTAATAATGACAATTGTTTTTTTTTTTATAATGTATCCCTTTAACCATTACCAAAAGGTACACTAATGTTCAAAAGTTTATATTTTTATATAAATATCTTTTAATTTATTCATGTTTATGCATTTATAACATTATAAAAGATTACCATTTCACATAAAGGATGTTTTCTTTTGAACTTTATATTCAAAGAATCCTGGGGGGAGAAAAATAAAACCTCAACTGTTATTAAGCATAACTGTTTTCAACATTGATAAGAAAAGTTTCTTTAGCACCAAATCAACATATTAGAATGATTGCTGAAGGATGGTGTGACACTGAACTTTAGAATAATCACTTTTGCTTTTACAGGAATAACATTTTAAAATATAAAATAAATGTTTTTGGTGTTTTGTTTTTTTTTAAATCAAATAAATGCAGGATTGAAGAGCATAAGAGACTACATTCAAAATCATTTCAAAATCCTACCAACCATAAACTTTTGAAAGGTAGTGTACATCCAATTATTTTGAACATTGGAAAACAATGTCTAGATGTTGACGTTCACACTCACATTACTGTTTTCTACATGTTGGTCAAGAGCTGTCTTGAGTTTAGAAACCATCTCATCCTTCTGTCTGCACATTTCACTCAGATCTGATTCCCTTTGCCTCTGGCTCTCCAGAGCCTAAAAGCAGCAGAACAAGTCAAAACGTCACTACAAGATTTTTGCAATTTTTGAATAAAAAAAAGGGGGGTGCTTGCTTATGCAAAACCCACAGTGATGCATAGCATAACCTCACAGTCTGGACTTCATATATGTGCGTGTTAAAATGGCAGAGGCATTTTACAAGTTTACCTTCTTAACCTCCTCTAGTTCATCTGATATTCGGCTCTGGGTTTCAATCTCTGTGAGGGAGTATGAGGCTTGATGTTAGATCAAGGGATTAGGAAGCCTGGTAAGTTGGGAGTATGAACACTAAGCAAGTGTATTGTGCTTACAATTTTACAATAAAAACACCTGCGTCTCAAAATACAGGGTTCCCACACTTTCTGGCGAATGAATTTCCATGACTTTTCCACGAATTTTTTTTTTGATCTCACAAAAAGCATTTTCTTGCTCAAGAATATTATAAAAAGGTAAACCTTTTAAGACTTAAACACCTTTTGGAAAGATAAAAAAAAAACACTTTGAAATTCCCTGAAATTTGCAGGTTCTCCAGAAGAGTGGGAACCCTAAATTGAGAAAAATATTAAACAAACAAGGGGTAGGGGATGCAGAGCATATTTCTGTGGAAGTGTGCAGGTGGAGATTTGGTGTAAGTCAGCTCATCGGCAAGGTTCTTACCCTTTGATTTGAGTGACAGCTGATTCTGAGTTTCAATGAGCAGTTGTGAAAGTTCTGTGACCTTTTTCTCAAGGTCATGCAGCTTTGTAGAGACTGTAGGGTCAGAGGTCACCAAGCAAGAATGGGCAGCCAGGGCATCCTGTCTGATTTCAGCTAGGTCACTGCTCATAGAGTCATACATGCTGTCTAGAGAGACATGGTTCTCCTCCTACACACAAATTCACATCTACAATTACTATTCCCTAATGAAATATGATAATCTTTCAAAGAAAGTGTTTATATAACCTTGAATTTCTATTCTGAAAGCATATCTGAACCTCTGATTTTGTCGAAGTTGAAACCATGCTGTCGTCCTCCACAGCTGTTTTTCCCACCAGCTTTTTGAGAATCTCCAGCCTCCTTTCACACCGTTCTTCAATCAGCTCCCTCTCTCTGGATATGCGCTCACTAAAATAAAAAAAGACATAGAAAGCCGTCAGGGTCATCATAAAGCAGGACCTGTAATTTGTTATAATTATACATAATTGAACATGCGAGCCTGTGATCTCTGACCTGTAATCTTCCTGCATCTGGGAAATCAGCTCAGAGAACTCTTTTGTAACCTCATCCCGAACATGCGCCTCGAGAGCTAAGTGTTCTAATTTCTCCTTCCTCAACTGCTGCTGAATCGACTCTATGAACTGCAGCTGGGCCTTTACATACACATTCAAAACAGATTAATGCAGAAACCTCATTGTTATACAACCAAAATCATGCAGCAAAAATAATTCTTAAAAACCTCTTGTGCGATGCTTGTTGAAGTTACCATAGATGTGCCAAAACTCACCTCATAGACCTTTTTATCAAGCAGCACAGTCTCTTTCCCTTCTTCCTCAGAGTCCAGCATGGTGTCCTCCATTTCACTCCCCTCTTCATCCCACCCCTCCTCAGTGTCAGAATCTTCCTGGACATCCTCAAGGCTGGTGTCCCATCGTACAAGCGAGCTACGTCGCATTTCCCGTCGATCAACATTGTTGATAATGAAGGACACCTCTCTGGCACTCCTTTTCACCACTACTGGAACGCTCTTAGTGGTGATGACCACCACCTGAAAAACAAGACAGAACTGTCCATTAACACAACTACAAATAACCTTTCAGCAGAGAAAGAAAAAAATTAAATACAAATTTGAGTAATGTCAAGAAACTTGACAAACATGACGGGAAAGCAATAAAACGATTTTAAAGGGATAGCTCACCCAAAAAATGTCATTTCAAACCCATGAGTCCGTTCATTTTCATTACAAATATAACCAAGATAGTTTTATTGAAACCTGAGTTTTCTGTCGCTCCTAAAGCGCCGCCTGCTGGCACCTATTTGTAAGCAGCTTATGCAAAGCTGTATTAAGACTAAATGTGGATTTTTTCTACAATATTCACTCATGACAGTAAAATAGGAAATTCTAAGTCAATCTACTGCAGTATTTCCTCTCTCACTCAGTAAAAAATGTGGTTAACGCAGTCATGCTTAGGAAAAAAAAACCTGTCAAATACCGTGAAACCGGTATAATTTAGAAAAATACCATGATACGGATTTTTGGTCATATAGCCCAGCACTTTTACATACCTTTTGAGCTACGGCAGAGAACTTGAGGACATTGAGTGTCTCATCATACATTGAGGCGCACTGGTTGATGTTTACAATCATACAGGCTTTGCCCCGGCCAGTAAAGTATCCCTGCAGATAGTGAGTGAGTTTGCTCTCTCTGAATGGAATGTGCTGTCTAAACGGACAAAGAGTGATTAAAAGACAAAGAAATGGGAGAATAAAAGAAAAGAAAAAGGCACTAGCATACTTGGCCTGCTGGTTATTTCTGAGTGCATTGATGCATTTTCCCAGACTGAGCAGAGAGGTGTTGATGTTTCCCGCCTCTTTCAGCCGTTCACCTTTATTTTGAGTCTTAGCACATCGCTCCGATCCAGCCAGATCACACAATGCCAGCCTGGAACCAGAGTACATACTTTTACAAAACATTCTGAAACACAACACAAACACCCTGCAGAGAGCTCAGACCAGAACACACAGACTCACTCGCTGACTGACTCCACTCTGGGTATTCCCACATCCTCCACCTTCAGGATCCGGACAGAGAAAATACTGTGGCTAAAAATTAAACAAAGAGAGACAAAGTCAGAATAACAGATCCATACAGAATCCACCACATTAAAACAGATAAGCACTAGGAAGGAATTTGTACCTCCTGCTAGAAAGCAGGTTGAGTTTAGTACTGGAGATGCTCTGATTCCTTTTCCCAAGTTTCATCACTTTTAAGGCTTCATCAGCGCTGCTCACTTGAACCCATTTCAGATCTGGAAAATTAACAAAAAAACAACAATGCAATCTGCAAACACTACATACACAGTTTTATTAATCACCCAACTGAATCACCTATGGAAATGCTATTATTGCTACATTTATTTCTTGTTGCTCTAGCACCAGCACCTGGCCAGTTTTAGCTATTACACATTATTTCCAAACAAACAAATCCGAATGTCACTCCAGTACATTCAAATGAACCTATATGTAATTATTTTTTTTTTGGAATGATTTAATAAAGAAATGTTACAGTGTAATACTCCTGTAGCTCAAACAGTACATGGCAATAGAAAGGCCAATGAGTTTGATTCCTAGGGAATGCAAAAAAGGGTCAAATGTAAATGAAGACACATTATTGCATTCCGATTCCAGCCTTACAAGCTGGACTCATTTTGTTGTTACATGCAAACCTTTATTGTATGACTTGGATGTACCATGAGCTCCATCTTAATTTATAGAGAGGATATACAGTAAATGAACAATTTATTGACAGAAAAAACAGCAGCAAATTACAGACGCAGGTGCTCCATTACCTTTGATGAATGAGTTTCCTTTGACGTCTTGACAAAGGCGGAGGTTGGTTCTCCGTGAAGCATTGCTCGCATGCTGTTCTAGCAAGTCGTGAATGTTCTCATTGTAGATCTCGCAGAACGACACCCATATAGAAAACTTAGTGTGATTGTCCATATCTGCAGGCAAACTACTCTCATTCGCTACAGAGCTTCTATCGCAGAGAGTGGAACCATCTAACAGGAAATCAAAAAATAGTTTCAGCCAGAAAAACAATATAAACAGACTGCCAAGCACAACCTTTGAGATGTGCACACTAGCTGAAAAATTCTCTCTTTACCTTCAAGATCAGACTGCAAGCTGAGGGAAGACTTCTGTGCATCAGTCTAAAGAGAAGATTAAATCTAAAGATTCAGTCAAATGAACACTCCTGTAAAAACTGAGGGGGTTAAACTTATTGCATTATTGTACCTCTTTGAAAAGCTTGAGCAGGTTGCGTTTGCAAACTGCTTCCTCATTTTGCTGCTCTTTGTTGAGTCTGATGAAATCCCGGCACCTCTGGGGTTTCAAGCACATCTGAGTGAAGATGCGTCCATCCAGACTACTGAAGATCATGTTGAGGGAACGTGGCAAGATGCCTGGATCTGTATCTGGACCTAATGCATAAACTCAATCAGGACATTATGCTTAAATTTGAATATTTTACTAAAGCAAAGCAAGTCTGTTAAATTTAGCATGAAAAGGAAATTCACCCTTTCTATTTACTAAAGGTAGGCTATCTTAATGATCTTATTGCAAATAATCCATGAGTATGTTTCTTTTTTACAAACTAATAATTTTTAATCTTTTTGATGAAATCCGAGAGCTTTCAGTCCCTCCGTTGGGAGCAATGAAATTTACATAATCAAGATCCAGAACGATAGGAAAGACATCAAGAAGTTAATCTGTGAAAGTGATTTTTGATAATATTTTTATGTAAATATAGAGTTTTTTGTTGTTGTTTTTTGCGTAAACAAAGCATTGAAGTTTGGATTAATGGATTAATTTAATGATGTCTTTCCTATCATTCTGGACCTGTGTAAATTGCATTGATTAAAATTGAGGGACTGAAAGCTCTTGGATTTAATCAAAAATATCTTCATTGTCTACTTCTGTTTCATTGTGCCTAAATCCCCAAGATCATCAATACAGAACCTACTTTACAAGATTGTTCTGATCAAAAAAACGGATGTTAATTTGTTGACCCTAATACACATTCCTGGCCTTTTGGCGAAACATTCATTAGGTGCACACTGCTTCAATGAAAATAAAATATTTGTAATTTTTTTATTCAAATGTAGTAACTTTTACCTCTTTTTAGAAAATAATTAAGTGTCAATGCAATAACAAAATATACAAACCAAAAAATGTGAAGGTCTTCCCAGCATTGGTGACACCATATGTGAAGACCAGAGAATTTTGTCCCTCTAAAACATCCTTTACAAGACCCTTCACTGTGCCCTCAAACATATCCTTCTGTGTAGCGTCTGGGCCATAAACCTAAAAATACCACACAATAATATAAACCTTGTATGTCATACATTAGAAAATATGACCATAATTCTAGACAGAGCAGAACTTCCAAACAGAAGAGAATTTTATTTACAAAGATATATTTGTTTGTCAAATTGGTTGTCAAAAAACCACTAGCCAACACAATCAGTCACTATAGACGGTGTGTTCTGATGGATTAGCTTGCCTGAGAGAACTGGAAACGTTGAGCAGTAACTGGCACTGATTTATCACTGAGCCTGGCAGAGAGAGATGATCGTGGAGCTTTGAGAAGCACAGTCTCTGGAGTCTGAATGGCCACACATTCCTTCAAAAACACAGACAAGGCACACCATATCAAAACCCTTCTACATTAGGGTCTAAATTTTAGGGGTGCTTGAAATTTGTGAAATACCCCTTAACCATTTTTCCCTAATTTTCACCTGTGATTCTCCATTCACCATCTCAGCTGATGAAAATGGTCTTATTCTAAGATACACCTTCAAATGTTCCTTCTCCTGGTCTGACGGGTCCTACAAAAGAAACATCAAGGCTCCAACCATTTCAGTTGACCATTTCAAAAATCATACATTTACAAACATACACTTTCATAAAGTCATGGCCGCCTGTCATCTTACCTGTAAACCTGAACATTCGCTGAACTCGGACGACAGATTTCTCCTTAGATCTTCCACGACCAACATCTGCGGTCTTGCCGGATCATCCTTTAGCCCCGACTCCATCATTCTGCTCTAAATAAACATTTGAGACATAAAATTTGGAAAATGAAACAACAGCCTCTTATGTTAATAAGACCATTTGACATTTTAAAGATCCTAATTATTTTTAAACTTTCTCAATTACCTTACGACGTACATTTAAACAGAAAATGTACACAATATTTTATAAATATGTTAACGTTAAATCTAGGGGGGAATTACACCAGGACTTTCACAAACAGCAGTAAAAACAGCAGATAAGAACAGGTCAGCAAAGCATGCGCATTAAAACAAGATAATTTAGTTGACTTACAGGCTGTCAAAAGACAGAGTGTGCGCTATGTTGTGTTTGACTTCGGTTAATGTGTTTTATTTGTGTTGTCTCGTCTCCCAAACTGTCGCGCGTACTTATTTTCAAATTCCACCAATCGGATAAGCGAGAGCAGCAGCAAAGGCTGCTGGGAGCGTATGCTCGTGCACGTCATTGTGGCGTTATGAATGCGCAGACGCTAGATTTGTGTCTTGTGTGCGCATTTCTCAGTTGTTGCAGATTTTACACATTTGTTTAGTTTGGTTTGGTTTTTAGAGTGGTTATTTTATTTCTTTCTGTTGTTGTATTTTCTATGGAAGCTTATGTGTAGCATTATTCAATTTGAAATGTAATATGCAAAATGACAATGCAATTTGTAAAATGGCATTGCATTTTGTATTTAAATTTACGTTTTACATTACCATTCTAGCAACGTTTGGTGCAAAATGAAAATGAAATGACATAATTTATATTTGCCATTTCATACACTAGTTTTAATATGCATATTGAAACGCTTTATAAGTGGCAAAATGAAAATGAAAATGCATTACAGAAATGATTAGATAGGCTATTTGTAACATGTTCAAGCAAAAACTGTGGCAAAATTATCATTCAAATGCTATTTTTATTAATTGCATTTACACTCACAGTCAAGACACTCGCGATTGCATTTTCACAAAATGCCCCGCAATGGATGTAGCAATATTCATGTCTATTTTGAAAATGCATTCCGAGCCGATCACGCCCCCTCCTGGCCTGCCAAGAAAATGCAGTCGCGAGTGTATTGACTGTGATTGTAAATGCAATTAATAAAAATATTATTTGAATGATCATTTTGCCACAGTTTTTTCTTGAACATGTTACACATATCTAATCATTTCTGTAATTCATTTTCATTTTGCCACTTATAAAGCGTTTATGCATATTAAATATGCATATTAAAACTAGTGTATGGAATGGCAAATGTAAATTATGTCATTTCATTTTCATTTTGCAGTGCACCAAATGTTGCAAGAATGGTAATGTAAAATGTAAAATTAAATACAAAATGCAATGCCATTTTACATATTGCATTGTCATTTTGCAAATTACATTTCAAATTGAATAATGCTACACATGCAGAGTGAAAAGGGTAGTATTTGCAACTTTGTTCTTTTCTCTTCAAGATTTTTTGTCTGTGTCTTTTCTTTTGAATCCTACTGTCAATTTTAAACGCAGGATCTCTTAAACTGGGATATAAGTCTCTTAAAGGGATAGTTCACCCAAAAATGAAAATTCTATCATCATTTATAAAAATAGCTATTTCTCCACCAGGAAATAACCACTTTTATATTATTTTCAATTATTCAGTCACCCATTTGAAAGGCTTACACTTTAACAAATGCACAGGTTTGTGAAAGTCATCACTGATGCGAAAATCGTAAAAAAAATAATAATAATAATAATAATAAAAAAAAATCTCTCCGCATTTTCTTTTTTTATTTTGTCTTAATATTTGATTGTATACATTTCAGTTACTTATTAAAAGTACGCCTACACTATACTGAACCTGAGAGAAGGAAGGGGGCCAAAAAGAACAATTAAATCCCATACCCCAATTACCCCTAGGGGTAAATCGCCGTTCCGTTATCTCCTGTCCCGATCAGGTCCAAATCCCCTCAGTTAAGCATGGGATTGATCCGGGAACTCAAAACAAACTGTGAGGGACAGTTTTAAAATTATATATATTATGTTTCTCTTGGGTTTTCAAACACTTCAGTAGCCAAAAAAGTACGTTACAATTAATTCAAGGCGTATTTTCACCTGGCTTTCACCTCTGCAAAACCAGTCTATGGGCAAAACAAACACTATTATTTAGAACTATAGATTTGCATTTTAAATATATTTCAATGAACGTTTTTGTGTCATTAAAAAAAGAATTACGTGAATTGTAAGATATAAACTCGCAATTATGAGGAAAAAGTCGAGAAGTCAGTCTTTCCCCCCTCATAATTGAACTTACCTCGGAATTGCGAGTTCATATTTCACAATTGACTTTATATATCACAATTCTGACTTCAAAAGTCGAAATTATCCTTTAAATTGTTATATTCCATGGCGGACACAAGATTCCATGGGAGTTTGCCCAAAAGAGAGCTTGGTTTGCTCGAGACGAACTTCAATAGATTGTGTCCTGAAAACTTCTTTTTGAAATTCCATTTAACAGTGAAACCCTCTGAAAGTCGCTGTATAATAATAATTTGCACACAGGGTGAAGTGAAGGGGAACCGTGGTAAATATCTTACCAGGACAGCGAGTTTAGAGCAGCCCCCTCTACTTCCACCTCACGTTGGCTGGCTGTAGTTTCCGCCCTGTTGATCTGTCCAAGAGCGCGCGCACGCCCCGCAGTGATGCAGAGCCATGTGCGCCAATGTGTACCACACTTTGGAGGAGAGCAGTGGTTATTTTTGATCTTCGTCTGTTCCAGATTTTGTACACTGGGAAATATGTTGCAAAGTAAGTGCGCTTCTTTTTGACCATTTCGAAAGCTCAGTCATGAATTTTGTTGTTTGTATGTTGTTAAGAAAAACTCCCTAACAATTACTCTTCACATATGCTAATTCATAATTATCTTGTTCCTTGAGCTTGTACCTTCATTGATCCAGAATTATGTTTACATGTTCACTCTTCTGACCTCTACTGGTTACAACTTTTCAATGACTAATTATTTTGTTTCACTTACAATATAGTGCATACTAGCCAACATTAATTTATTTATTGATAATTGTAACTAAAGCATATAATATCCGATGAAAACAGCTGCTTAATATTTTTGTGGAAACTGTAATACAGTTTTTTTTTTGATGATGATGATGATGATGATGATGATGAAACCTTTAGAAACAATACATATTGTATCAAAGCAGCTTCACAGAATTAATATGAAAATAATACAACAAAGTTTGTTTCTAGAAGAAAATTACGTCAACGTCCACCTTAAGAAAGGCAAATCAATAATATTGTTGAATATTAAATGTCCCCAACTAAGCAAGCCAAAAGCCAAGGCAACAGTGGCAAGGAACCAAAACTCCATCAGGTGACTGAATGGAGAAAAAAACCTTAGGAGAAACCAGACTCAGTAGGAGGGCCAGTTCTCCTCTGGCCAATGAAGAAACAGTGTATGATTCAGGCGGAACTACAAGTCAAATTGGATCAGAACATTTAGAGTATTTATCCATTTCCATCTGTTTGGAAGTAATCACGCCGGTATGGAGACGAGTTGTTGAGGATCAGTGCCGATGGCTGTCGTATCGATGAGGCCTTCATAGGGTTGATGAGGTCGGCACTTCAGGATGAGCTGAAATGGGTCCAGGCGCAGGTCCACCATAGAGGGTCCCTCGAGATAAACAGAGAGACTAAAATTAGAGTAGACACCATCCTTCTTATGATGTACCAAGTACATCAGGATTTACGTGACATGTACCGGGTTCCGGCACATTTTAGATGTCTAGTGTGTTGTGTATGCTAGGCCAAAGTTGAAAAAGTTGAAATCTTTTGTCTTTAATGTTATTGTGACCTTTTTTTCAAGACGTTCCATCAGTGAGGCGGCCTGTTAAGTCTTTAAATTAAGGACTCTAAGTCATTGCATCAGGTCTGACTTTGATCTGGTTTACCAGACATAGATTGAGGTGAGTCCAGGACCAAATCTAACACTGAATGAAGCTTCGTTTCATGTTTACTAATTTTTGAAATAAGTAACTGCTATTGCCCCATGAAGTCGTTTTTGGCTCTCTTTCTTGGCATTGATAAAAAACACACTGTTCCTCGCCTCCCTTTGAATCAGACTAGTGTGTGTAACTTGGTCACTTTCTGTATCATGGAAAACATCTCAGGGTGTAGTATGTAGCAGGATAGACTCGGCCTGCGACAATTTTGTTCTTTTTTCTTTGCCAGGTCTCTCACTCACTGAGTAAATTATGACAAGAATGTTAATTTTCTTGTCTCAAATTTTTTTTTATTAATCTCAGAGACATTTATTTTTTAATCCAAAACACGACAATATAATTTGAAGCAATTTCACTTTTATTACCACAGATTTTACTTAACAGCGGCTAGGATTGAAAAAAATTCTGTTTCTGCTGCAGATTTTGCTTGATGGCATTTAAAAGCTCCTTATAGATGAAAGCAAGAAGGAACAGAAGTAATGAGAGAAAAACAACAAGTAAATACGTCCCAAACAGAGCTGGAGAGAACAAAACCAGCTAAAACTGGACTGAAGAGGAAACAAGAGGCTGAAAGGAGTGAGAGAGTGAGGTCGAGTATAAAGAGAGGACTGGAGATGACTGAAAAAAAAACACATTCAGGGGCCACTCCGGATGGCGGATGGGGCTGGATGATCGTGGCTGGATGTTTCCTCACCACCGTTTGCACACGTGCGGTCACTAGGTCAGTACATGACTCCCCACAGACACGTGGTTATATATGCACTTCTTTGCTTACCAGGAATCAAGGTGATACCCTCACATCACCTCTGTTTTGCCATATTAAGGTCTTGATTTTGTTTTTGGAGTCTACTAGAATTGGTTTTTAAACACATTATTATTCACATATTTTACATTGTTGCAGCACCTCTCTTCCCAGTCTGTCAGTAACGCTCCTTTTAGTTTCTGTCTCTATAAAGCCCCTTCTTCCGAAAGCGTAATATGCTCTGATTGGTCAGCTGGACAAGTGTGTTGTGATTGGTCAACTGCTTCCAACATGTTTCAGAAATGCCATGCCACCATAACAGCGAGTAACAACACAGTACTAACGCAAGTCCACCATGCCTCGCCTTTTGGCGGGAATTATTTAAATGAGGAATATTGTGACGTGTACGTTCCTGGAAGAAAACTCTCAAGACGACAGTCGAAGCATTTTTTGCTTACTGATTTAGAGAATAACTCCCTCTGGAGTGTACTTTGTGCTCTGTAACTTTGCAGACATTTTTGATGCTCAAACAGCAACATTACACACAAAGGAAGTAGAAAATTTAATAAAGCATAAAATATCCTCTTTAATGTGAGACTAAATATAACTAAATGCTGCGGAAAAGGCCTTTAAACTCAACCAAGATGAATCATTCAATAAGCAGGATAACTACTCCGGGAAAAATACCCAGTTTTGGATGTTGATAGCAAATGTTGTTCTTAAAAGGACTAAAATGAATGTTGCAGTAAGCAACAGTTGAATGTTTTCATATTGCTTCCTTTTCATGCTGGTTGCAGGTGTGTTTCTATCTTTTTTGTGGAATTCCAGTCATACTTTTCCAGAGATTATTCTTCAACCGCATGGATACATTCTCTGCTGGACTGCACTACAATGTTGTGTGGTAAGACTCTGAATAACCCTCTGAACAACTCTGTGACTTCGAGGTGGCAGCTCAACTATATTGATTTTAGGAGAACTTTGTCTTTAAAAAAAATCTGTGTTGACAGTTTTACAGTGCATAGTCCACAGACCAGATTGATCTGGCTGCCAGTGAGAAAGAGTATTCACAGAAACACATTTTATTATTTATGTGGGGGTTTTGGGTGTATCTTTTGGTATCTATTTGTCCACTGATTCTTTACAAGCATTTAGATTATTTTATCGTATCAATTGTGATGCATACATTTACACAATATTCATTAATCGTGAGGACAAACCATACAAACCCATATAAATACAAATGATAGGGTTTATTTTTAAAAAGTTAACGTTAATACTAACTACTAAAGTGGTGATCTTGAGCTTTTATTTTACCTGATACTTTATTATTTTTATATTAAAACGTTTTTTTGTGTAATTTAATATATTGGGTTGATTCAATGATTTTAATAATTAGTTAAATACTAGTGAGTTAAATTTTTCTGCATGATGAACAATTTATCTGTTCCATATCAGTTGGTGGGCTGATATTATTTTTAAATTAAGTGGTAAAGGTTGATAATGTATATTTATCAGTCAAAATTTAATAGTGAATGATCATTTCCCTTCTTTACATTTAGATTAATTACTGTACTCATTTAAAGTGGAAATTAAATAATTTAAAAACACTCTTAAATGAAAACAAAACTACTTTTATTTTTCATACTGTAAATTCACGTGTAGCTTTTAAAATTAAAAATTTTGCATTTCGGGTTTTTTTTATACATGCAAGATGTGAGTACAACATCTAGTGAATTTTAATATTGTCCATTAATCGGTTATCAGTCATAAAATAATACAAACTTCCACTATCATGCAAACCACCTCATTCTTTTTTTTCTTTCTCTCTTTATAGCACCACTGGGTAGTTATATAGGGAACCGCCTCTCTTCTCGTGTAGCTGTCATGATTGGTGGACTTCTTTCCTCTGCCGGTCTGGTGCTCAGCTCACTGGCCACGAGCGTAGAGTTCCTGTATCTTACACTGGGTGTTCTTACAGGTTTGATACAGATGCACACACAGCAGCATACACAACATTGTAACTATTTCAAACTCAAACAGAGCCTTCTATTTCAACTGCACTGGTAATCATCATTTTCCCCTGTAACTATTATGTTAAAGTTAAATGAAAAATGAAAATTTACTCACCCTCAGGTCATCCAAGATGCCCTTCTTCAGTAGAACAGTAAAGAAGCTGAAACTGGTCCTTTGTTATTCATATTAGAATTGCACTGATTACAATTTTATAGGCCGATCCCGATTTCCGATTTTTCCTTGAGTTTGACCTGATTATACCGATTTTAGCCGATTTTGATTTCATTTTTTTCAAACCACTTTACAGCACACACAAAAATGTATTTTCTAGCTTCTCTTTAATAGAACATTTTGCATAGAACATTTTTTGAACAGATAATCGCTATAAAACGGAACTATATAAATTACTCCTGGTGTGGGAAATTCAAACACATCTAAAGTGCAGTATTAGGGAAGAAGCATTTCCTTTTCACATCCAATAACCAACTAAAGAAAAATGGAAAACAGGTAATGGCAATAAAATAATAATAAACTTTTTTTTTTTTTAAATGACCATCGTATGGCTTCAAGAGCAACATGTTGGTTGCGCTTGAAGTTAATTGTGTGGAGAAAAATCCACACAATGGACTTAATTTCTTTTCCACTGAAGAAAGAAATACATGAACATCTTGGATGGCATTAGGGTGACTAAATTATAAGGAAATTTTCATTTGAGGTGAACAAATCCTTTAAGGGTTTACTGTGTACACTATGTAACTTTTGGCCCTCTTGCAGTTAAAAATCAAAACTGTTTGCATTTGCCAAAGAACACTGTTTTGGTTATGCTTTAGATCTACTTGACTGTGCGGATGAATACGGTTATCCTACTGCTCATAAAACATTCTCTACTAGGTTAAAGAGATCTAACCAGTTTAGATGGAAAGGATCTCAAGCTGACTAGCTGAAGACGTTACTGTAGATTTACTCATTAAAAGACACAGTGCTTCCTTAAAAAAAATATTCCTGCACAGCTCTACTATAACAACCATAATGGAATGACTCTTCACAATAGATCATTTAATGAACTTTGTTAGAGATCTAAATATGGCAGTTTATCTGTTTAATAAAATAGCTTACTTTACTCACCTGTTTGAATAATAAAAACGGCAACTCTGCGTCACTTTACAACATTTCAAATCCTTTAGGTCTCGACATCTATAAACGCAATTTCCTGTGAAAACATAAAAACTTATAATAGGCTTATATTCTTTTATAATAGAAAATCAGGATAAGAAAAAAACTCATTTTGGAAAAAAAATTATGAATTGACATTTATCTTTGAACATAGTGTACATAGTGTAACTTTAATTTGCAACAAAAGCCATGCATATCCGTAGTCTTGAATACCAGCCTTCCTGCTTTTCTGCACAGGTGTAGGATTTGCTCTCAGCTACACTCCTGCAATCGCCATTGTGGGTTCTTACTTCAGTGAGAGAAAAGCGCTGGCTTACGGGATCGCCATGTCAGGCAGCGGCATTGGAACCTTCATACTAGCACCGGCTGTGCAACTCCTCATTGAGTTCTTCTCCTGGAGGGGTGCGCTGCTCATTCTGGGGGGTTTGGTGTCTCACTTGTGTGTCTGTGGAGCCCTTATGAGGCCTTTGGAAGGCCAAAGAGGGAGGCAGAAGGAGATGGACTTGGAGGGTAACAAAAAGGTTGATTTGCTGAATGTGAAACTTGATGGACTCCTCAGTGTTGAATTGAGTGCACAGGAACAGAGATCAGTGGAGGTAAAACATATGGATACTGATAAAATGATGAAGGACAGAGGAGGGAAAGAACAAGCTGACAATATGCCATGGGATGGAAAAGAACAGATGGAGGCAGATAAGTCAGGGTCCTCAGAAGCAAAGCATACACACTCCGATGGGGAGCTAAACCATAGACAGGATCTCCCTGAAGACTTAGAGATCGTGAACGGAAGCACAGATGAATGGAACATCTCAGTCCCAACTTTAATACTATCAGATGACTTACCAGCTATCCCAGAACCAAAATCCGAAGCAAACGCTAACCACATCACCCTGGCACAATCAAAGGTGTTGAACACAAACATACTGAAGGAGTCCAAGGAAAATGGACATACTGAAGGAGTCCAAGGAAAATCTTTCAAAAGGAAGCCTGTATTGAGAGAATATTCCTTCCTTTTAATACCAGACTTCCTGTTGCTGTTGGTTTCCTTCCTGTTCCTTGCATATGGATGCAGTGTGCCATTTGTGTATCTTGTACCATATTCACTGAGCGCAGGCGTTAGCCCTCAACAAGCAGCATTACTCATGTCCATACTTGGAGTGTCAGGGATTGTCGGAACTATCACTTTCGGATGGATTGCTGATAGAAAGTAAGGAATTTTTTTTCTTATTTTCTCATAAATTGCAATATTACGGATGGATGTAAAACAAAACCACAAACAAAATATACCTGAGTTACTTTGTCAAATAAGTAACGCAATTTACTTGCATGCATTTACTCATCTCACTTACACAAAAACAGATTCAGTATTGGTTAAAATAAATAAAAACTGTGAAATGCAAACTCGGAATATTACTCAAACCTGCAATATTTAAATATATTAAATAGCACAAATATACTTACGTTATCAAACAATGTCTCAGCAATAGCAAATGACAGCAATCCATCTATCCAATCAATTCCCGCTGAACAAAATCAAGTCCCTAATTGTTTTTCTCATATTAGAAGCCGTTTCACATGGATACACATCTTCACAATAGAGAATAGAAGAATAGAACTTTTTGTTTCATAACAACTTTAAGCAAAAAGCACTGAAATGTCATTAGAAGCTGGAACAAACACGTATTCTAAAAATGTATTTACCATATTGTTCAAAATATTTTCTCTTTTTTTATTAATTCCTTGAACGTACTAAAAATACTGTTAATGGAACTGCTTATTACTGTAATTCTCAACGATTCGATTCCCATCTAACCCTGTGGTTTGATCTGTTTCGGTTCGCTTATGTTTAGGTGTTTGAGGCCATATAGGGTGGTGAGTTACATGCTGGCTGTGGGGTCGGAAGGGCTGAGCTGTCTCTTTCTGCCTCTGCTGAGTGATTTTTCCCTCCTCGTCCCCTTTTCTCTCATCTATGGCTACTTTGACGGAGCTTACGTGGCACTTATTCCTGTGGTGACCTCCGACACGGTCAGCTCCACCCAACTGACCTCAGCTCTGGGAGTTGTTTACTTCCTCCACGCCATCCCCTACCTCATCAGCCCACCTATTGGAGGTCAGAGAAGATTTACCCACTCTCTCTTTCACGCTCAAACACACCGACAGATTCTTATTTTCCAATACGTGGCCAGAATCAATCACACAAGTTATTGGAGTTATGCTTTACTGTTTACACATACAGTTGCTTATTCACTTGTATGTGCCTGGAGTATATTTAACTAAATCAGAGTGTTTTACGAAATCTCTCTCTCAGGTTGGCTAGTGGATCAGACAGGCTCCTACACATCTACATTCTTCCTCAGTGGAGTCTCTCTGATCTGCAGTGCTGTGATTCTGGCTGCTGTGAGAGTGCTCATCCGCTGCACAAGAGGGAGCTCTTGCTTAAACTGACTCACAACCAGGTACAGGAGATTTCTAAAGGAGTAGAAAAGGAAAGCAAAATACAGAAAGTGCCTCCTCTGGAATTAAACAGGATCATGTGAGAGGTTTTTGTGTTTTTAAATCAAACCTCTCACCTGTCAGATGGACTGCCACAAACACATGGCCAAAAGATTACAAGATTTTTGTAAATGGCGGCTCCTGGGGAGTCTTCAGTTTCCGGCAGGTGGATTACCCCCTTCTCCTGCTTACCTTGCTACAGTAGTTTAACTGAAATATTGTAAATATCATTAAAAAAAATCTTTATTTCATAAAAATAAAGTATAGATGTCCACAATGGTCTGAAAGTCCCAAGTGCTGCAGCATTTTTTTTATTTTGAGTATGATTTCACAAAAATAGGTTGCTGTATCATGGCATGTACCCAAAATTGCCACTAGGGTGCTGTAAAATGTCAATTGCTGTCAATTCAATATAGAATTTATTATTTTGAACATCAACTTTCAGTCCCTCCAGAAAAACGTGATTATGTGATCACATGATTCAATGCATAATCAGCCAAAGACTGCATATTTATGCAGGGACATTTTCTCAAATACGGCGCATTTTCGCCAAATAAATTGCAGATTTTCGTGCAAAATATACAGGGCTTGTATGATTTCATAATCCCCATTTTTGTTGCTTCATATATATCTTAGCAGAAATTTGAAAAATGTTGCGTTTACTTTACCCAAGAGCAGCCATTTCCCCATTGCCATGGGAACGTTATGAACTGTGGCGTAATAGAGTGCCGAAGTTACGACGTCACTCTGTAGGCCAAAACGCGGGAGTTAGCATTTTAGCACTCCCAGTTCCCTCGCTCTAAAGTCAATGGAATTTTTGAATGGTTTTTGCTAAATCGCCTGAAATAAGGTCTGTGGTGAACAAAGCATTTTCACGTTTTGATATAGAACACAGTTAAAAACTGTATACATTTTAGATTAACTTTTAAAGATTGTCTTGATAAACAAAACGTGTAAGGGTCACAACTCTTTGTTAAACACAAATCTTATTTTTTGCGATTTTCAAAAAGTCTATGGGGGAAAATGCGTAGCTTTACGATCGAGGGAACCCATGCGCCGCTAGCTTCCGAGTTGTCCTACAAAGTGACGTCATCACTTCGGCACTCTATTATGAACACGTGAACATCATCGAAAAGTTGTAAAACAGGAAATATTTTCTTAAATATTTCATTTATTCATTTTTACAGAAGTTTCCTTTTGTAAAGCTACAGAACTTGTTTGACTCATCAGTGTTTTGTAAGTTTGAGCCATGTGTTTATTACGTCTGAAATAAAACAAGATAAAATATTCGAGCACTTTCTGTGATGTAATATGTTTTCTCATCATAGGCAGTTAGAAGAAATTACTCTTTACATTAAGGTAGTAGCCTAGTGAGAACAGGGTGTTGGAATCACTTTTTCTCTCTGTATTATTGAATGTAACAGGAAATTGAACTGGAATGTTCATTATAGAATTTATAGTAAAGTAAACGCACTGGTTCTAGACACAAATCTTTTTGTGCTGGCAATTTCGATGACGTCACTGGCATGGTAGGACCCGCGGAGCGCCATAGACAACAGCTGTAGGTCCTGTATACACAGACGAAAATGAGCGCTTTTAACGGCATGGATTACGCATTTGAGCCCGTGAGGGACAGGCCGGTAGTGTCTAACTACCACCACATGGAGGACGATCAGTTTCAGGCTTCACTTGCAGTACAGGATCGTTTGGGGGAAAGTGACTGTGGGCGCGAGCGCTGTGGAGCATAGACACTGAACGGAGACGATCTGTTGCAGAGAGGTCAACCTGGAACATTTATTGATCGGCGAAAAATGCATCACCATGCACCGTTCATTTCGGATGCTGTTCGGTGAGAGAAACGTGTTGGAGGAGGCTATGCTGTCTCTAATGGATGTCCGAGCTGAGACGCTGGACCGCCCCATAAGTAGCAGGGTATTTTACGAATAGGTGACGGCTGGGCTAACTTGTTACACTTTTCTCAGATTGTTTAGATTAACAGCGTACTGGCAGTTCACTCTATGGGCGAGGGTGCATTTAGGAAGGAGAAAATCCCATCCTTTACAGTGAACTATAGGCTACATCAGGGATCTTTTCCCCCTCACCCGAATATCAAGGATTCGAGTAACGTTAACGTGATGCATTGAACTTGTAACTTGTGTAAATAAAACATTTCGTGCATTGTCAGACGTTTCATGTACTCATTGACGAAAGTACACATCTCTAAATAGTGTGTCGCTAAAAAATCTGTTTCCTTAGCCATGGCAGCTAGCCTCAGACTGTTTACAAGCTACGGCTGTTCTGCTGGTGCGGGTAGGCAACGGAGTGGCTTACCATGCCAGTGACGTGGTCGAACGTTGAAATCCAACATGGCGGCGCCCGTGTAACAAAAACAACACTTTCAATGTACCATTTTATCCCTTTTAACAAATTTTGCCATTTTAAAAATTGTACCAATGAGAATAAACAAAATACATCTGTTATATCACCTTTTCTCAAATTTCAGTTCAGTTCATCTTTAACGTTAGCTCCATAGCGCTCACCATAGTGTGACTGACTCGCGCGCGGATCCGCTCATACTTAGCAGCAGCTGTAACGTTAGCTTGAGTTTGACAGTAGCACATTTCACTCAGTATTTTTCTAACAATAATGTAACTTACCTTGAACAGCATGTTGGGCGCGAGTCGGGGTTGCGTTTAGACCGAACACGTTCGGTCTAACGTTAGGTGTGGACGAGGGAAATGTGTTGATCGAAGAAAAAAAGCCTCTCCACTGTTACTAGCCTTCTCTTTGTCCAAAACGTCCAGCGCCTGTCTCAACAAAGATGCCAGCTCTGGCTTTCCCATTGTTACTATCATACTGACAGCTAACGTGGATGGCAAAGCACTTTGAAGAGGACGCTCTGCCAGTTAGCGAGCTCCCTCTCCATAAGGTGCCTCTGCGCACCAGCCATTTCAAACCCAACCTCCAGTATTTGGGCCACGCCTCCTTATTTGCATGCACTCCTCAATCCTCAAATGCCCAATCCTAAATCCCCAAATGCCCAATCCTAAATACTAAATTGCTAAATGATTAAATGCCCAATCCTAAATACCAAATGCCCAATGCTAAATACATAAATGCCCAATCCTAAATCCTAAATAACCAAATGCCCAATCCTAAATATCAAATGCCCAATCCTAAATGCCAAATGCCCAATCCTAAATACCAAATGCCCAATCCTAAATACCAAATTAATTTTCGACTTCGACTTTGAGTTTTCGATTTATACTTTTAGTTTTCGTTTAAGACTTTTAGTTTTAGACTTTTGGTTTTCAATCTGACCCAATAATCCCTCCATAGTTGGAATCACTTTTTCTCTCTTATTCATCAAACTGCAGTTTTTGCAAGTTCCCGCAATTTGATTGCATAAAATGAATATCCCGCCTATCCCATTGCATTTTTTAGCGTGTTGCATAATCAAGGATTTTTGCCAGAATCAATCTAAAAAAAAAAACTCCGCATTTTTCTGGAAGGACTGACCTTTGGGTCAAATCACCACACAGCTTTTGTCACACTTTTGTAATGGCTGCTACTACGCCCCTACATGCACTACTGTTTTCAAACAGTCAAGCTCACTGGCCTTAAAACACTCAAATCAAATGTCACTCTCAGTGTCATAAAAGTGTTATTCATTTTAGTGCTGCTATCAATACGATAGCTCATGGCCCAGATTAAATCAAATCTGCTTCTTTTATTTCCACATTTTCATGTTGATTTTTTGGAATGTTTTGAATTCTGCAGAATGTTTGATACAGAATTCCACTGAATGTTGTAATGTTTCAAATATACCAAATGTGTTAAATAGAGGTTTTCTAACTCTGCATCAATCAGCAGAGCTTGCTTTGGACTTTTGGACTTCATTACAAAGGGAACAAGAATAATATTACATAAGCAGATAGCCTGTTTCAGTTTATCTTTATCTATTTCAGATAAAGGTCATGAACATTAATGTGCCTTTGAAAGGAATTATGGGTTTTTGACAAGAAGAGAAACAATTTTAATTTATTTTTTTACATTTTTAGAAAATACATCAAACACTTTGTGATTCTCAACAATGCACATTTATTTGAAAGTGACATTGTATTGGTGCTGGTTACAGTAAATAACATTCAATTTGTCACAAGGTATCTTCAGTCTTTCCACTATAGCAAACTACAAAGTTCCCTTAAGAAAATGTAAAACAGACAATCATGTTTAAAATGCACTCAACTTGTGAGACACAGTAAAAAAGCGGTTTTAATTTGTATGTTACTGCAAACAAAGTTCCAAAATCAACTGAACAGGTCAAGTAAATCTTATCAACAAGCAAAAAAACTAGGCAGAAATAAAAGAGAGACATGTTTATTCTTGTATTTGAAACATGTACTGTAAAGTTTCAAAAGTATTTTCCGTCTCATTTTTGAACAATAGTTATAACTAGATGCAATAACTTCAATGGAAACAATGAACAGGTATTGGAATCTACAGTCCATTAACACAACAAAAAAAAACACTGAATAGTACAGTATATTGACTTGAGATTGTGTCCTATTTTCATGTTTTTCTT
Organism: Pimephales promelas; assembly: GCF_016745375.1. The sequence continues at coordinate 8,273,168 of NW_024121099.1, read as the reverse complement.
AATTTTCTTTCCCTCCATTTTTTTAAAATTACGGTTTCTGCATTGAGTGAAATTTAAAGATCCTCCATAATGATTTTTGAGGATTGATGTATGACTTGTCTGATGCATTAGAGCAGATTTTAATCAGAATTAATTCCATTCAGAAAATGCCGAATTTCCACACAGCGAGGGTCTGTGCCCCTCCTCACAATGTTTTGAAGGAATCTTATACTCTTTTGTTTGCATCCTGAAACTGGGATTTCTGCTGCTTTCATGTAAAAGGGGACTGAATCTCTGGTTTGTAATTTATTATGATTTAGATGTTGGGCATAATTATAAAATATGTACTGTTGTTTATGAGGAGAACTATCATTTTCCTCTGACAGGAGATTGTTGTAAATCTCATCTGCCTTCTCAATTTCATGTGTGTAACAATGCAGTGATGCAATGTCTATCTTTAATTTGTATGAGTCAGGATTATATGTAAGATCCTTCTCATAGAGCTTAATGGATTCCCTAGCCAAAGTCTCCCTTTCCTCGCTGTCTGCCATTTTGTAAACTTTCCATTTGTAGCAGTCTGCCAATTGTTTCAAAACTTTAGCTGAAGAGGGGAACTTTTCATGAGCTTCCTTTGCTTTTTGAATACCTTTATCAAAATCCTGTTCACTAAAATACCTAAGAATAACATGCAAACACTCCAGGTTTCCAGTTTCAAGAGTTCTTTCGAATAAACCTTGCATCTCCTTTTCAATGTTCACATTTTTCTCTTTGCACAGTTTTAGCCAATGAGAATAAATGAACAAACTATTTGGTTCTTTTTCATTTGCAATTTTCAGTTGCTGTACAATCTCATCTGGAGTGAATTCAGATCCAAATTCCGCGTTCATGGCTATGGCAAGTCCTTTGTGCCATTCCTTCCTATCTGGTTCTGCATTTAGAGCCATCTTAAAGTAATCAACCGCCTGGCACTTGTTGGACTTGTTAAGCTTCACCAGCGTCCAGCCCTTCTCTCCACTGACTTCAGGGTGTAAAGTGCATCCAGGTGGAGCAGGGTGCATTCGCTGAAGTCTCTCCACCTCTTCTAGATATCCTTTGCTTTTATCCATGTCTCCCAAATGGAAGTAGACACAAGCTAGGTTTGCTTTGTTGACCAGAAACTGGGCTCCTGCCTCTTCTGTTCCCTGCTCCTGGATCACACTTTCTGCTTTGTGCAGATGCTTCACTGCCTCTGTGTTGGAGCCAAGAGTCTGATGGATGTAGCCCAGCAGGTTGTAATAGTGAACCAGCCAAGTGCATGTTTTCTGGTCCAAATATTCCAGCTTTCTCAGAAAATTCTGGAGTTCATTTGTACTGCACTCCAGATCCCAGGTGAAGTGGCAGTCCAGCCTCTCAAGACGTTGTTTTAGACTAGAGTTACTGACACATTCAGAAATAAAGATCTATTAATAAAGAGTTACAAATGCTGTGTGTTTTGGTTTACATACAAATATATCGTAGCAGTCATGGGACAGATTATCAACAGTTTCAAATGAGCCACAATATTTTTACACAATCTTGAGTTTAGTCAATCACTTTAAATTCCTACTTTACAGATATTTTTTTTTTCATATTTGATTGGAAAAGTACTTACTCCATAATAATGGTTAGTGGTGGTCTGGTTTGGTCCTTCTAGCAATGCTGATTTGAGCTTTGTGTGAGTTGTTGAGAGATTTTTTTTTGTATTTATAATGATCACGCTCATAAAATCATCTTCTTATCTACCTTAACAGTCATTAGACACGTCAGCTCAGGATTGTTCTGTTTCTATTCTGTCTAAGGTTTCGTTTCGTTTTTTTTTTTTTTTTTTACTTTAATGAAGTGTAGAAAATTAAGAAAAACATGAAAATAGGACAACTATCTTAATTCCCATCTTAAATCTCTAGTCAAAATACTGTATTCAGTGTTATATTTTGTTGTGTAATGGACTGTAGATTCCAATAACTATTCATTGTTTCGACTGAAGTAAAAAAAAAACTTCTTTGAGCTGGATCATGCTTATTGCATTTAGTTATAACTACGTATTGTTCACATATGAGATGGAAAATACTTTCACAACTGCTTTCCTTTGAGACTTTCATTCCTGAAACTTGGATATACAGATGTGTTGCTTACAGTAGCTACATGTCTCAAATACAAGAATAAACATGCCTCTCTTTTATTTCTGACTAGTTTTTTTTTTTAGTTTTGTTGATAAGATTTACTTGACCTGCTCAGTTGATTTTGGAACTTTTGTGATTGTTCTGTTTCTATTCTGTCTAAGGTTTCGTTTTTTTTTTTTTTTTTTTTTACTTCAATGACGTGTAGTTTATGTAATGACTGTGATAAACTCTATGCCCATGCCTTCTTCCTCATAAACATAAAGAAACTCTTTAGAGCATTTAGGTGTCAGTGATAATTATTAGATCATATATTCGAGAAATGTTTTGTAATTTGATATTGATAATAATATGTGGGTGTGACCGAGCTTATTGTTAAATGTTATCAATTTTTTTTAAATATAATATGGTAAATACAAATCCATTCAACCACCTCAACAGCCAACTAGAAATAAAGTCGGTCACACCCACATAGTTTTATCAATACCAAATGACTAAACATTTCTCGAATATATGATCCAATAATTAGCACTAACACTTAAACCTGCATCTAAAGAGTTTCTTTATGCTTATGAGGAAGAAGGTTTATTATATATTATTATAAACATATACTCAAAATGTTTGACTAACATTAACAAATATTAATAAAAAACTGTAACAAATGTATTGGCATTGTTAATTTAAGATTAACAATGCCAATACATTTGTTACAGTTTTTATTAATATTTAACAATGCCAATACATTTGTTACAGTTTTTATTAATATTTGTTAATATTAGTCAAACATTGAGTTCATTTTAGCTGTTAAATATTAACAAATGAAACATGCCTTTCAACATTTCAAAGGAAGTTATCCACACTGTAAAAAACCCAACTTACATTTTGTTTGAAAAAAACATTTTGTTTATTCAACTATTTAACATGAAAAAGTTTGTAGAAATAATGATGACCCTAAGTTGAGAAAACTCAAAAATGTTCTGCAGCTGGTTGCCTTAAACTTAAGTTCTCAACTTTTTTTTTTACAGTGCATATTCAGACTGTAACATTGTAAACAAAGATATAATCAATTCTGAAAGCCTACCTATGATAAACATAATTAAAACAGTTAACTTACAAGTTAATAAAGTCAGGCTGGAGGTTTACTGAGTGAAAAAGAAATGAAACTGAAATTGAATGAAAGACTGAATTATTCTGATTGTTTGACTTTCTGTTTGCAAATTGTCTAAACTGACCTATTTTGGGGCATCCTATAATAAACCAGGTGTTTTCTCATGGTGTTTTCATACAGAACACATTTCTCAATATGAAACTTAAAGGTTGTATCAGTGATTTCAAGCCCAAACAAAAATTAGGGCGAGGAAATACCGTCGTTTTTCGTTAAAAAGAAACAATAATAATCGGGAAGGCTTTTAAACGTTGGAGAGAACTCAAAGAATTGAACATTTTTAAATCGGTGGCCGAGGTTGCACCGTTTCTTCTTGACAGGAGTAGCTTCTAGTGCTGACTTTTTTGTATGTGAGATGTGTGTGAAAATATAATTCTTAAAAAAAAATATGAGTGAAGCTCGACTAAACTTGGATAGCTTTAGCGAATATCAGATTGTAGGGATTTAGTGTGTGAGTTGCTTCTACTTGTAGCCGCAACATTGTAGCCAAATGATGTTTATATACATCATTATGCTTTGTAATCCAAAGCAGCCTAGTTCACATTTTACAGTTCACCGAATGAGCCATCATTGAGGTAGACATCAATCTGAAAATAGTGTGTTTTTGTCGCTTTAAGAAAAGCACGTACATGATGTTTTTTTTCATGATGCACGAAACAGGAGAGAGGGGCGAGCTAACTTGTTTTGTTTGGGATCTTGCTTCAAACACAAACAGAAGTGACGTTACCCACAATCGCTGATACAACCTTTAAAACGAACAATATGTCTGTTATTTATAATTAAAATTTGACACAGTAAAGTGCAATACTCAATGCTAAAAATGAAGTACATCTCTTGTGCAGTCTATGGCTGAGCTTTTTCAACAATTTTCTTTATCTCATCTGCTGTTCTTCTTTCATTTATGGCATGAAGATTTCTGATGAGAGCTGGGTAGGCTTCATATAAACCTTGTTTTTGGGACCACTCCTGCAGAAGTCCATAGGTCTGTTCTCTCGCATCATTAGGGTGGTTACACTCGTGATTGTCAATAACAGCTTTATTCATGCCACTGTGCAGGGCAACACGTTTCATCACTTTCCAGCCCAGATGATCAGCAATTTCTGACAGGTAAGGGTTCAGGTCCAAATCTACATGGAAAAAAAAAAAACATCATCACTGATTTAAATTCTTATGCTGCTATTTTTTAAACCAGTGCTTCCTAAACTTTTTCTGGCAGGCCCCCCTTTTGTGGAGAAAAATATTTTCAAGTGCAGAACACGCATCATTCATTTATAACTTTCCATGGCTTCCTGCAATACTCTAGCTTGGCTCTCAAGATATGTATTCTGGCTTTCAATCAGTGCGTCCTAAATAATAAAAGATAATTATGTTAAATAAAACTGAAATCGCAATGCTCAGATCCAAAAACTCTCACGACCTTGCGCATGTCGGATTCTGCAGTCGCGCGCTGTTGCTCTCCACCGACTGCGCTGATCAAAAGGACAATGGCAAACGACTTGCTGAAAACAGCTTTAATACTCCTTGGTCAGTGCGATCTATGTGATGTAATAGTTTTTATTTTATTTTATTTTTATAAATACACATCTGTATTAAAGACGTAGCTATTTAAAATGGAATTAAATAAGTACTTTGGGTGTCTTGTTCATTATACTAATTTCATTCCATTGACAAAACAAATTCCCACTCATTATTACACTAGAGTAAGTGTTTTGAAAGCATTATCCGTATAATACTGATTAAGCATCATCAAATTGTTTACTTATGAATCGTGATGTACTGCTACGGATGTCGACTCATCTTTCAACAAAAATTACTTTGCCAACTCTCCATTACACCGTGCCTCTGTGTAATGATCCTACAAAATAATCTACAGTCAAACGCTCAGAGCAAACAAAATCCGGGACCCCACGCAGGTGTCCTTCTGACAGCTGTCCAGAAACGCAAAGAAGCCGTTTAAACGGGACACATTGTTTACACTTCCATTTGACCTGTTGTCAGCAGACTCAGGCACGTGGAGTACAGTATGTCAGTGATTAAACAGGCATCTGTATTTAGTGTAGACGTTGCAGTGATTATAATGGACGTCAGGCATTAAGCAAATGATTGGCAGTGGGCGTGGCTTGTAGTGCGATGATGTCGATGATTCGTCAATGTCTTGCTCTATGCAGTCAGATGCTAAATGTATTTGCCCATATGATATCACAGATCCCACACCTTGGTAAAATAAATGCTTTGTTTGAAAAGATGGAGGCATTTTAAGTTACGAAACTTGCAGGTTGTTTTAATGGTAAAGAGCAAATTTAATGTCTCATGCCATGATACCTTTAATACAAGGATTTGCAATCCTGTTACCATAATTTGGGACAGTATAGTTTAATGCTAAAATTGATTTGTGTGATGTGATCATTTTTTATGTAAATGAAAAGAAAAAGCACACTTGCCTTTCAGGGGTACCTATATGAAAAAAAAGAAAGACAAAAAAATCAGGCACAAATGTTTTGAAATACACACACAAAACTAATATGCAGTTCCACTGTAACACAACAAGGGTGTCATGAACAATTAAACAAAGATAAATTACCTCTTCCTTAGGCACTTTGTCTCTTCTCTTTTTGTCCTTTTTTTGTTTCCAAAAATATAAGAGAACCACTACGATTATGAATAACGGAACCAAAACAGCAGCTGCAATGATCCCTGGAACAGAAGCAACCATAGATATTTCTACATTACCACCCCCTCTACTGTACTTTGTGTTTAACCAGCATAAGCTTTAGAGTACATTTCCAGTTACTCTTATACTGTGTGAGTGTATAGAGAAGAGCACTTGGAACAGGAGCATTTTAACAACTTATCCCTTGGCTATGCCTGTGGATGTGTGTAGCTTGTGGATATACATGCCATTTGACGTTGTTGTATCTTTACACACTGTATTGTTGGTTTCTGTGCATTTTGTTTCCACTTCTGTACACCTGTTGGATAAACATGAACACGACAGGGTGAAGACTGAATACTGAGCTGGAAGCAAATTTTCAAAATATAAAGCTTATGAAATGCTGAATGCTAAAACAAAAATTCTGATTTTGAAGCAACTGGGTCTTCAATGTTCCCTCTAACTTTTTTTCTTGCTTAGCAAACCTTTTATAAATAAAAAAAAAACAATGTATAAAATCAATATATATTGGTCAGAGCAGAAACACCCAGCACATCAGAAAAGTGAAGCCCTTGTCAACTCCCTCTTTAAGCACGATTCATTTTACACAGAAAATAAAAACAAAAAAATAACAAAATATTTATTATTCAAATGTTAAGGACAATTTTTCCAGGATTTTAATTGTTTATTTTTCTGTCTTGTCTATTTAAGATAAAAAAATAAAATAAAAAAACATGCTGAGATTATGAGGGGAAAAGTTATAAACAAATAGATAGTTAAAAGACAAGGCTTTTTGTTTTGGCCACATATAATGCCTGCATCCATCTCTATTTCAGTGACTGAGGAATTAGCACACACAGCTTCAGTTTCGCAGTGAAAATCAAATTGACATGTTTTTTTCCCACACACACGTTTCGGAGTCTGACTTTTTTCTTGTGATTTGTAAGGAAGCAAAATAAGTGTGCATCTGCAGACAGCTTTTTACAGGGAACATGGTCTCCATTAAAACTCACATTATAACTCTCTTCACACACACATCTATCATTCTGTCCAGAAAGAAAAGGGTCTTTGGCTGACTACATACATGTCACAAGGCTTACAGATCCTACACTGGTCACCCTGGGGACAGTAATAGTCCTTCTGACACCGGCAGACAGTGTTGTTGAACGGCGAACATCTCTCTTTGTCCTCCATTTTAGCTAAAGCAGGGAGACAAAGCGCAAATTAGACTTTTTGCCCATCCTTCGATTTGAGCTTCAAGATGCACCATACAACCCTTTGACAACAGTACCACCTCTGGCATTAGAAACTTGTGGTTGACTGGTGTGATGGCTAATTTTTACATTTACATGTTTCTTTTCTTTTATATGTGTTCTTTTATTTTCTTCCATATGTTTTCTTTTATTTTATTAGATGTTTTAGATGTGTGTAACTTTTACTAACGTTGAAAAAGATGTACTCATAAGCATATAAAGGAAGATGTTCATATAATCCAAAGGACATTATGAAAGCTATAACAAGCTGGTAGAAATGCATAAGTTAGAGTAAGCTTCGTTTCAGAACATATTGTTCTGTAGAAGATAACAAAGGACCAAGCAGCATGGAAACATTTTATTAGCTCATTGTATTTCGAGTGTGAAATGTATGTGTGCAGGGTTTTGATCAAATGAGAGATAAGGTGTGAGGTCGAACAGTAGTTGGGGTGTGAAGTCAAACAGCAGCTAAACGCAGGAAACTTTAACGAAGACGTCATTGTGCCGTCTAAAATGAATATATGGTTAACGAAAATGAGTCAAGGCGACATCAACATGTTTCCTTTTAAGGCTGGGTAGGGAACAATCTTCTGCGAACCAGATGCAGCCTACATAGAATTATTTCCTGTGTTGAGGGTATATAACCTGGGCGAAAAGGGACAAGCCTTGGCCTTCACATGTAGACACTGTCTGTATGTTGAATGCCATTTCAATTTTATTTCTTGCAAGAAATAAACTTTTGATACTTGGACTTTTAAGAGGTTTTCCACTTGTCTTCTTCCTCCTACGTTTTCGAACAGAATTATTTCCACAACAAAATGGCGACGGGGAGGATGGGATGCTGAACCGACGATCGGCGTGAGGAGGGAATTGACTGATTGACTGATCATCCCACAGATTAATATACTCTGCGGTTCAAAATCCTCAATCTTAAGGAGAGAGAATTGTTCTACTCATCACGACGACCGAGGTGACGCACTCCTAGAAGTGAACTCACAAGGTCATCAAGAGACGGTGAGAAGAAAATTATTTACGTGGTAAATAAGAAAATTATTTGCATATTGAATACTTTTCCTAAAAGGCTCAGAGTTTGGAATAAGCCTGATAGTAAATTTTCTCAAATAGAATGTATTAATTGTTTTCCCATTTCTCGAACACCAGATGGGTGCCTGTTCGAAATAAGCCTGACAGTCATTTTTCGAACAGTACAGAGGCACTTTTTTGGGAAAGACCTTCATCGACGGATGCAGGCAATTTGAAAGTCCTTTTTTGACGAATAAAGGCAGTGCGTGGTGGCCACGCGGGGGAAAAAATTAATACAGTGAATAGAGAGCGTGGTGACCACATGGGGGAAAGATTTAAATACGCAAATATAAATACTGTTGAGCAAATTGAATAAGAGAAATGGGGAAAAGGGCTCTGAAAAGGGCTATTTTAGTGCGGAAAAAACTGGGTAATTCTAATAGTAAAGTGTCTTTAAGGACAGTGGATTTCTCGAAAGCAATTTATAATTATATGATTTAGAAAAATGGAACGTGGTGGCATCAAAGTGTACCATGAATATAGAGAAATATGGGTTTAATTGGGGTTTGAGTGTAAGCAATCTGCAAAAGTCCTCGGAATCTCCCTCTGTCGGATGGACGGGGACGAGGAACCACATTGTCTTCCCTCTGCCAGACTGCAGAACCCTGTTCGACAGAGAGAGACCCATTCCAGGCGGGCTAAAAGTACTAAAGTAGGGCACTTTTCCTTTTAAAAAATGCTTCTAAATATAATGCAATTAATTAAAAGGTTTGACTGAAAATTGGCTTTTCTGTAAAGTACAATTTTGAAAACTGCTGATCACATTTAAAAGATTTAGGCTATAAATTATGTTTTTACCTTAGCTAGTAAGGGCAATGATTTTGGTTAAATTCAATCAAATTGATATTTGTAGAGAGTGAGAGTGCTTCCAGTAAGCTGTCAATGCAACCAAGTTCATGAAAATAGCAACTTGTCATGCTAGAAATCAGAATCGGGAGGAAAATAGCCCGAGATGCTATGGAGTATCCAAATGAAACTTGCTTTTGTTTGAAAGAGACTTTAATTATGATTGAATAATAAGAGAGAAAATTAGAAATTAGAAATGTTGAAACCAGATCAATAGATAAATTTTAAAAAGGCAGAAATTGTTACAATTATAAAACATAACAATAGAAATATGCATTCTGAGGGAATTAGGACATTTTTGATCCCTGGGAGACAGTGTGGGGAAATTAAGTGTATCCATTGCAGAAATGTTAAGAGTCAATGGTTTATGTTGAACAAAGATGCATGTGCATTATGCATAGTATGAGAATGAGGTGGGGTGACCAGTTCAGATATAGATTGTGATTTGAACAAGCACATAACATTTATCTTACAGTCATTTTATTTTGGTTTCTTGAAGAAGAGAAAAAAAGACGAAGAAGGGGCATTAAAAAAACTGTATTATAATTAGAGTTTTTTCCTGCATCTTTGCAAAGAAGAAATGCTTGCTTTTTTCCGCGCAATGAAGAACGCTTTTTAATAAAGTGAAGAACTGCTGTATTGATACCAGATGAGATTTTTAGTTATTAAACTAAGTTTAATTTGAGTTTTGCAGTTCTCTGAGTGTTCAGAGTGTTCAGGGTTTCAGACACCTTGAATGATTGAATGACTGGAGATAGAAGAGGAGGAAGTGGTGAGGAAATGGACAGTTCACTTGAGGTGACAGTGACTTTTCCTAAAGACAATTTGTGTCATGCATTATGGAATTTTGTGCCAGGGTGGATCAAAGCCAGACCGAGAGTGTCATTGCAGCCTGATGATGAAACATGAACAAGTCAACTGAACGACAATCCACACAGGAAATAAAGACTTCCATCCACTCACTTGTGCACCAGGTGCTGCATTATTGATCACTACAGAGAACGTTTCAAATTTAGTTAATTATCATAGTAACTTGATTATTGTCTTTGATTATCCACTGGTTTCAGCAATTCTTCATCTTTCTCAAACTAACACTTTGAATCTGCTTCCAATAGGGACCAGTCCAGCTGCCCTGATACAGGAAGTTCAATAGCAGAATAGCAATAGTGAGAGATTGACTCACCAATCAGGTAAAACACTGGGACTGGATTTGATAGTGGTAAAAGCATGTATTTTTGTTGAGAACAGATTATGGACTATACAGAATTCTATGGAAAAGTAAATATAGGGCACAACGTGTCCCAAAGAAACATAATGGCTAGAGAAAAAAAAAATTTCATTTAAAGGTAATTTTCTGGATTCAATAAAAACGAATCGGTTACCTAACGTAACCTCGGTTCTCTCTAGATGAGGGAACGAGTATTGCGTAAGCTAGCTTACGCTACGGGAAAGATTCATCTTTGCTGAGAAGTTGAAGCCAAAAAATTATTCCATAATTTTGTAATCATTGTCAACGCAGTCTCTTCTGAGGCAGACCATGAGCGGGCTAGCTAGCGGCTAATTGGTTCGCTCAGAGAGAATGCACGAACCTATGGGAGAGCGGCGCTGAGTCCGCGGCCAATGAGCGGACGGCACTCGCTTACTGCGTCACAGCCCGCCAAAAGGGGCGTGGCTACAGTGTATAAAGGTCGCTCTCCCAGCTCGTTCGTTGATTCTGTAGCATGAAGCGAAACGCTAGTGGCGCAAGCACGGCCGGGAACGCAATACTCGTTCCCTCATCTAGAGAGAACCGAGGTTACGTTAGGTAACCGATTCGTTCTCTTACGAGAGGTTCTCTCGTATTGCGTAAGCTAGCTTACGCTACGGGAACACCTGGTCAACGCCGTGCGGGCTAAGTAACCACTAAGCATCCCAGGGGAACACCGCGGGAATCTATAAGTGGATGAAGATAATACGGCGGCCAACATAGCGGCCGTTATCATCTAGTGCAAAAACGCCCAAGGCGGCCGGCGAAGGCGGGCCGTGATGTGTAGGCTAATGCATAAGCACATAGGGGAACACAAGGGGTGAGCCGGTTGTGATGGAACTCCCGATAGTGCGGCTTCTATAGGAGGGCTGTGAGTACTAGACCGCCAGAATTTTAGCCTGTAAGGCTGGAACTTCCAAGTTATAAAACTGACAAAAGTGGAGGGGGAGGCCCATCCCGCAGCCACACAAATGTCGTGGATGGAAATCCCGCAGGACCATGCCCACGATGAGGCCATGCCTCTGGTGGAATGAGCCCTGATGCCCAGAGGGCAAGGCAGGTCTTTAGCGGCATAAGCAGAGGCAATCGCGTCTACTATCCACCTGGATAGGGTCTGTTTCGAGGCGGCTAGTCCCTTGGTGCGGCCACCGAACGACACAAACAGCTGCTCCGAGCGTCTGAACGCGGCAACGCGTGTAGTGTACACTCTGATAGCCCGAACCGGGCAGAGGCGGTCAGCGTCACGTTCGCTATCGGATGCAGGCAGCGCCGATAGAGAGATCACTTGCGCCCTGAAAGGGGTACCAATCGCTTTTGGAACATAACCGTGTCTAGGCTTTAGAATGACTAAGGAGTCACTCGGTCCAAACTCTAGGCACGCGGCGCTCGAAGACAGCGCGTGAATGTCCCCCACACGTTTTACTGAGGCGAGAGCCGTCAGAAGAACGTTTTTTTACGAGAGGTATTTTAGCTCCACGGACTCAAGTGGTTCAAACGGTGGGGCTTTCAGAGCTTCTAGAACTGTAGAAAGATCCCAGACCGGCACCGTAGGGGGCGAGGGGGGTTCATCCTTCTGGCTCCCCTGAGGAAGCGGATGATTAGCTCGTCTTTGCCCAGAGACTGGGCGCGCCGGGGTTCAACGAACGCCGCGACGGCTGCCACGTAAACCTTAAGAGTGGATGGGGACCTGCCCTTATCCAGCATCTCCTGAAGGAACACTAGCAAAGACGAAACCTCGCACGTCCGTGGGTCCAAATTCTTGTCGGTGCACCATTTGGAGAACACAGACCATTTTGCAGCATAGAGCTTTCTGGTAGAATCCGCTCTGGCGTGTTTGATCGTGTTCAAAACCCCTTCTGGCAATTCGACGCGTAGTCGTTGGTCACCCATGCATGAAGCGCCCAGCGCTGTGGATGGGGATGCCAGATCGAGCCGCGGGCTTGAGTGAGGAGATCTGTTCTGATTGGAATGGGCCACGGGGCTGTCTGTGACAGCCGCGTTAGCTCCGGGAACCAAATCTGATTCTCCCAGCGCGGGGCTATGAGGAGCACCGAGTGGCGTGAGTCCCTGATTCTCTGAATGACCTGCGGTAGCAGAGAAATCGGGGGAAGCATAGAGCGGGCGGCGGGGCCAATCCTAGGCTAGCGCGTCCTCGCTCTTTGAAAGAATATTGGGCAGTGAGCGTTCTCTTCTGACGCGAAAGATCTATCTCCGCTCTGCCGAATAGGCGCCACAGTGTTAGGACTGTTTGAGTGTGCAGGGACCATTCTCCGGGGGAGACCAGGTTCCTGGACAGCCTGTCTGGACCGTCGTTCAGATGGCCCCGCACGTGCGTCGCTCTGAGCGATAGCAGGTGACTCTGGGACCACAATAGGATGCGGCGTGTCAGATGAAGAGATTCTTGGATCTGACGCCGCCCTGACGGTTGATGTATGATACCACGGCCATATTGTCGGAGCGAATCAGGACGTGGTGAACGTTTATGCGCGGGAGGAAGCACAGCAGCGCGTTCTCGACCGCGATCATTTCCAGACAGTTTATGTGTAAGGAACTCTCGTGGCTCGACCACTGGCCGGCGGCCGGTGAGCCCTCGCAAACCGCTCCCCAACCCGAGTTGGATGCGTCTGTCGAGATAACTTTCCGGCGAGAGAAGGTTCCCATGGTAACGCCCCTCTGAAACCACTCGCTTACTGCCCATGGCTGCAGTGCAGTGATACATGTCTGAGTAATCCTGATCATCTGGCGGCCCGTCGTCCACTCGTGGTGGGATACGCGGCTCTTTAACCAGAGTTGAAGGGGGCGCATGTGCAGAAGACCCAGCTGTAGCACAGCGGAGGCTGAAGCCATATGACCCAGCATCCTCTGAAGCGATTTCAGGGATGTATGGGTACCCATCTGAAACGAGGCGGCCAGTCGCTGAACACGGCGCGCGCGCTGTGTGGATAAGCGAGCCGTCATCGTGATAGAGTTCAAATCTATTCCAAGGAACGAAATAGTTTGACTGGGCTGGAGAGAGCTCTTTGTCCAGTTGACAGAGAGTCCCAGCGCTTCCAGATGGTTGAGGAGAACTGTGCGGTGCGACAGCAGCTCCGTCTGGGAATCTGCTAGAATCAGCCAGTCGTCCAGATAATTCAGTATGCGCAGCCCCTGACTTAGCAGGGGGGCGAGCACTGTATCCATGCACTTCGTGAACGTACGGGGTGCTAAGGATAGGCCGAACGGGAGAACGGCATACTGATAAACTTGGCCCTCGAAGGCGAAACGTAGGAATGGCCTGTGATGAGGGCTTATCTGGATCTGAAAATAGGCGTCTTTCAGGTCTAGAGAGATGAACCAGTCCCCCTGGCGGACGTGCGCGAGGAGTTTCCTGACTGTGAGCATATTGAACGGACTCTTAATGAGCGCTTTGTTCAAAGCCCTGAGATCTAAGATCGGCCTGAGGCCGCCGTCTTTCTTGGGAACCAGAAAATAACGGCCGTAAAAACCCCGACTCGGTCATAGATGGTGGGACTCTCTCTATAGCGCCCTTCTGCAGTAGCTTGGCTATTTCTAAGCGAAGCGTGTTCATAGCGGGCGGCTGACAGTGGATTCGAGCCGCACGCGCGAGCGTGGCGGGCGGCGACGAAACTGTAATCGATAACCATTCTTTATTATGCTAAAAACCCACGGGGAGATGCCGGGGATGGCTTCCCACGCTTCGTAAGCGGTTGAATGGCGATTTCGCCCTGATTGCTGCACATCGCGGGCTGGACACTGTGTGTGGGCACGCTTATAATGTGGGTGGCAACGGGACTTACACTCAGAGAGGAGTTTTATGGGCCGTGTGACAGAGCGGGCAGAGGGGGGACACGCGCACGGGCTCGTGGGCGTGCTTATGTTCTCTGCTACTGGAGCGGAAAGTGCTCGCTCCGTGAGAATGGGCTCTGTGAGACCCTGGGCATAAGGTGCTTGTGTGTGTACGTGAGCACATGCTTGTGGGCACATTTATTACACTTGAGGCTTTTATGCTCTTTTTGTGAACTCTCTGGGTAGCCGTGAAAACGGCATTTAGACGCTCGCAAGCGGGCAGGGAAACCGGCTTGTTTGTGGCGGTAAACACTACTGCAGTCAGCGGTGAAACGGGGACTAACAGTGGGCGAAGCTTTTACGGCGATCCGGCCGCAGCGGGAGAAAGCCGTCCTTTTCTCAGCTGTGCTAGGCAGACTTCAGTTGATCGGGCCTCAGCGCGATCTTGGGTCGAGGCCCCCTGGGAGGAGGCTGTCTGCGGCGGCTGTCTGAGCGAGGGCGGCCGCCCTGTCTACGCTGGGGCTGCTGAGCTTGCTGAGGCGGGCGCTGCTGAGCTTGCTGAGGCGGGCGCTGCTGTGGGGTTCTGGCAGGAGGCTCGTGAGAGCGGCCTGTCGAAGAACTAGAGCGGCGGGGCAAGAACAGATTCATGGCCTGAGTCGCTTTCTGTACCTCGGAGAAGCGGTCAACGATGCCCGTGACGGCAGATCCGAAGAGCCCGGTAGGAGATATAGGCGCGTTGAGGAACAGGGCGCGTTCTGAATCTCCCATATCGGTGAGCGTGAGCCACAAGTGTCTCTCAGTGACAACGAGGGCGGCCATGCATTTTCCCAAGGCTTGTGCGGCGGCTTTAGTGGCGCGAAGGGAAAGATCCGTCGCGCTTCTCAGATCCGAAAGGATGGGCGGGTTCCTACCGCTGTTCGCCATCTCGCACAAGATGTCGCTCTGGGGCGCCTGGATGGAATGCAGCGCTGAGGCGGCCTGTTCGGCGGCGTCAAAGGCGCGGGCAGCATGGCAGTATAACCCATCTCGGCGGCTCCGTCCACTGAGCGAAGCGGACCCCTCGGAGCGGATACGAGCCGAAAGAGGGGCATTCCAGGATTTAGTGAGCTCGAAGTGAAGCTCAGGCAGGAATGGTGCAGCCCGGCTGCAGGCGGGGGCCGGGCGCCGGTTCGGTGGTTGCTCGGGGGGAGGAGACCACTCGAGACCCAGGCGGTAGATGGCCTGCGAAAGGAGGCGCGATAGTTCCTCCTCGATGCCGGCGCGGGTCCCCGCAGACTCTCTCGTCGATGAGCCGATCGACGACCAATCCTCGCTGTCAGAAGGGTGCAGCGAACAAGAGTCCTTCTCATCCGCGGTGTCGTCGGAGGCGACAGAGCGGCCATTCGGCGGCAACTGTAAGTCCGGCAGGGGCGGAGAGGGAGAGCGGTCGGTGGGCGGCGGCGGCGGCCCACATGGATCCGCAGGGGGCTCCGGCGGCCTCTGGGAGCGGCGTTTCTTCTTCCGCGGCGAAGTGAGAGGCGGCGCGGGAGCGGTTCTGATTGCCTGTAGTCGAGCCCGCAGGGAAGACGGAGGCAGGTCCTCGCAGTGGTCGCATCCTCCGTTGGCGAGGGCGAGCTCTGCGTGTTCCACTCCGAAACAGAGAACGCAGAAGCGGTCTCCTTCCTCGAGTGAAGAGCGGCATGAGCCGCAGGAAATTCGAGGCATCTTGAAAAAGACGCTCGGCTCTTTTAGGAATATGGAATAGTAAAAAGGATACGCGTCGGATGGCGCTAGCTTGCTGGGCGGCTGAAGGTGGCAGACGGCCGGCTTCCTCAGACTCCGGAGCTCGCTAGACGGTGCCTTCTCAACGACGGCGGCTTCTTCCCAGGACAGCGGATGCGTGTAGCTCGCTGAATGAATAAGAATCAACGAACGAGCTGGGAGAGCGACCTTTATACACTGTAGCCACGCCCCGTTTGGCGGGCTGTGACGCAGTAAGCGAGCGCCGTCCGCTCATTGGCCGCGGACTCAGCGCCGCTCTCCCATAGGTTCGTGCATTCTCTCTGAGCGAACCAATGAGCCGCTAGCTAGCCCGCTCATGGTCTGCCTCAGAAGAGACTGCGTTGACAATGATTACAAAATTATGGAATAATTTTTTGGCTTCAACTTCTCAGCAAAGATGAATCTTTCCCGTAGCGTAAGCTAGCTTACGCAATACGAGAGAACCTCTCGTAAGAGAACAATGAATCTAATTTTAAACTTTTGAAACCACATGCTGTCATCACCAAAAGGGTACGACATAGAAATGTTTTATTTGTATCCATGGATCTGAGATTGTGAGAAGGTCTCCAAAAGATCTTTTAAATAGCTTATGAGCAAAAACAAAAGTTTGAAAATTGAAATATTGCAATGAATGACAAATTGCATTTGAGAAATTAGAACTGGTTCTCCCCAGTGTGTTAATTTATTTGATTTTTTTATTTAAAGTGTTTAATTTATTTGATTTTGAAAAGTTTGGTTTTCAATAGGGGTGTGAACCACACTGGTCTCAAGGTTTGGTTTGATTACGATTATCATGTAATGGATTTTAGTTCAATTCGATATCACGATGAATTATGATGCACTGAGTCCTCAATTTACAATTCGGTTTCAAAAATTGATTTGTGTGTTCGCCTGTACGGCACAAAGCACAGATGCAACAAATAATGTCAGAAAAGCATCAGTACATTATAATTGGTTATGGTCACTGGCTACTGTTCATTTGTTAAATTTGCATGTTTATTACATAGTATAATGAAAAATGGCCACTCTGAATGGGCTTATAATAAGCAATCACAAACATTTTCACAAAATAACCATTAACCTGAGTAAACTAACAAGGATAAGATGTTAACACCTACCGCTAGAATCGCATATTTTACAAGGCTGGCATTTGTAATCATTGTTCGGGTGGTCCGAATAGGTCTCCGACTCACACAGAGTACAATTTGTCTTTCTTTGACCTGTGCAGTCATTCAAGACTCGGTAACCTGTAACACACACAAATACAAACATTTGAGAACATCCTATTACCTTTACTACTACTTTTAAAGATAATTACATGGTTCTCTGAAATACTTGATTCTGATTAGTCAATAAGTGTAGTCAAATATCTACTAGCTGCTAAAATTTTTATTTATCCGTTGCCCATGACAACGCTACTTTCAGGTCTCTCACTGTCTGTGGAAACAAAAATGGTTTTGAAAAATAAAATCACTTAAGAAAACATAAATATAAAGCCCTGCTGTATGTAGCCCTACATTAACCTAACCCTTCCCAGACCCTATTACACTTTTGATGTGGAATAAGACACGAAGTCTACCTCGCTAACAAAAATAAGGTCTTAACAAAGCTTATACCTCTTGGACAAAGGCAGCAAGTGATTCCCTCATGCTGGTAAGTCCCATGATCACACGTGTTGCGTCTCTTCCGCATGCGCCTGTCTCCCGTTAACCCTAAAGCGAACATCTGACACACGAAAAAAAAATGCATTTTAAACCTACAGATAAAATGAGAAATTAAAGTTATATTTTCTAATTGAAATATTTTTTAAAATATATATCTTTTGTTATTAGTTGGAAAAAGTGAGGACCTCAAATAGGTTCAGAATACCGGGAAATCGAAAGTGAAACTAATGTTAGTAACTTATACAATTTAATTATACTATTTTCAACCAAACCGACATTAAATTGTAGGTAATAATCTACTATATTTGTTGATTGTATTCAAATCAGTTAAAAATAGCCAAACCAATTCCATAAATTCCCGTATTCCCCTGGTAAAATAGTCGATGTAGCGCCCATAATGTTTTTTTTTTTTTTCAGATATCTAACGTTAGAATTGAATAGTTTAAAGGCATGACTTACCACACAGCACATAAATGCGGCGAGATTCCAAACATACATGTCTGAACAGTAACAGCCAAACAATAAGAGGTTGTATAGTAATTGCACCTATTTACAAGAACACTGTAAGTTACCATGTACAGTGAAAATAGAGAGATCAGGAAACTGGAAGTTGGTACCGCCTCTAAAGTTATGACGTAAACGTAACGTCGTTTAAAACGTAAACGAATGTAAAAGTCTCTACATTCAATTGCATTTGAAAACATAAGACCAAAATTTTCCTAAATTTTTGATATTTAGGAAAATAGACTGTTAAATCATGTGTAAATATTGCTATGTATTTCACTACAATATGGGATCATACACACAATATGACAATCGAAAGCTTAACAGTATTTGACGTTTTGTTATTTGTCAAGTGTCTATGTCACCAAATCTAACTTAATATTACCTTAATCTCTGTCTTTTAAGCTAAAAGATAGCACCATTGTGAAACATAGCCTTAACAACAACTCCTAGATAGGCTTAAACTATTTTTTCACAGCGAGGTTGGTTTTTGCAGTGTTATAGCGCCACCAAGTGTACAAATATAATGAAATGGAAACAGGGAGTAATATACATATATGTATATAAATATATTGTTGGACTTTCTCAAACAATGTTGGATTTTTTTTTTTTTGTTGTTGTTTACTATGCATTAATCACTGTTCATCACTGTAAATGACTATGTATTCCAAAACTGTGCAGTTCTTTCCGGCTATATCTCTATCCATGATATTGATCCATTATAGAAGGATGATTGGATGAGGGATGTATATGTATAGATATATATGTATGCAGAAGTACAAACAATATCAAACTATACAGATAAAATAGTACGTTTAAATTTTCATTTTACTTAAATATTAAATCCTCTGGCATCTCACATCTGCAGGCTATCACAAAAGTTTTACCCCGAGAGAGTAAAGCAAAGCTCAAACATGCATTTTAGACTAGGCTTAGTCTGAGATGGCCATTTCAGGTTAACCCTTCATACCTGAACAACAAAGTTTCTCAGCAGCCAGGAAGTGTAACTGAGACATTGTGTGTTCATGGTCTTACACAACACTGCATCCATGCACATTCTTTCATAGACTCTCAGCTGTGTGACCCAGTTTCTGCTATTTTCTTATTGGTTGAGCCCCTACTGTGAATTATGGGATGTTTTACTTCTGCTTTGTTAATGGCAGATGGCACTATAGGACAATTATATACACATAGGCCTATAGTACTTCTCATTCTGACAAATAGCCTATTCACGTGGCTCACACAGTATGAACATGAAAATTAGTCAGTTTAAATGATGAATTCCAATAGAACCTTTAAATTGAACGAATGGTTCTTTATAGTGGAAAAACAGTTCTATAGATTATTAAATGATCTTTACACAAATGGTTCTTTTAAAAACTGTTCTCTGTAAGGTTCACTGGTGAACCCAAAATGGTGGTTCGTTGCCATTACTGCAAAAAACAACTTTAAGGAAATGTATTTTTTTAAGAGTGCAGGAGAAATATTTTGATATGACCAAGCAACAACTATCATGTCAACACTTTCCTTTTTCACAATACACAACTAGCACCTCTGTAGGCCATACATCTGACACATTCATTGATTTGTCAACCTCTTACTCAAGTGACAATAATGGTGACATGGATGGAAACCACATCAACTTAGCTGTTGGAGTGCATAACGTGTTGGGTGAAACTTTTTCCTGCATGACAAGTATTACAAGTTAGAGAAGACCAAAAAAACTTTTTACATTAGAAATCTTAATTTGTGCTTGTTTAAAGACAACCTATTTCCTCGTTTATGAAAGTAATAACCCAATTCATTTCTGTTCTTATGCTTGTTTGTCTTCATACCTTGAAGCCAACAGCACCAACAGATGTTTGTGGTTTTAAAAACATATAACGAAACCTCATTAGAAGGACTGCATGTGCACATATTCACATTTAGCGTTGGTGTTATCTTTATCCTTGTGTGTCGTTGGGTATTAGTGTGTGTGTATGTTTATCATGACGTGTTAATGTGTCACATCAACACAGACTGAGATGGCTTCTGCAGTTTTCATAGTCTAGGGTCGACTCGAAGTCATTTCAAACCTCTTTATGATCGCCTTTGTGCTCGTATGAGATGTGTGACAGTAAGCCGGGTTCATGGAGAGGACACACTCCTCTGTGCTGATAGAAGTGTTGGTGCCTGTTATCTGAGCCCCATATTAATTTGGCGGTGACGGATGTTAGCCTGGTCTAGCGTGGCCGATCGTCTCCAGGGAAAACACGCCATAATCCTCTAATCCTTTCCCTTTCGGATTCTGTCTAATCAAGCGCTCTTTAAAATGAAAGAGCGAACACACTCCGAATAAAAACATCTATACATTGCAAATTCTTGTCCCTCAGAATTTGTCACAGCTCTTCTCAGAGTAAAGATTTTCTTTCAGAGACTTAAAGGAATATCAGTTTAGTGTCTATTTATATTGTTTATAGTCATTTTCAGGTAACCTTTTTGATTTAATCGTAGAAACCTGAAGAGGCAGTGTTTATTATACTGGAGCTAGTGTGCTGTCCACAAACACAACCATAATGATTGAGGTTGGCAGACCATAATTATTCCTGGCTCAACAGAGTTCAGCTCAATCAAACCCATGTGTGGCATAATTGATTACTTGTCCCTACTTTCATTAAAAAAAAAAAATAAAAAAATAAAAAAAATCTGGGTTAAAAATTAAAGTGAATGAGGCCAATCCAAAATGTTATACGGTTTCAACAGTATAGCCACAAGATGTAAACAATGAGAGTTAAGTCATGATGAAACAGAAGTAGCGAAATGTTTTCTTCTGTATTGTAGGCTACGTAGGCTACATGCAAATGTGTAACGGACTATGATAAAAGAAAGTAGGGCAGTGACTTTGTTGCAGTCATTTGTGGAGGGGTGGGGTTGGACTAAATGATTGGAGAAGTCTGGTGTATCTCTCAGCAAAGAGAAGTCTGATGTTTTTACTGGAAGACTGATTAAATAAAAAAAAATAAATGTAGGCTATATACATTGTTCACAATAAGATGCATTTAAAAGACCGGGTGAATTTTCATTCATGCTGACTTTGAAATAAAAAATTAATGTCTTATTTATAGCCTTTACTGGGTAGTTATCCAACTGAACAATTTTGTTGTCCTGCAATGACACCTAAAATGGATCACATTTGGATCGAAACACATTTCTGTTGATGAATCTTCTAAACACTGGCGCCTTCACTCTTCCATTTAAAGTACCTCACTTATAACCGATTTTTGCGCAACTTCTTTTTGAAATGAGGTCATTAGGTTAATTCTTAAACAACACTTTCTGATTTTATCTATGACCACAGCTATATTTTCTAAAAATCTAAAGAAGCGTTCGTGACTCTCCTGTTCAAACTCGTTTATCAAAATGAACAAATCTTTTTTCGTGTCATTTGGTCATTTGAGCGAACGTTTCGCTTGATAAGACCCTTTTTCATCCTCTGAAATCATTTAAAGCCCTTTGAACACTTTGCACTGAAAGTGTCTTTTGGACCTTGAACCGTTTGGTTCCCATTGAAGTGCATTATGTGGAGAAAAATCATGGAATGTTTTCATCAAAAACCTTAATTTCTTTTCGACTGAAGAATGAATGACATGGATATCTGGGATGACCTGGGGGTGAGTAAATTTTCAGCAAAAGTTTTTTTTTAAAGTGAACTACTCCTTTAAATAAAATATATACAGCACAACTACTTCTCTCAGAGCTGTTTAGCTCTTAAATAAATGCAGAACTTGCCACCCAGGCCAGTTAATCCCCACTTCCTGTTTTATTCTGGGCACAATCCAAACATAGTACAGCTGTGCTCTAACAGCAAGTTTTTGCTAAATTAGTTTCATACTGTCCCACAGTGTAGATGAAGGGTTGACTTGCAAGACTGAGCAAAAACTTTCCAAACCCCCACCAAAAGACACGAAGATGCTAATGCTGCAATTAGATAAAGCTTGAGTCAAAGCAAAGAGAATTTCCAAACTCTGATCAATTCACAGTGCTGTATAAAGCTCTTAAAATCCCCTAAAAATATGCATAACAGGGTACAGCGGTTGCCATATTGTCGTGGCATTGCATCAGCTGCAAGTTCTAAGATGTAAACTGGAGGCATAGCCGGTCTTGGTGACTGAACATCTTTCTGATGAAAGAAACCGTGCTTGCCGACTGAGGACAAGCACCTCATTGGTCATTCAGGGCTCATTTCTATGACTCCCCAATGGGCAACCAATCATGGTGGAGTGGAACATTTCCCATCTCCATCATTAGCGGGTGTGAGTCTAGTTTGATGTTTTTATCAACATCAGAAAAAGATAAACTATCGAGCGAACAGACAAAGGGGAATAAAACCGACCAAGAGGAGAATTAAAAGGAAGAAGTCTACATGCTCTAATCTAAAGACTGCAGAAAGCTACAGATATGCAGAGACAGCACTACGGCTGGACAATTATATACAGGATAGACTAGTCAGATTACTAATTCCCAATTCCCACAGTAACCATCAAGATTATTTTATAATCGTAATTATAAGGATCAATTTTCACTGCTTATATCAAGCACCAAGCCCTGAATAGCTGCCTGAAACAACATCTGCTTCAGAGCACTGAAGTGCTGTGCCTAAACCCATCACAGGGATTTGCATCATTTATGTCAAGCTAAAAATATCCTCATCAACCTGGAAACCGACAGAAGACCCCAATTTCAAAAATGTATAATACACAGCATTACAGTAGAGAAACACATTCTCTATTCACAATATAGAAAGCTTAACCCTCAAAGACCCAAATATGGTTAAAAAAAACGGCAATATATTTTTTCACTTTTAAAATGTTGTAGGAGGCCTCTAATGTAGAAATAAATGTTTTGTTTTTTTATTTTATCTGACATTTTATTAAGTTTTTAGGGAAAGGTTTGGTAGCAGAATTTCAGATTTCAGGGTTCATTTTCAGGGTGTACTGCTTATAGCCCCATAACAGTAGCCTGTACACACTAATAAATCGCACAATATTAATAATTGGATGATTAATATTTTAATGAAAAATAATTTATTATAAAAATGTTCAGATTGTATTTACAAGTCCTTATAAACTGAATGAAATCATCAGGATTTACGTGATTTACCTCTGTTCATAGCCATGCTCAATTATGATAGTGGCAAAGCATCAACATCTTTTCTGAATCTTTTCTTTTATGAATAAAGTCGTAGTTTTTGTTACTTTTGGACCAAAACGCATGGTAACACTTTACAATAAGGTTCATTAGTTAACTACATTAGTTAAAGGGACTCTGTGTAGATTTTTAGGTATTTTATTATCTGAAATCAATATTTTTATTCATAAATATGTCCTCAATGGTGTACAAATACCTCTGCAAATTATCTGACTTATCCTCGTAAATGAAGAATTTATTATCTTTATGTACATGGGACGGGTAGGTTCACGGAGGCTTCCATGTCCGTTCCGCCATCTTGAAAACTATAATAGCAGAGAGGGTCAAAAAGTACCACCAGCCAAACGCGTTTCCACAACGCGTTTTCGTTCAGACTCAGAGCCATCGTCACGTCACATTGAGAGGCGCATTCCCTGCAAGTTTAAACGGCTGCATTGCACTCCTATGATTGCTGATTGCTCTTTTGCTCTATTATTTGTTGCGGACCATATGCCGAGTCACAGGAGAATGCATCCTCCTCGCAAAAAAAGGCCAGACTTGAACGAAAAAGGAAACGTGACCGGAGATTGCAAAAAACAAGGCCATTCATTTTTCCGTCATAAAATTAATAGGATGGTTCGATTTTCTGCGTTTTTCGCATCCAGAGCCAGCATTTTGAGAGATCTTTTGACAATTCAGGGCCGGGGGAGCTCGTCCTCAAATCATTGAACATTATGCGTGCTTTCAGTTTCGGTTTTCAATTCGATCAAGTGTTTATGTTCTCTTCTCTATATTGGATTATGAAATTAATAAACCTCCCCTTTCAATCAGATTGAAATTTAGGATCGAATAAGGTGTGATTGAGCAGCCTATTCGATAACTATTGTATTATTTGGGCACAGTACACAATACACACAATAACAGCCTAGCTGTTCTGTCTGCCCAGCGCTTCCACAGGGCCGCGCGCGGGTGTGTGTGTGTGTTTGTGTGTGTCCATACCTGGTCCATACCAGACACACTGCCAGTCTCCGTTCAGAATCGATTGGTTCACGGAAATTGGTGGTCTTGTTTTTAATATGTGGCTCCAGAATCGCTAGCAAAGCATCAAACTGTCCCTCTGACATTCTGAGGTAAATTTTGAATCGCTCAGGATAAATTCGCAACTTCTTGATAATGAACTCCTTCCTCTCGGCGCAATTTCAGGATTGGATGGATATTTTCTATTTCTTCTCTTTTCAATATGAGAGAGGGCAAAAATCATCCTCACTGCTTGACGAATCCATTTGGTATTTTTGCGTTTTTTCCCGCAAAGGTTTAATAAATACGCAACGGACTCGGTGTGCAAGGTTTCTATGCGTGACGAATTTTTAGGCTGACGTACAGGAAAATACGCATACGAAAATTTCGTACTCAGTGTGCAATGGCCTTAAATATCGGGATAGCGTTTTCAACCGTGGAAATAGCTAATGCAGCAGAAAGATTTCAGAAGAGACGCTGAAGTTGCCTGCTTTCTCCTCGACAGGTTAGTCAATGTTACAGTCTGACTTAATTGTTTTGTCATTGCTTGGTTGTGTACTTTATTATATAGACAGTATAACAGTTAAACAAGGTCTTTGATGAATAGCAGCTATTGACTACTTTACTCGCAGCTATTGTGAAGGAAGGTGCTAAAAACAAGGTTTGTAAGTTAATTCTTTATAACCTATAAATTCAGTAAGAATATAGAGATAATGATTGTAAGAAAATATTGCTCTCTGTAAGATTTTCTATAGCTTTCTTTTTATATATAAATGATCAATTAGCTAAAATTGTGATTTTGCTATGTGGATAAGATTGTACAGAGAATTAAAATCAATTTATACAGCTAGACACATAAATTGTACACATAAGTTAACACATAAGTTGCTGGGTTTTTTTTTAAGTTACAAACCTGTTCACCCGGAGAAAAACTCGATGAAGTGTTACTACAAGACATCCTGTCATAGCATTTTTGGTACATAACGGCAACCGTAGATGCAATACGCATTTGAAAATGCGAGGCGCTGGAGAGCAAAATTCGTTTGAATGCAAAATACTATTTAACCACTAGATGGGGGTATTTCCTACACAGAGTCCCTTTAACATTAACTAAGAATGAACAATACTTCTACAGTATTTGTTAATCTTTGTTAATGTTAATTTCAACATTTATTAATACTTTATTAAAATCTTGTTAACATTAGTTAATGCACTTTGAACTAACATGAACAAACAATGAACAGCTGGATTTGTATTAACTAACGTTAACAAAGATTTACAAAAACAGTAACAAATGTATTGCTCATGGTTAGTTCATGTTAGTTAATACATTAACTAATGTTTAATAAATGAACCTTAATGTAAAGTGTTACCAATGCTTCACAAAATTCTAACTAACCCACTGATGTCACATGGACTACTTTGATGTCTTTATTTCCTTTCTGGAAAAGGACAGTATACCGTACATACATTTTCAATGGAGGGGCAGAAAGCTCTCGGATTAAATCTAAAATATCTTAAACTGCGTTCCGAAGATGAACGATGAGGTCTTACGGGTTTGGAACGAGATGAGGGTGAGTCATTACTGACAGTTTTCATTTTACTGTTAGACCTACCTGAAAAAATATACAGCATTGTTTTAATTAGTATCTTTATTCTATTGTATTTGATTATGCTATTGCTTCAAAAGCGTTTGCAAATTACCTCATAAAAACACAAATACATTGAGCGAGTAAACATTTCGGCAAGATAGCCCATTACTAGCCAAACCAAAAAGTAACCCCTAAGGGGAGAATTCCCCCCATTTTCCAAAATTACATAAAAATTACAATTTTTTAACCGTGATATGGACTTTGGTATTGATTATTGTGTAGTTTTGGTGTTATCAGTACTTACTAGATTTTTGGTATCATGACATCCCTAGTTGGGACAGATAAAATCCTTTTTCAGCCAGCGATACCTGTCACGGGGCATGGTCTGCGTTCTTGACTGACTTGACTTTATTCATCAGATGGGTGGTCAATGGGTTTTAATTTATTTTTCTGGTTCACGGGCATCTCCACATTCCACTTCATCATAAAAATCCATTTCAATATCACTTCCCATTTTGGATGCCATAAATGACGACATACACTTTGTAGATAATATGGACTATCCTGGCTGGTGGCATTCTGAAATAGAAAAAAAACCAAAAACCACAGGTTATTTTCCATATCCCAATCATACACATTTGAAAGAATTCACACAATACTATCTGGCTAGGTTACTGTGCCCTCTACTTATCATACTAATAGCATTTATAGCCCCCACATTCCAGAACATTATCACCTGTCCCCTGATATTTGGTCAAACAAGCAAAGCCCAAAAAAGACATCCAGAACCAGTTATTAAAAAAATTATAAGATACAGAGTTTCAAATATTGCTAACGTTACACAAATACTTTCAAATTCTCAAAGATCTTATTCCTTGATTCAACTTGAACTTATTGAATAATATTTTGATTAAAAATCAAAATCGTAACTAAGATGACATTTAAAACTTGTGAATCATCAGAAACATTGTTTCTATTAATATCTATTTCACATGGAACAGGTGAGAAGTAAAATTCATCCATGTAATGTGCAAGGTGCACAGGTAAATTTTGCTACCCCTTCTGCCCATGTTCAGACTGATCTCATGAAGTAGCGTGTGTATGACACGCCAATTCATATTTCCATTTTTTGGCGTGCTATCAAGACGCATAATCGCCTTTCAGCGTGTTTATGAACCCCGTTGACTTAACGTTATATAAATATATGACTTACCTCAACCCCGTCCCTAAACCTAACCGTCACTGGGGTTAATGGCATTTATGACTGTTCCCTTACCATCCTAGGTAAAAAAAAGATATGACTTACCTCAACCCCATCCCTAAACTTAACCGTCACTGGGGTAAATGGCATTTATGACTGGAGATTTGACTGCGTGTGCAGACACGCGGAATGACGCGGACGTTACTGGCGTAGACATATACGCATACACGCGGATAGCTCAAAATGCGTAGAGATGACACGCCACCTGACTCGAAAGTGGCGTATATGTTTACGCAAAAGTCATGATGTCATGTTGTAAAAATTACAACATTGACATTACAAGCTCAAAATCTAACATGATTAAAGCATTCAACAGTACCTTAATATCTGAATGATATAGACATATTAATGTAAAATATTTTGGGCATTTTACTTACTTGAATGTTGATTTATTCAGTCCAGTAAAAAAAGATGAGGCAATTTCGTAGTTTGTGTGAGTTCATGTATACGTGGACCTATTAGATGTGTAAATGTGGTCTTAGAGAGAGAGAGAAAAAAACATCTGCTAAAATTGATGTTGTGATATTACAAAAGTGGGCCCAATAGGGTTAAGAGCAAGATTACAGAGGGAATGAGCATCCACCAAGGACAAAAACTTCTACTTGAGAGACTTTCAAAAATGTGAACCTAGAAAACCTTTTGAAATGACAAAAACGTGTTATACGTGTTAAAAAAGGGATATGTTGATATTAATATTCAGACTAACTAATAAATAGCCAATACCAAGAGTATTCTATAATTTACACTGTTCAAAAGTTTGGATCTTATTCAGCAAGGATGCATTAAATTGATAATAGACCGTTATATTGTTACAAAATATATATATATATATTTAAAATGAATGCTGTTTTTTTAAAACGTTCATGTCAAAGACTCCTTATAAAAGTTATCACAGTTTCCACAAAAACAATTGTTTTAAACTGAAAATAATAAGTATATGCTTCTTAAGCACCAAAGATTTCTGAAGGATCATGTGACACTGAAGACAGTAATGATGAAAAAAAAATTAAATAAAAAACAGCTTTGTATCAAAGGAAGAAATTACATTTTAAATAGTTTTACTGTATTTTTGATCAAATAAATGCAGCCTTGGCGAGCATAGGAGACTTAAAAAATAAAAAGTCTTATACCCCGACTCCAAACTTTTGAACTGTAGTGAACCATTTTGTAATAATTGAAAATAACACAGACACACACAAAAAGTGAATTTAGGCATGACCACATTATATATGTACAGTATAAAGAAAATAGACATTCATTTTTGCTTAAGATTAAATTTAAGAGTTAAATTATTAGGATTTTTTTTTTAAATGAACCAAGTGAGCATTAGATGACGGCTAATTTAAATGTAAAATACGGGAAATTAGCATATACTAAAAATACTGATCAATAAAAAAAAACACTTGCAAACATAGTTGTATATTGTGTTTCACTAAAAGTGCTTTAAAAAAATAAACAATTACAGTTTAAGGTGTTAAAACCGATTTACCTTTGTGAATTGATCTCAGACGACCGTTTAAGAGAGTTCTGACACTTCTGTTTTAATAAAAACACATCATATAGCATTTATTAAACATGGACACTGACTCCAATGACATGCACACCAATTTATCCTTTAAATGTTGTGTTAACATTATTGCAAACACTGGTTCCCTGCGCTTTCATGTATTATATTTTTTTATTATCTTAGGATAAAAAAAGAAAAAATAAAGAAAAAAAAAAAACGACAATTACATGGGATGTCGTGTTTTTCTGCATAATTTATCGTTATACACAGTGGGGGTGGGGACGGGACGGGTCGGGTCGTGAGACTAGGAAAAGGGAATGCTGGCACGTCGTAGCCTTTGTACAACAGCCTGAAGGACTACGCACACCAGCACACACTGCGCAGGAAGGGGTCAAAGGTCTCAGCGCCTGCGGACAGCACGAGAAGCGTTCACAGTAAGGAGGGGAAGAGCGAGGGAGAGGGGGAGAGGGTGATTGCAGCACTGGCCTGGGTGAAGACAGGGAGAAGGAGAGATGTGTGGTCTGCTCTACCTCTCCTCCTCTCTCCTCCCCTCTCCTCGCCTGATTGCCTAAATTTTTTATTGTCTTTGACACAAAAAAGGGATTTTATATACACAGAATAGCTACAGGACCCTCCCTCCCACCTCAGGCAACGGAGTCGTTCTCCACACACCAAACTCAATCAAAATGAAGTAAAACAATATATTGGTCAGGATATTTTCTTCGTTAAGATGGCGTACGACACGACTGTCCTCGAGCTGTTGGAGGGGTGGGGAGGAAGGGTCCTTTTTCTCTTCAGTTTATTTTCAAGTTTTCTCCTTTTTTTTTTATTTCACTGGTGTTGGTTGGTTTTTCTTGTGTTTGTCCGGCATGTATTTGTGGGCGTGCGTGTGTGCAGTTGACAAAAAGTGTTCAGACTTTTGTAATCTGTGCGTGCTGTTCCTCATCAAAAGGTTCGTTTTCCGGGTCGGAATCAGTGGTGTCTGAATACCGGTAGTGATCTGGTTCATTATCACTCACATCCGGAGTGACAGAAGTTGAAGTACTCGCTTCTGAGTTTGAGGGCTCCTCCACTGTCTTGGTAAAGTACAACTTCACCTGAAAGAGAGACAAAAGACAGGGTACAATAAATAAGAGTCATCTGGAGTACACAAGAAAAATAAAA
Organism: Pimephales promelas; assembly: GCF_016745375.1. The sequence continues at coordinate 8,243,389 of NW_024121099.1, read as the reverse complement.
TTTTTAAATAAAATCTAAAAGATTTAAAAGAATACACATATGCTAATCAAGGGTGCATTTATTGAATAAAAAAATACAGTAAAATTAATATTTTAAAATATTTTATTTTACAATTTAAAACAACTTTTCTATTTTAATATATTTTAAACAGTACAATTAATAATATTTCTAAATATTTTTTTTTACAATTTAAAATAACTTCTCAATTTTAATATATTTTAAAATGCATTTTATTTCTGTGATGGAATTTTCAGCATCATTACTCCAGTCTTCAGTGTCACATGATCCTTCAGAAATTCTAATATGTGAATTTTCTGCTCAACAAACATTTTCATCATTATCAAAAGTTGAGAACAGTTGTGTGGCTAAAGCTAAAATTTGAGAGCAGAAGCACTGGTGCCAGCAAGTTGGTAGCTCAGAGGGGGGAGATTGTTAATCATAAAGGCAATTTAATCACATAAAATTACTTTTGTTTTGCATTAACTGCAGTTACTAATAATATTTCATGTGTATTTATTGGAAATGCACATTGGACAGTAATGCTCTGAACTTGAGTTGAGATGCTGAGAGAACTTTTTAAAAGGAAATATAAATCTACTCTTATTAGATGTACCATTGTTCTTCTATATTATCTTACTGAACTGACAGCTTCAGTGATTTTAAATGAGCACTCTTTATTGCTTTCTATGCAATTCAAAGTAGTTTTGTTTCTGCCACAATATCACGTTACAGTTAGCATTACTACATTAAATCCATGGTGAATGTTGGTGATGTCGACTGAAAAGCCTTCTACGACTTGTCCGTTAAAAGGTACAGCGTTCCACATCATTGCTTTTTGACCTGATATCTGTAGTTTAAAAGAGAAAATTCAGTGCTGAATTGAAATGCTTCCCACTAGATTTCGCTGTGATGTTGGTAATTCTGCAGCGAATTCAAATGCTTTCTCAGTGCATCTTCCAGCGCTGTGTAGTAACAGTGTCACGTGATCAAGGACTGGCCTACAAATAGCTGTTCTTCTTAGCTCACGCTGCGCAAATGTTGGTTCAAACTGATAAGCGGTCTGCGATAGGCAGCTCAAATGAGTAACGTGGTGGTTTTGTTCCACTTTTGGTTTGTTTGCCACTTGATGTTTCTCATTTGCTAAAGAAATGGCTGCTGTCAGTTAACAAACTAACTAAATTTAGTCTCACAGGCAGGGGGGAAAAGTTGCACAGTCTGGAGCCCTGTGTGAGTCTTTAATAAAAAAAATAAATAAATGTTCAACATTAATTTAAAATAGAAATAGCATTATGTGTCTGAAATTAAATTAACTGTTACTTTCGATCAATTCAATGTGTCCTCGCTCAAATTCTACTGACCCCAAACTTTTGAATGATAGGGTGTGTGTGAATATAATCTGCAGTTATCCATGATTCACTTAAAGAAAGATAAGATAGTGAGATAAAGAGTAATATCTGGCCAGTCATGTTATCAACACCCTAAACCCAAGAGGATAAATAAAACATGACTAATTGACAATAAAAATCATATCTTAGTCAAACAAATTCATATTTTGAATTGTGATTTAAACATTTAAAACCCCACATTGCTGCAGGCTCATATTGCTTCAATGTTGAAGATATTTTGTCTCCAGTCTCCAAATCAAGTCATGTTTTGCTGCTATATGCCGATACAGATTTTAACCGATTCCGATTTAATTTTTTCTAACCACTTTACAGCACACACAAATATTTATTTTCTCTCTTTTCTTTAGTAGAACTTACATTTTGCATAGAACATTTTTGAACAGTAATCACTTTAAATAGGAAAAAATAAATTACTCCTGGTGTGGGAAAAACACACATCTAAAGTGCAGTGTTATGGAAGAACCATTTCCTTCTTTTCACATCCACTAAAAATTTTTATTTTCAGACATATACTCAAGTTCTTGTTAAAACACACCAGACATGCGAATTCTGTGCATTTTAGGCACTTTTGTGTGAAATCCTATTTATTTTGTCCATCAAAAGTGTGCTTTCAGTTTAACTGAGCATGAGCAGTGCAGCAAAAACAGACTCTGCGGCAAAACCCGCGCTTGCTTCACCTCTGCTCTTGCTCCTGGTGTGAATACCATCATTGATTTACATGCACGGCGGAAATAATATGCACTGCTCACGCTTGCGGTGTGAAACGACCGAAATTCACGAGGTTTCCTACATGTGCGTTCCGTGTGCACGTGTGATGTTGATGTTGCACAACGTTAATCATGCGGCGCTCGGGTGCATTTGACCAGCATAAAATCGGCATTTGTCAGACTGACCGCCCGGACGCCGAATAATGGCCGATCACGTGAAAATCGACCATTTACGGTCACCAGCCGATCAATCAGTGCATCTCTACTTATAGCCACTAAGTATATTTGAAATTATGCAAATGTCCAGCATTAAATAGTGTTTCCTTACCTTGAAGTTGGGTGAGAAATATCGGTTAGCTTTGTCCTTATTGGCCTTATCCAAGTCGTTCTTTGTTAAGGTCAGAATCAAGTAGTCTTTATCTCCATCCACTATACTCGCTCGCTCTCCTCCCCTTTCTGCTCCCTTTTCTCTTTCAAATCCACCCACTGCAACTCCTCTCTCTTTCTCCCTCTCCCTCTCTGCCGGAGAGCTCTGGCTCTGAGAGGAGAGGCTGTCCACATCGTTGACCACCGACCCATTCTCCACTTTCTCCCCAGCTTCTTCGGGACCCGGGATGAAGAACGTGTTTATCCAGAAATGGAACATCTTATCCTGCGCACACACACAAGCACACAAGCAAAGGTTTACATTTGGGCATTGGATGGCCATAAATAGCAAGTGTTTACAAACACAAATACACATTCCAACAAATGCACTTATAAACACATTTTTATAGAGCACAGAAACGTAAACAGGCAAAGGACAGTAATGCTCTGTTGGGAAGGAAAAAATAAAAAGAGAAATTGAAGAAGAAAACATTTAGAACACGCATAGCTACTGAAGCAGAGACCAAAGACGTGAAACAATAGGAAAACCACAAAACACCAGAAGGTAACGTCTCTCTGCAGCCATGGTAACGAGGTCAAGATCCTGTGATACGACGTACCAACGAGATTATGGTTGAGAGGTGGTCACATATCAAAGTTTACACGAGATCTTACCTTCTTCATCATCTTGCTCTGTTTGTGGAAGAATTCCACTTTGATGTCGCCACAAACCGGAAGAGGCTGAGGGAACTCAAAGATCATGTGCTTCTCTTCCCTCCGTGTGTGAGCTGGATTTGACGTATGGATCTTTACCTTCAACTGATACACAACGAACTGAGGGTCTGTTTGATTGAACAGAGAGATGGGGAGAGTGAGAATGGGAGGGAGACATGGAGAAAGGGGAGATCAAATGGTGGGAATAAATAAAAAAATAAAAGGTAAGCAAAAACATTGTATTGAGGAAAAGAGGGAAAATGAAAAGTGTTAATTATTAAGGAGCCCGCACTGAGTGAAATAACCCCCAGCTCTGACATCATCAGTAAAGACATGTCAGTGATTAGGAACAGGATTGATGCAAAGGGAGAAAATATGTATCCGAGAATAACCAGCCGCTTAACCCCTGCATGCACCCAGCACAGTCGGCATGTTACAAAGGGAGGTTCTTCTTTTAACCAAGTACACTGGGTGTGCGGTATGGACAGTATGTTGTCAGCTCACAGATGTGTTCCTATATGTACACACTATCATTCAAAAGATTACATATTTTTATTCAGCAAGAATTGATCAAGTGGCAGTAAAGACTTGTAAATTGCTACCATTTTTTTTTTTGGAACTTTCTATTTATCAAAGATACTAGAAAAAAGGTATCACAGGCCTGAGCGGTCAAATTTGAAAGATTTTTTGAAATATTTTTATAAACTATATAGACTATACAGAGGCAATATCGTTGGGTATTTGACACAGAGTGAGCTGCTGCATGGGAAGTGCATAATCCAAATTGTCCTTAACATGAGACACACATTAAAGGCTTCAAATTACTGGTAAAATAATTATAAATGTTAGAAAGTCATGGAAATACATCTATTTCACTGTTAATTTTCTAAATAAAACGATATTAAGAGTTCGATAAAGTTTATGTGCCAAAAGCGGAATGAAACACATTTGAACCGCGTGCCTCATGGACTGTTTATCCGCTGGGTCCAAATTTGAATAAAACTCAAACAGAATATCACATTTTACCCAATAAAAATTAGCACATGCAAAAACTGAGAAATATTTTTTTCTATTAATTAATTAATTTTGTTAAGGAAAAATGACACGTTTGAATGTTCAAACTCAGATTTGGCAAATGTTCTCTGTTTGCCGTAATATGATCTGACAATAAAGAGTAGTTTATAACCACAATTAACACTCTGGTTTCTACAACTTTCACTTAGGAGCAAAAATCCACCTTTAAACTTGAAAGAAAAAGATTTGACAATTATCGTGATAATTATCGATATCGACTGATTTAAAAAAAAATATTGTGATCTTTTTTTTGGGCCATATCGCCCAGCCCTAGTGCATATTCATACAAGTCCAGAAGTTACATAGTACTTCATATTTCTAGGCTCCAGTCTGGAAGAAACTAGAGCAACAAAAGCTGTACTGAACTGTACTGAATGCTGCACAGGGCAGGGCCTGTCTGACATTTAAAGATGCTTCTCCTAACAGTAGTAGTAATGGTAGTAGTTGTAGTAGTAGTAGTAAAGTAATGCTGTTTTACCCCAGTGCCAGCTGCCTTTCTTGAAGCCCTGGGGATTCACCTCACTCCTGTTTTTAACAGTATTGTCCCCTTAGAGAGAGAGAAGGAAGTTAAACATCACCATCAGCCTGACCAAGAGCTCGGCTGCCCCGCGCTGGCCTTGGCATGACAGCAACCTCTACACACACACACACACACACACACACACACGCGTCTGGAACTCTGGAATCTACCTCTGAATCATGGGAGTTTTGAGACTGACTCAGCACTTTTAGTTCCAATTTCGAAACATGAAGAACTTCCCAAAAATGGCATTGTGATGTAGTGGCTGTGGCGCACAAGTCCACAAACGTGAACAAAACATGGACTAGCACACTAAGTATGAATGGGGGGGAGGGGAGGACAGAGGGCAAAATGTGTGATGTCATTATATGTGTGACTGTGGTGGGCGGCAGGAGCCAATGTCGAAACAAGAGTTCTCAGTGGAAATTTTTAAAGAAAAGAAAACAGGAACAGAGACAGAAAATGCACCCATGAGTGTTAGTGTGTTAAAGACAGAACCAAAAGATGTGGTACAGGGTTAAAATGGCAAACACAACAGCAGCTCCTTGTGAGTGTGACCACAACCCCACATGACAGCATAACCATGTCAGTTACATCAGACTTTCAAAACATCTCAGCATTCAAAAAAAGCTTAATTACAAGACTTTTTTAAGGAGAGTAAGACTCACTGCAGGTGCCACCACTGAACATGGGCAGAGTCTGGAAAACCATTTTATGGAAGAGGAGAGCGACAGGTTTATAGTCCAGTTTGTTCTTCAGCAGGTAGCTGTAGTAATACACATACCTGCGCTGACTGGGAATGGTCACCCCCTGAAAAAGAAAAAGATGAAAAGGCTCAGTAACATCCACACGAAACAATTTAGTGAACCGTTTAAAACTCTGGAATGCAAACGAGCTGTGAGAACTCATTGTTCCAGATTGAAAATAGAATGCAGAAGTAAAGAGTGTTGTACCTTTTTATCCCTGGTCCTGACTTCCCCATAAAAGTCCAGTGCCTCTTGTGCATCTGAGAACTTTCTGCGATGCAACAGGTAGGCACATATCATGACCCCTGTGCGACCTTTGCCTGCCTTGCAGTGGATGGCCGCCACGTGGTTCTCATCTTCGGACAACCACTGGTCGAGATCCTCGCAGAAGGGCTTAATTAACTCCAACTGTGGCGGGTTGTGGTCCTCGAAGGGATATTGTGCCACTGAAGACAAAAAGATTTAAGTCTATAAATCACCTTTCTAGTCCTTGAATGTTACTTTTGTAACATTTATTAGAACAAAAGTGCTTCAGCCAGGATAAAGAATATGAAAATTGCTTCAGCCAGGATAAAGAATATGAAAATTGCTCAGAGTTGAAGCAGATGCCAGGAAAAAAAAAAAGTGAGCAAAAAAAAAACACTTGTTGGTGGGGTAGGGTGTTGATGACACCCTGAATTAATTCTGATTGATGAATCTGAATGTAGTGTTTGCATGAACGCTAAATGTGATCGGGTTGATGTATGCATTTATATATCAAACGCTTCAAAATCGAAATATTATAACCAATATAACCATTCTCCTACATTAGTTCTTTATTTGTTTTAAACAGCAGACTTAATATTTATCAATTTCTGTTTTTTTAATTCAGAGACAATGAACATAAAACCATTGTGTTGCTTATATATATCACGCAGTAAAAATGCCCCTTCAAGAACCAAGTCGTCTGTGGATGAGAATCCGAAAGATCAAGGATGTTGTCCTGCTCCACTTCATAGACAATGAATGAAAGGAGAATTTTAGAATGATGGGACACTCATTTATGAGACAGTTTATTCAACAGGAAGAACACTTTCCTCCGCACGTCATACACAATACGCACATTACGCTTTTTATACATCATTGCACAGTCCTTTCAGTTTCGGTTTTCAATCCAATCAAGTGTTTACATGTCCTCTCGATCAGATTGGAAAAGGAATAAACTACCCCTTTATTATGAATGTTTTTTTTTTTGACCGATTGAACCAATCAACCAACGGATTATTTGGGCGCATGTAAATGTAGCCAGTGACAAATGCTGTAATGTATATTGAAATATCGGAAATGGGTTTTTAAAAAAAAATCATATCGCTGTTATTGGAAAAAATTATATTGCGATACATATTGACAATTTAATTATTGTCCAGCTCTATCGATTCATAAAAATGAGAATAGCTAAAACAAACAATCAATATTTTTAAAACAGACATCAAAACAGTTGCTTTTTGTATTTAAAGAGCAATAGAGAGCAGATTAGCTTACAAAGTACAATACATTTAAAAAAAATTTAAATCCTTTTTGAATACGTTAAAAAAGACCTTCAAGTGTTGGCTGGCTTGTCACAGGTCACTGCATGTGATAAGCACAGCCCGCAAAACTATCATAACTCGCAGCCAAAGCTGCCTAATGACTTCCCATTAATAACAAACTATCTCAACTACAGTGGACAATCAAATAATATCATATAATGTGTGATGACTGCTGTTTAACTGTGGATTTCAGAGCAAAGCAAATGTTTAGATGTTACAATTTGCCACCACTAATGTTTGTCTGAAATTCTGTATTATAATCTGAATCTAAAAAAAATCTATGCACATCATACATGCCTGCGGTTTCCACAACTATGACTCCTCCAGACTGCATATCTGAGCAAAAGATGGGTAGTGTATTGTACTCTAGCCTTAAAATCAAAATCAATCGCTTCATGTCGGCTGATTGGAAAGAGTGCATGCCTTCCATTTAGGTGTAGAAAAAGAGGAATTGTGGGAAAGTACTCATGTCATCACAAATTTCACACACAAAAATAAAATAAAAACAACAAGTGCCATTTAAAAAAAAAAAGCACTTTAAATTGTATTATTGCAAAATGAATGTACTCACCCCTACAGTTGAATTTGGTTGCATCGTAGTGTCGTTCAGCACATCTGGAACGGAAAGCATAAGAGCAGCTCTGAGAATCCACTTTTCTTACAATAAACACTTATCTGTAACTTCTTCAAATATAACTAAATACTTACAGGTTATAGATTTTATAATGGTTCTTATGTTTTGAATCAAGAAATCTGGAAGGAAAAACAAACAACACCATGAAAGAGACTGAAATATCACTTTCCCCCCAAACAAGCAATCAGATAAAACAATTTAGAGGCAGTGATTTAGACAATATTTAATTCTAATTTAATTCTAAAAAACTTGATTTGTCAAATATACAGGAAGAAAAAAAGATAAACTCCGACTGGACTTACCGGACCACGTCATCAATGTTATTCCTATAGACCCCCTCTAACCTTTCGGCAGGAAAGCCCATTGCGATAATGTTGGGATAAATATCTGATATGCTTGTTAAGAAAAATGAAAAAAATATGCGGACTAAACACCACTTCACAAGTCTAAAGTTCACAAAGAACAATTCATCCACAAGTGACCACAAGCAAAACAACATGAACGTTAAAAATGTCAATACATACATGCAGCAACATAAACAAGCAAAAATAATGCTTATTTGGACAGAGATTTCCCAGAGTGTGTCATTCCATGTCCAGTAAAACTGATGTAATCATGCAGTCGGTCAATTGGTCCCATGGCTTGTACCTTACCAAAGACTTCTAAATCAGCTAAGGAAAAAAAAAGGCCAAACCTGTGATATAAAAGCTCAGCTGTCTGTAAAATGTAAATGTCAGACTCTCACCATCATCATTAGCAGTTGACCTTTAACAAAGCGATAGACCGTAGGCACAGGAGTGTCTGCACTTTCCACCAACGCAAAGCAGGTCAAACAGCTTCAAAATTCTGACTTACACCACCCAGGTCAAAGGTCACCAAGCAACCACTGCGCTCAAGTGCAACTTCGATACTTAATCGTGCAGCTATTTTTTGACATGGAAAAACAATGCAGTCTCCGTTCACGTCCATTCTTTCGCTTCTCACTTCCCTTGCTCACTGTGCATCTGCAGGCATTTCTACTGTATGCTCTCGCTCCCATGATGTGTGCAGATTCTGGGGGAGGTTCACACCTCAACCACAACAAGGTGGAGAAAGAGGGAAAGAAACAGGCTTCTCTGTTCTGCTCATTTCCTGTCAGAATAAAAAGCCAGAAGCTTTATAATTGGATGACTCATGATTATTTTTAGCCCAATTCCTTTAAAACGGTTGGCAACTCATTTATAACTAATGTTAAATAAATCTAAAGCACTAAAATAGCTGGTGCTCAGAACCCATACAGACTGAACCAACCACAATAGGCTGGAAAAGAGAAATAGAAATGTTCTGTACGTGGAAGGGAAAATTTAAGGTAATCGCACTTCAGAATAAGGCAGACAGTTAGCAAAGCATTTTCAAGGACTCTCAAAGCAAAGTTGTGACAATTTAAGCCCTTCTTGCACACAACCGGATTCTGTGTAAATGGTAACTACAGACGATGCCCGTGTTTCACAAGCCTTCTGAAATGCACAATCCAGAGCTTCATGTCACTGAGCAAAATGATCAGCGCTCACACGCAGGATGCAAACCAATTATTATTTTAAATGTTATAGACAATGCCGGATCAATACCTGATACTAAAAATGTATTTCATTTATACCATCAATCATTTAAAATGCAAAACAAACAAATATCCTATATCAACCAACGCAATATGCACACATGAAATTGACACCATCTTCATTGAATAGGTCAGGGTCATTAGTCAGAGGCATGCATTTTTGAAATGGCACTTTTATAACAAATGCATGAAAAGATGGAACATCAATGCGAATGAAAAATCTATCAAGTCAGGCATGTTCATGATGTGTAAGTATTATGCCTAGCAGACCACAGGCAAAAGAACAAGGCATCTGCATCACTCTCCCTCATCAGCTGCTAAGCAATATCTCAATGTCAGCCAAGTACACAAGGCACACTGCTAGAGCTAGTGGTTTGACATGTAAACCATTTCCACCCACCCAGAATGCTAAAACACCCTCCACCCCTTCTGAACATAGCAACATGCAAGAATTCTGATATGACACTTCAACCACAAACACAGACACTGAAAAAATCTCAGAAATCAAGCAAAAGCAAATTAAGTGTGGCTGTGTTTTTTCAAAACACAAATGTTTAAAAGAGAAAATACACAAAGTGAATGTCTCTGATGAGCAGACCAAAGCTTTAAACTCTGCAGCTCAGACAGCTTGTATGACATATGACCTTTCCCAGCATGCTCAATACTTCAGTCCAGTGGTGTAGCTTTTCAGAATCAGAGGTGAGATTTCCTACTGCAATAAAAAGGAAATGCTGGACAACCAAGAGCATCACTGGGTTTAGACAAGCTGGAGTTCTTGATTATTTAGAAAACACTCAAAATATTCAGCCTCATTTATGGATGTGATAGCTAGGCTACTCTTTATACTTAACATCTAGTTCCATTCCAAAACGACAGCATGCCATTTACTGTCAAACACCTGACCTGACACACTTCCTCAAATCTACAAGGCTTAGAACCTGTAAACTCCAACCGCTTGCTGGTGCAAAATCTGCAAAAGGCAGAACCAGAGATGCAAAATCCAGAGATCTTTTCTCTGCAGATCGTGAAAGTTAGGAAGAACTCGCACACTTTAACTTAATTCTCCTGCATCAACAGGGGCCAAAGTTAAAACAAAAAGCTGCCTGGTATCAGCCAGATGAAAATGAGGAAGAGGTCTCTAATTGCTAAAAGCAAATGGAGATCCATCATAAGTCCCTTAACAGTCATGAGTTGACAACCAAAAGGGAATTTCCGCCTTCTGTTTTTATTTATTGGAAAATAAAATATTACTTCCATTTTGCTGCGGATTAATATATAACATAATGACCAAGCTGATCAATCAGCAGGCATCTGGAAATTGAGTCAGTTCAGTTTTATCAGTTCCTAATTGAACTGACAGCTTAGTCAATTGATAATAGATTTGTTTTCAAAGTTAATGAATTTTATGTAAAGATAGTACATTGATAAAACTTCTCATTGATACACATCAGCCACTGGCTAATGTGCTCTCTAGAGATGGGTCTAGAAATATAATGCCATTATTATAGATAGTAGATAGAATAAACAAAATATTTGAACTTGATGATGAATGATCAAGTAATTGCCATTTGACAGGCTAAAGATGTTTGTCGTTTTCCTGTAAAATGGACCAAGTCGGACCTTCCATGGAGTCACAGGGTGTCCCAGATAACCAGACTTCTCTCCACAAGTGTGTTTGGAAATCAATTGATTCAAAGAATAGCAAGGTTAGAACACACTCCACACTGCATTATGCTCACTGAATAGACCTCTCATGTCTTTACATGATCAATAGTTTGGTCATTAGTCAGTAGAAGAAATCACAGATTTGTCAATACACGCTTATTTGTGCTTTCTCTTCAGCAAACTGTTGTCATTGTTGTGCCAAGCACATATAGGAGCTGTCAAACTTCAAAATACACACACACAGCGCTAAAAAAACTAAATAATAAAGCATCCAATAATGCATGTAATATTGGCAGACTGGAAAGAGACTGTGCGATTACAGCCATGGAGCTGTCAAACCAGAGATCTGACTGGGGGGTATCCTACCGGAGAGGTTAAAACAATATTTAATGATTAAAACAGCAAGAACGTCATGACCAAGCATTTTTAAAAGAATTTGCCTAACATATAAAAAGACGTTAAAAAAGGAAGCCATATTGAAAAAGCATACCTATCATTCTCACTAAAACTTGCCGTTAACAAGACATAACAAACACACTCAACACAAAATGTAAAGAAAAACAACACAAAAAGTAGTTTAGACAGTATGAGTATGGATACAAGTGAGGTCCAAATCGAACCCATCCTCCTGGTACCTCCTCTTGTTCCGACTGACGATTTCTTTAATTTTTGCAGTCATTGCCATGACAGCAGTTCAAAACACTTCAATTTTATTCCGGTGTATTGTTAGAAAGGGGGTTATTTTTGTTCGGGATGGTTCTGTGCCTCTCTGACCCTTCACTGTGTGTATGTGCGTGCGGGGTGTCTCGGTGGGTCTCGCGCAGCGGGCCGGATTAGAGCTTCTCGCAGGCGGGCCTCTATCCGATCCGGCGCAGCAGGCCCGACTCTCCCGGTGCCGATCGCTCAGTCCTCCGAGCTGCTGAAAAGGTCCTCCGATCCCGCGGCCCGGTCAAGCCGGAACGCATCCGATATAACAACAACAATAAATCAGAAGTCTGTGTGTCCGGCGCTCGCGCCGTGATCAGGTCCAAAGAGAGGAGCGAATCCTCTCCATCTCCGCGCGAAGAAGAAAACACACAGGCGAGCCTTTCCCGACTAGCATCGCCCGCTAGCCACCACAGCTAAACCCCCCCCTCCCCAAAACCCTCCTAACGAATGATCATCGTCGTCGCTGGATGGCCAAGTTGGTTCCGTGAAAAATGACAACTGACAGTCTCCACCTGAAGTGTGAATTAGATATGCGACGGTAGACGTTGGAGAAGCGTGAAGATGTGCGCTTTATCGGTGGGACTCATCTCTCCTCAGGGCACTCCGCAGCTCCGCTCTTAAACTGCCATCATGGCTTCCCACGGAGGAAAAAAGAACGTAGATCCGGCACGTTTACCCAGAGAAGAAAAAAACATATCTTACCGCCACGAGCAGAAATAGTGCGCGGACGCGTGCCGTTTAGTGCTGTAAAAAAGCGAGCCAAGCTGTCGTTTTAAAAAATATCAGCCAAGACAAAAATGAAACCTGTACAACATGCTGTGTGGAGGGGAATTTGTATGATTTCCTAAACGCGATGGTTATAAAGCGACATTCACGTTGAAGGGCGGAAAGATATGAATGTGAGAATGTACACAGTGATTCTCCCTGTCATAGCGGTCACGTGCGCGCACGGTTTCGGTACATTGTTTCGTTCCTTGCAGTGCGCTGGTCTCACCCCCACATACATGCAATAGAGTGAGTAACCTATTTTCGTGGATGAATTTTACAGCGGAGTCTGTGAGGGTCGATGGTCCCTAAAAGTAGGCTACTCCAGGGGCCCCATGATATAGTGGTGTGTATATATATATATATATATATATATATATATATATATATATTCTTACATTCTCATTGTGGGTTCTCATTGTGAACTAATGCATTGGTTATCAGCCTTTTTAACATTTTTTATGTTTTATTCACCATTTCTATTCGAAAAATATTTTAGCTTTTTTGGTGTAACTATGTAACATGTACAAAATGTATATTGATTATTGTCCATAGCGTTTTATTAATTTATATGATTTTTTTAGAGGTTTAGAAATCACATTAATTAATTAATAAAAAACAGCATTTTAGTGATCTTGAGGCCCCTTGGGAATTTGCTGAGGACCCCTGGCAAGAACAACTGAACTAATGATCTGTTAAAATTAATTATTGTTTAACAATTACTGCTAGAATTATTGTTATGCTATTGTTAAGCAACATGTAATGTAGTGATGTTAATGGTCCTAAGTTAAAATTGTTATTGAGAAGATCTAGTATTTTATTTGGTGGGTCTCTGACTGTGCTGACAGAGTCTGGGTGGGGTTTCCTGCATCTATATGACCCCTGGTTTGGTGCATTAGAGTTAGGCCTTCAGCAGCATTTTCAGTTCTACAATGAACTCATCAACTGATTTTTGGTACTTTGCAAATTATATTTAAGATTAAACCTTTGCTGTTTTAGATGTAAATTGACCTCTCTACTTATGATATACTAGGCTAATATAGCCTAGTGAATGCTATGCATATTTATAGTAAAAAAAAAAAAATAATAACCTGAGGGAGGTTGCAAAACACTATATTTGCCATATATCTATTTGTTTTAGATTTTTGTTGAGTTTGTTTAGGCTCATGAGGCCGTGGTTAAAACATTGACACAGTAATAACTGACATTGCGCCACCTAGGATACTCTAGACCATAAACACAAGAACTATAGTATTCCTTGACGTTTAATTAGTAATGCCACTTATTCACTCAGCTTCCTACTTTTACATTTATTATGAAAGAAGCATTACAGCATCTGAGAACCTTGAAGAAAAAGGTAATAGGTAATTTGATTAATCAATAAAAATATTTTATAGTAGTGCACACCTAAATATGAAAATTATGTCATTAATGATAATGACTCACCCTCGTTTCAAGCCCGTAAGACCTCCGTTCATCTTCGGAACACAGTTTATATTTTAGATTTAGTCCGAGAGCTTTCTGTCCCGCCGTTGTAAATGTAACGTATACGGTTTTGTCCAGAAAAAAAATTAAGACATCATCAAAGTAGTCCATGTGACATCGGTGGGTTAGTTAGAATGTTTTGAAGCATCGAAAATACATTTTGGTCCAAAAATAACAAAAACTACGACTTTATTCAGCATTGTATTGTCTTCCGGTTCTGTTGTCAAGCAGTGTTCAGTGACGCTGATGACGTAAGACGGTGCTGACGAAAATACCAGAGGCATGTAATACGAAAGCAGCGTTTTACAATCGAAGGACAGAAAGCTCTCGGACTAAATCTAAAATATTTTAAACTGTGTTCCGAAGCTGAAAGGAGGTCTTACGGGCTTGTAACGACATTCATTAATGACATAATTTTCATTTTTGGGTGACCTAACCCTTTAAGTTTCAGTCCTTTCAATGTAAAAGTCTTCTCTACTGCCTAATTTACTCATAAAGACAGTCTTTACCGCCATCTAATGGCAAAATAATGTTGTTGCTGTTCACGGTCAGGGACTATTTTTCTTTTCCAGCGGAAGGAAGCCTTTTAGTGGTTTTACTTCATGAAAGTTTTGCATTGCAGGCTTTAATATACAGCACAGCTTCTCGAACCTTATTGATTACATACAGCTACACCTTGCAGATTCTGCTAAATGTTAATTATTTTTTACAAAAGAAGATCGTGCAAAATGCATGTTTTTATATAGTACTGTTCTATATAAAAATAACATATTTTACATAAAAGATGTTTAGCTACATATATTTCACAAGACAAAAATAAACGTTATAAAAATGACCATTCAAAAGTTTAGCTACATACCTACACTTGATTCTTAGTACTGGATCGTTACCTTGACACCACGGCTTGTCATGAACATAAATATCCTCTTGGTTCTGCAAATTCTTTTGCACATTTAAACCCTTACCAGCAGTGACTGTATGGTTTTGAGATCCATCTTTTCACACTGATATCAATTGAGGGACTCAAACACAACTATTACAAAATGTGAAAACATTCACTGATGCTTCAGAAGGACACACAATGCATCAAGAGCAGGGGTGTTAGATGTATAATACTACCAGGGACTTTAAACTCACTCAGTAGCTCACGTTAACCCTTTATGAACACTGTTTCACAAACCTGATATCCCCAACTGTAGTTTTCCTAATCAAACATGATTCAACTCAGCTACTTTTAAGTTCTCCAAAATGGATAAGACGACTACACAACTCACAAGACACCATTCAGGGAAATGGGTGAGTGTGTCTTGTCCTTAACCCAAAGTAGGTCTCCCTGCCTCAAGCGGCTTACTTTATAGATGCTTGTTCTCTGCGAAAATCCATGCCACACATCCTGTTCACTCAATCCATCCCTTAACCTTTTTCAGGATTGCATAGCACTGTTATACGTACAGTACGTACTGTACAGTTAGCAAATTATAGAACATATTAGATCTAATGCTCTTATCCACACTAAGTCTAATTGGGAATCCCCTAAACCCATTTGGGAATGCCTAGGGTCAAGTGGAACACACTCATTAGCCCTGCTCCCTAAGTGATAGGCCTACATCAATTTAGGGGTGAGTCACCCCGTAACAGATTTTGGGACCTATTGCATTATGCATGTTCAGGCCATGGCCTCTAATCCAATTATGAATTGCTCTTTGCATCACAGGGAATGAAAAAGTTCACAACAACATTTTGGTTACAAACTTTAACTATTAGCTGAAGTTATATTTGCATAATTAGCTATTTTTTCCAATAGTGGTGTGGTTTCTGTTTGCTGTATACTGATGACCACCAGATGGCAGAGGAGCATCAATATTTCTGTGGATGAGCTGCATAACTTTTGCCCTTGATTCAAAGAACAGGAAACAAGCTGTGCATACAGTCACACTGTGAGCATCTGAAAAAGCAGCCACATTGTCACAATTATGTAATAACAGTATAAAGGTTTAATCAAAACAGATAAGATATACAGATATCTACTTGACATTATATTTCATTTGCTGTTAAATCTTGAATAAAACTGTTATTCATTATTTTTTTTGAATGAACAAAATAAATATTTCCCTAGTATGCTTTCCTCAATATGGTCCCCACATAACAACCCCTTTATTGTAACATGTAAACACAATTATTCAGGTTTCAATGTAAAATCTGCAATTTGGGCCACATGAAGACTGCTTTGATATACACTAAGTTTGGGGTCAGTAAGATTTTTTTTTTTTTAAGTATTTAGCAAGAATGCATTAAATTGATCAAAAGTGACAGTAAAGACTTTCACATTGTAAGAGAAAATGAATTTGTTTAACTTTCTATTCATCAACGAAAATAATATGTTTCTTTAGCACTGAACCAGCATATTAGGATGATTTCTGAAGAATCATGTTACTCTGAAGACTGCAGTAATGATGAAAATTCATCTTTGCCAATCTCAGTAATAAAATGAATTATTTCTTATTTATGTACTATACTATTTCATCAAATAAATACAGTCTTGGTGAGCATTCACATTTTTTAAAAAATCTTACCATCCCCAAACATTTGAACAGTAAAGTAATTGCTTCATTTAGATTACAATAAATATAGATTTTGATTTAAATGCACATTTCTAAATACAATTTAAGAACAAGATCTCATAATGTCTTTGGGACTGGCAATCTATTAATCAAGGCACATCAGTTTAAATTTCACAGTTTGTTCATATTTCCCTTTAAAAACAATGCCGTAGTAATATATTCACAGGACATCTTGACCACCTTTTGCCACCAGCTAGTTGTAAGTGCGCTCCTTCATTTTTCAATGCCTGAAGTAGTTCTTGAGGCGGTGTGAACCACATGCTCTCTGATCTTCTGAGGTTTTCTGTGTTGGAACTTTCTTGTATGTGTCATCACTGGTCTTTCTGTAGGGAATTGTAGTACTCCGTGAGGACCTTCCAGGCTTTAGGGGCCATGAAGCCCTCAGGAGGGTTCTCTCCACTGCGAGCCAGCTTGCGCATCTTGGTCCCGGAGATGAACTCAAACTCAGCATGTCTGAATTGAAAAATAGAGGTAAAATCTGTCTGACTTTCATGCTTTAGAACCACTAAGCAACCAATTTACATGGAAATAATTTTTGCTTAAGTTCCTGGTTATTGCGGAAAGACATTTATGTACCTTACATCTATTCATAGTTTTCACGTGGCATCACACACTTATTGGAACTCTCACCTGGAGGGCAAAACAAGGCTTTCCTCCTGTTTTAGTACACTGCGGCACTTTAAGTGATTTCTGTGTTAAGCGTTTTAGAATGTCCTGCTGATTTTAGTGATCGAAATACTGCAGGATGTGCTGTGTGTGGATCACAAGTGCCATAAACTTGTCGCTGTGTCAGTCACATGACTGAAAACTATGAATTGGAATTTTCCATGAAATGCAATTTCCATTGGAATGCGTACAATCGGCATATTTTCAATTATTTAAATGCACATTCATCTGTTCCTGTTAATGTCTTCCTTGTGAAGTACTGGAAATGATCGGTCTATCCATTTTAGTCATTCTTATTACATGTACTCAGTGACGTAATCGATGAGCACAATGAATTGAAAACGTCAAGAAACATGAGTCATGAGACTGCTTACAGTGCTTTACTAGTCTGTATAAAAATTTACGTTCATTTCTTTGGATATCTGTAAAAACAACTTTATGCACTTCAATCTCACCTATCTTTGTCATAGAAGTCCATAGCTTTCTTGGTCTTATTGTATGCAGCCACTCTGAAAGGGATAATCTCCACAGAGGTGAGTCCAGGTGCCATGGACAGAACTTTACCTCCATGAGTTGGTTCATAAAGGTCCTTCCCTGACTCTGGGTGGGGCATCCCAGCAGGATCACGACCCACAATGTAGAAATTAGAACCTGCTACCATCCTTGCACGACAGTGCCACTGGACCTGACAGACCCATGGACAAGGTTAGTATTTGTAAGGGTGGCACTAATATGCTATGTGTAAAATAAAGCTTTATTTAATCTACCATTCTAAAGATTTTTTATTTTATTGATTTTTTACTTCTTTTTTTTTTAAAGTAAAACAGTAATATTGTGAAATATTATTACTATTTTACATATTAAAATGTATTTCGGCCATATTATTTTTTTTATCAATCCTTTAGAAATCATTCTAATATCCTGATTTGGTGCTAAAAAATAAATAAATAAATAAATAATTTATTATCAATGTTTAAAACACTGATACAGGATTCTTTGATAAATAGAAGGTTCAAAAGAACATAATTTATTTTAAATAAATATCTTTTGTTACATTATAAATGTATTTACTCTTACTTTTGATCAATTTAATGGATCCTTGCTTGAAAGTCTTAATTTCTTTCAAAAATAAAATATATACCGGTACCCCAAAATATTGGATCGTGGAGTAAACTAAAAAAGTGATTCAAAATGCTTAGCATTACTAAAAATCTGTGTGTGTAAGGCTAGAACTTCCTAAAAGGGCTCTATACAGTATGTCATTGTTCAAATGCATGTATGAAAGAACACCTAGTATGTACCTCTGTAGGCCCAGCGTACATCATAGGGGAGGGAAAAATGGCCACAATGGTGGACTTAGGGTCTAAAATGCCGTCATCCAGTACGGCAGCATGCTGTTTCATTCTCCACTCTAGAGGCACGTCATCATCTTTGGTCCAGCCACCCAAAGGATGCAAAAGTAGCACTGGCCTACGATACCCACGTTCCTCCAATCGTTGACGCGTGTCAGTCATTAAAAGGGCATGGCCATTGTGCACCGGGTTCCTCAACTGAAAAGCAAACACTGCGTCTGGAAAAACAATAAAAATTGTTTTCAATTCCAGTTAGTGCTTTAATTGGTTGTTGCGTAACCATGGTGGACCAAGTCCAGAATATCATTCATTTCTCAAGAGGGTAAGAACCTACTAAGCCAGAAATCCAAGACTGAATCACATAATTCCCTACTATATAGTTGGCAAAAAACAGTAGTACAGTAAAACAGCAGAAGTACGTCTGAATTCACAGTACTCATGAAAGAGTAGGCAGAAAGTACCCGGATGACCTACTTCTTCCAGAGATTCTGAAGTGTACATATGAACACTTTAATATCCCATGAGGCCAATGCAGAGGATTTATGAATGGCAGTGAAGCGACATATGCTATCACGTGATAATGACAACATGGCGAATGTAGTATTACATTCATATTTCAAGTTCAGACACTCATACTATATAGAACATATTTTTATTTAGTTGTAGGGATAGTTCACCTCAAAAATTAAAATTCTGTCATCATTTACTCACCCTAACCCTAACCCTAATTGACTTCCATAGTATTTTTTCCAATACTATGGAAGTCAATGGGGCCCATCAACTGTTTAGTTACCAACATTCTTCAAAATATCTTGAAATTCATACAGGTTTGGAACAACATGAGGATGAGTAAATGATTTTGGTGAACTATCCATTTAACTGTTCTCTTTAACCAATTTGCGTATACCTGCTTTCATCTCTTTAAATCTCTGCTTCAGCTCCCTTGGTGTGAGACGGTACTGATCCAATTCATCATTCCATCTGATTCGCTCCAATACCTCAAGCTCACCGCCTACCAGCCAGTCACCGCTTTCCAAAACCATCTATTCACAGGTAAGCGGTTAAAGAATGTAGTTAATGTGCATTTGTGAGTTATAACAATCATTCATTGCAACCGTTGTATTCTCATTTTTTTTAAAGCAAGTATTATGAATTTCAGTTATTTAGTTGTATTATTTAAGAAACAAATTGTGCCATTTTGAAGCCCTTTTTCTTGTACAAATACTGAAAACCTGTATTCAGCTGAGACTTCTTAAAGGTTTCCTCAATACTTTAGTATTTGTTATGCATTCATTATCGTGACACTGGTTAAAACATATTTAATACCTTTATGTAAGGGTGTTTTGGACAGGTTGTCCCCCACTGGTGAGCACATCGCTCTTCCCTTCGATGTTCAAAGAACTCAGGGTTGCGTAAGATGGCGACGCGTTTTCCCTGGTACTCCAGAGCCAGAGCTGCACTGCCTTGAAGACGTTCTTTAATCTCGGTGGCAACAGGAAGGACAATGGGTACTGAGAGGTTGATGGTACCACCTGTATTTAGGGATAGGTAAGTTAATCAACGCATATTATAAATCATTTTTGAAGAGATCACTTTATCTATTTATTCAATAATTAAGGAAAAAAACAGCTAAATTCACATTTAAACATTTAACAGAAGGGTTTATCCAAAGCGACTTACAAATGAGGAGAACAATACAATCAATTAAACCAACAAAAGGGCAACAATATTTTTAATAGCACATTTTTTTTAAAAGAAAAAATAGATATAATACAAATAAAGTAGAAAGTGTTAATGAATCGAGCCATTTTCAAGAAATGGCTAAAGACTCAGCAGCTCAGTTTGAGTAAAACAGATCATTCCATTTTCAGATCATAAAAGTCTGTGAAAGTGATTTTGTGCCTCTTTGAGATGGCACCAGTAGACGCTTTTAACTTGCAGAACACACTTTTTTGGAGGGCACATAATTTAGGTATAGGGAAACAGAGAAAAGATTGGTGCCTTGAATTTGATGGGAGTGGCTGTTGGTAACCAGTGCAAACTGGTGAAGAGAGGTTGTGACGTGCTCATTAGCATCATTATTAGCTACCTGCTCGGTTAAATGCTCCTAATAATGTATGTCAGTACACTGAATATTATTCGCTTGCATGCATTTGCAAATACTTTGAAAATACTGCCTCCTCCCCTGACCGATGTTTCCTGACCAACCGAATTAAAGCAAGCAAAGCGTGCGAGTTTCACAGAAAGCCAGATCATTGCATCATTCTGTCTCCTGCAAGCAGCACTGGCACCTGCTATTTTATGGATGAGACATCTTCTCTTTCAGCCTTCTGCGGCTGGAGCCATCGCCAACATTAAAACGATTATCCTGACTAAGTGTGATTACTTGTGTGTGAATAAAAACAATTTGTACTAATATTTGGAAGGAGATGTCTAGTACTGCAACAGGAGACTGCCGATGGCTAAAACATTTGAGACACCTTTTTGAATGTGTGTGCTTGTATGTTACCATCCAGGAGGGTGTTGAAGTGAATGACTTGTAGGTATTCTCTCTCCTTCATGAAGCCTTTCAGAGGAGTGGCCCATCCTTCAGCCAACACCTGCACCCACTGTAAGTCCAACTGAACACACAAACACAGAAAGCTCTTTACAAATGGAACATTTAGCTAATATCATATTCTTCAAAATGTCTTGCTATGATTGATTGTCTGTAGGAAGGATTATGTAACAACTTTGTGCAATAATAAGTGAAAATACGTCTCAAGTCCCCCTGTAGTTAATAATTGTATCCATTAATACTAATTGTTGATAACCAAAATAACATATTTAAAAGTTTTGTCCTGTGAAAAAGATTTATTCAGGCCATAAAATAGCTTGAATGTAACTCTACACCCTTTGCGGACTCATGAATGTGCGTATTAGTCCCCGCCTTGATGTATCAGAGTGGTAATGCATTTTATGTATGGCTCTCTACAATGTTGGACTGACACATAACGATAGTTAATCTGATTAGCCTTTTGCTTGACTGAGTTATCAAACAGCTAATAATGTGTTGCTAATGTTACACAAAACTATGTTCCCGTTCGCCATCCTAGAGTCAGAAAGCTGCCTTCTAAAAATAAGCACCCTTAGAAATGCTTCAAACTACTGAAAGGCATATAATTCATCATAACATCGTAAAATACATCACATACATAATTTACCCATTATATTGCTAAATGTACCAGATTTTTCATATAAACAGAAAAATATAGCGGGACAACCTGGCTTCTCTTGAGAGAATAGTTAATGGTATGCAAATGCCCACTCACACAATGATATGACTTGTTATAAGGTAGTTTATGAGTTTAAGGGGAAAAATATGCATCAATGGTGTTGACTTAAAAATGTGTACATGGTTTGTCTTAAAGCATATTAAAAACACCACATAGACATATAAACAACAATAAAAACTTGATACTTTAAGAACTTTAAGGAACAGAATTTAAATTGTTATTGCTGTGGGATTCTGGAATAAATTTGCATCGTAATAAAGGAACACTGTTCACAGGCTGATAAAGCTGCTATGTGTCATCCTGTCAATAATTCACTCATATTTATGAACACTTGTCTTGAACATGTGTTGTCCTTGGCCTTGAGGACCAATGCTACCTGTTACCTTGGTGATGCTGATAGAGGGCAGGGTGTCTGCTTCTGCCCGTGTCTGCTTGAGTCTGTTCTCGGGCACAAACAGTTCATTTATCTCCTCTACAACTCCACTGGGAACAATGCTCTGAGAAAGACAGAGAAAGAGGTGATCAGGTGGCCTGATCTGACACTTGAAAAATACTTTCATTGCTGAAATTGCACCGAAGTCAGGTTTGTTCATTAATAGTAGATAACTTACTTGATGTGAATGAAAGCAGTTCATTTAAATTTTACAACATGAAGTACATTTTCTTTAACCGTTATTAATATTGTACTTATATAATAGTTTGTACTTTAATACTATCATTTTTTCGAATGTTCATAATGTTTGGCCTGGGAAAGTTGATATCATCAACTATCTACCTTTAGCCAAAGATACCTTTGTTAAAATTTTATTAAAGATTTTGTAAGAACTTTACATTGTTGTGCTTGGAATCAATTGTTTTATATGTGATAACACAATGAAACCTGCCTGTACTTTGCATTTTTTGCCAAATAATTTTGTCAGATAAATTCTGACATGATGAAAAATAAATATACTAAAATGTATTTGAAATACATTCATTGTATGCCAAGTATACTACAAATATATTATATTTATATTTTATAATAATATTTTCCTTATATTTTTATGGTTTAATACTAGTTGAGTAATTAAAAAAATCTTTGGCCAATACTGCATAAAAATATATTATTTTTGTGGAAACCTTGATTTGTTTTATTTATTTATTTTTCAGGATTCTTTGATCAATAGAACATTCAAAAGATTATTATTATTATTATTATTAACATTATTATATAGTCTTTTATATTCACCTTTGATCAGCTAAGTATTCATTTAAAAAAAAAAAACTACATAAGGCTGAGTAAATAATGACGTTTTATTAACCATATAAAATTGTATTACAAGGAAACTATAGTAAAAGGGCCTTCAGACAGATCTGTAGCCAGAGGCTTGTTGTAATACCTGACATTGACTTCAACCTTGGACTTCTGAGTTCTGACCATGAGGTACTCTATAAAGATAATTTTAGGCTACATGCACCAATGGGAAATGGTAAATAAAATGTATTCCCAAGCCTGTGTGGCTCCTGACTGACCTGCTCCTTCAACAGGTTCACCACCTTCTGAATGCATTCGTTCACTGTGAGCTCTCCGGTCTTCAGAATCAGCTCAGAAGTCACTGGGCACTCATACATAGAATCTATACCGGTGAAGCCTGGGAGAGAAATTAAGCATGTAAAACAGAGGAAGATGGGAATGAAAGAAGAAAGTTGAGTATTTATGTTTAGTCTGCTCTTTTTACAGGATGTGTCTATTGTTTTCTGTTAAGTTGTTTTGTACTTTTTGTTTTAGAGCAGCCTTTTTAAAGTTAACATTTTTATACATTACCTTTAATCTCCCCAGCTCTTGCTTTTTTGTAGAGTCCTTTAACGTCTCTGCTCTCGCACACCTCCAGAGGAGCATTTACAAACACCTCAAAAAATGGCAAACCTGCTTTCTCATGGATGGTCCGGGCCTCTGCACGGTCCTGCAGAGTAAAGTTGAGCATTATGTATTTTATGAAACATTTAATTAAAAATGCTCAAATAAAGAAAAAGAAAAGAAAAACAAAGTGTTTGTTGGTCTTTGTGTTGCATGCAAGCTAAAAGGGGACCGTGCTTTTGCAGTAGCAGCTCCGAAATTGTGGAACGATCTACCTTTTAGAAACATTAGACAGGCATCATCATTGCCTGTTTTTAAGTCTCTTCTAAAAACCTATCTTTATTCTTTGGCTTTTGATAAGTTAAACTGAAAATCCAGGTTTGGTTATGGTTTGGTTATATTGATTTTATTGTTTCATTGTATGGTTGTGTAAGGCTTTTTATGTATGTATTGTTTTATTGTACATGTCAGTCATGAAACTGATAATCCAGGTTTGGTTATATTGGTTATATTGATTTTCTTCTATGGTTATGTAGGGATTTTTTATATATGTATTGTTTTTACTGTACAGGACTTTGTGTCCAAATTTTTTTGGGAATCTAAAGTGCTCTATAAATAAATCTTGCTTGCTTGCTTGCTTGCTTGCATGTTCACTTGTCTGTTCGGCTTATTCTCATTTGTATGTGGCTTTGAATTAAAACCACTAAGTAAATGTTAAGACCTTTTGTACTGCAGTGAAAAACCCATTAACATTTATCCTAGAAGACACATTTGATTTAATAAACCTTGCAAAACCTAGTTCAAGCAATTTCACTGGTTTAGTGATAAAGTAAATCACAGTCACTGGTGTGGTTGCTCACTTTGGCAAACGGCGAGATGAAGCTTGTAATGCAAACAAGCCCAGCATCTGCAAATAGTTTGGCCACCTCAGCAATACGCCGAATATTCTCCTCTCGATCCTCAGAAGTAAAGCCCAGGTTCTTATTCAGCCCGTGACGGATGTTATCACCATCCAAAGAGTAGCAGGGAATGCCGTGAGAGACCAGATACTCCTCTAAAGCGAATCCCAGTGTTGTCTTACCAGCCCCTGATAGACCTGCACATACACACACCATGAAATAGAGATTCCTTACAGTTGGATATCATTTGAAAAGTTTTTCTTTTTAAAGAAATTAATACATTAAATTGGTTAAAAAAATGCAGTACAAAAATTTACCCTCAGTTACAGCGATTACAATGCATGTTTGAGCTCTTTTAACTAAAAGGAACTTGCACTGAAGTGTCTTAAAATTTGTCAGTGTCATTGTTTTGTCTAAAGATGCACACCTAACTGAACTAAGGCCTAATCCTGGCTTAATTTAAGCCCTGCCTGTGAAACTGGGCCTGCCGCCTAATAATGTATTGGTTTCAACACAACAGTTTTCAACATTGATAAAAATAAAAATGTTTCATGATCACTAAATCAACATATTAGAATGATTTCTGAAAGATCAAGACTGGAGTATAATGTCTGCTGAAAATAAAGCTTCGCCATCAAGAAATAAAAAACATTTTAAAATATACGATTTTTTTTAAATTATAACAATATTTCACAATATCACTATTTTTACTGTATTTTTGATCAAATAAATGCAGCCTTGTTTGTCAAATAAATGCACATTTCTGTTTTGGTGTTCTTGATCCATACTGATAGGGCAGGGAATTACGAGACACATTTTTTTAAAAAAAAAAATTAATGTATTTCTTATTAGTTGGCGCCTGGGGTTTGAAGTTCAGACCAACTTGTTTTACAGGCATCACAGGTTTGTGATTTTATTTCTCTATTAAATTTGCTTGGCCTGACATCTCGTGTGATATCTACTGTTTTTAAAGTGTAGAAATGCATTACCTGTGAGCCAGACTGTACATCCTCTGAAACCTCCTCTGGTTCCTACGATCTGCCCCCTCTTGCTGCGGCTGACATGATGAGCCTGGAATACCACATTAGTGGACTTTTGCAGATCCTACAAACACACATGGAAATATACTAACATTTAGAGCAATTTGTGTAGTATTAGTATCTTATATACTATACCTGAGCACAGAATACACAATGGGCTTTAATACTCCAGTTATATTTTTTGTTTACCATACATCCAAATTTACGCATTTGGCAGATGCTTTTGTACTATTGCTTTTTGACACCAAGGAAGTTTGTGTCTTATGTATCCCCGGAGCTTGTAGCCGCATTGCATTCAAGAGATTATGCAATCCGTGGTTATCAAACCCTATATTGGCATTAACAGTGCCTTGCGCTGCTGTTTAAACCACAGAAATGCTGTAACTCTTCATGCACTTTATTCTAATCCACTAATTTACTCACTGCAGTTCAAGTCTCATAAACTCATAATAAAAAATTATAATATAATAAAAAAGTTTTTTTTACATATATATATATATAATCATTATATATAATATATAATCATTATTTATTATGCTATACAGTACTATATTGTTAGATTCTAATTCAATAAATAAAATTTGAATCTAATTTATTGTATTAGAATTTGAATTGAATAAATAAGAACGGGAAACATAAAGAATTGAATGATTCTGGTTCTTTAACAGTTCCATTAACAAGTACAGTACACCGTACAGAAATACATATTTGCAAAAACCAACAACAACAACAACAACAACAAAACAATTACAACAAAAGATGCATTTACAGATTTTTAATGCCTTTTTACAGTGCATTTACAGGCTGTTTTGTTCTAGTTTTTAATAAAAACTGTTTCTTGGTAGAGAAGTAGCTTTTTCCTGGGTATGGTTTCGTACAGATACTATAAATGAAATTCCATGACTTTCAAGGATTTTTCAAGGACTACTTTTTTAGTTTTCAATGACTACCATCTGAGATCTCACTTATCAAAAAATATTCTTATATTTTAAATTCTAAAAAAAGCTAAATAGATTTGTAAAACAAACTGGTACAAATAAAGAGCAGCACATGCACAATTAAAATTACTGGGTAATAACAAGGTACTAACCCTGAACCTACCCCTAAACCTACCCCTAACCCCTGTACTTACCTTAGATTAGCCAGTACTTTAGTACACTGTAAGTACACGTAAGTACTGTACTGTAAAAGGAAGCGTTACCGCATCTATTTAGCATAGCATTTATATAGTTTTTTAGATAATTTTTTGTAGCCTAGTTAGTTAGTAGCATAGTACAGTTAGGATAGCTTCAAATTAGCGTAGATTTATCTGTGTTTAGTAGTGGTCAGTATAGTAATGGAATAGAGGTTGACATGGGCTTCTCCACACAGTGCCAAACACTTCTCCTCCTGCACGGACTCCACCACCGCAGCGGCGTCTTGATGTGAGTGATCATGTACATTTTAATCACAATTTATGGTTAGGCTAAAGTTAATCCTCTGGGGTCGACAAACGCATCGGCGCATTTTCCTGGATTTTTTCACATAGCGGCAAAATATCAATATGAATATATGCTTACAGAGAGTGCGCTATTGACATCAACTCGACAAAACTCATCAGATGCCGATCTCGATGCAGGAGTTAAGATCGCAGTTTGAGCCAGCGGCTGGAAATGATATGGCCCTGTGTCCACATACAATTCACCCTCCTCCACTTCAGGTGAAGGTGGGGGAAAGTCCTCAACTTCAAATGACCGCTCTGTTGCAAAGCTACTTGCGTCACTCCAGTCACTCTCCATTTTAGAGTCTAACAGCACCTGTCACTGCGGGTCTGAGGTGCACATCCACCGCTCAGTCCCACCCTCGGTTCGCCCCCTCTATCTCTGCTGGGGTCTGCACATTTTATTTAAAACACATTTACTTGTACTTGAGTAATATTTTACCTTGAGTATCTTTACTTTAACCCAAGAACAAGGTAGGTGTACTTAGTCCACCACTGCTGAGAACTATAGGTTGAAAAATACCGTTTGTGCAGGACGGGCTGCAGGAAAACCAAGCTGCTATAAACAAACCATTATATTCATTAACTAGGAATGTATGCAGCGACTTTGGACAGGACGCATCCTTACACAGGTCAGATGCAAAAATCTAATTTTACGCCCTGGCAATTTGATGGGCCCGACGATTTCTGAACCGATCATAATTATTCCTCAATGGATCGAGACCAGACCGAACTTCCCGACCAAAAAATGTTGTGGGCGGGGTTCGGGCTGGCATCCAGGCTCACACACAGCCTTTTCCTTTTTTCCCATCCCATCTCAAATTTACTTGTGGAGTGCTTAAAAAACAAATAGATTAATTCATTACACACACGACTTCCAAAGAATCCCACAAACAGACCACCTTTCTTAAACACATACTGTTTCTCTGTTAAGCCAGACATGCAGTGTCAGAAGGCTTTTATGAATGAACACTGTACTAACAGCCTGAATAAGTGAATGACTTGCATTAAACAAGCTGATTATAGTCTGAGCTCTGAACAGGGTATGTTGTTTTCTGGATTTTTGTCTTTCTGACTGCAGTACCGATTTTATATTTCAGTGTATTCTAAGACAACAAATCAGGGCAGAGAAATTTTGTAACGTCTTTGATGGTTTGTCTTATAAAACAATGTTTTATATCTGACTCCGACACCTGGCTATCTACCCCAAACTGAATGTGAAGGACTTCTTTGTCCTTTTGAGTAGAAAATGACAGTGAAGGCAGCCATTATCACAACGTTATTCCAGATACTTTAAATCACCAAAATCACAGTGTTCTTTTTTTCAGCTATCACTTGAAGTGATTTTTAAAATGTTTAAATGATTTGTTAAAATGTATTGAAAATAGGCAGTTAAGAACTAACTGCTCCCTTTTACTTTTATATATATATATATATATATATATATCAATAAATAAATATATAGGCCTATATATATATATATATATATATATATATATATATATATATATATATATAAAGTAAAAGATTTGTCTGAGTGTTTTTACACTCAATATAGCCTACATGCACAAAAAACAATGTTCATGTGCACATTGCCTCTCTAACTGAACTCTGGTCTATGACTCAGTACTGACATGAACTCTAAGACAGAGCACTATGGCAAGCGTAAAACATTTCATATTGTATAGATAGAACTGTGCTATTTCCAAATATTACAATAAATTATTCAATATTTGTACAGTTATATTAGCAATATGTACAAATATTAGGAATGATTATAGAAATAGCACATTACAGTAATACTTTTTATTTTATCTAGCAATTGTTTTGCAACCATCTATTTCAAAACATTCTTAAATTAAGAAACTATTCCAGTATTATAATATTTTTGTGATACAGTGGTTCGTTAAACAAGTGAACTCAGTCAAATTACACTGGCATATTTTCTAAAAGTTTTAATTAGACTACGGTATTTTTTCATAAGTGGTAGGGTGTCACATTATTTTAAATGGTATAAATGTATAGACAATTTATTAATTTCAGTAGGCCTACCTGGCCAACATAATGGAATTATATTTCTGCTTACATTTTACTTTTTTTTTTCACGACATTAAAATTCAGAATTGTTTTACTAAATGTAGCTAAGGTAAACTTTTCTGCTCTCACGTTTTTTATACGTCTCACTTTTTAATATTCATCATTTTGTTGACAGTATTTCAGTTATACACATTTAACAAGCTTTTTGTCAAGCCAATATATGTCTAGCCTATAACACAGATTTGAAGTAGAGCGCTTGTCTAATATCTCCCCAAATGATCGCAGGCAATTATATAACACATAAAAAAAGTTGGCTGAAATGTCGACGAACCCTATGTTTACGCATCTTAGACAACTCTTACTAAACACTTACACACCGATTGCATAAATGTCAACAAAGAAAAAGGCAGCTCTGACAAAATAAACAATCCCCACGACAGAGAAGTTTTGCAAGCTACGGCTCTCTGCCAAATCTCACCGGGTTTAGTGCTGTGTTTCCAGGCATCTCGCTCCGGTGACGTGCGCTCTGGTTTGGACTTTAGCTCGGAGGGGCGGACTGAACGCGCAGGTGAACTTTTAGAATGTAGTTTGTGGAGATGCAGAAAGAGAAGTGTTTTTAACAGCGATCCGCGACACGTCGCATTCCAACAGTCCAGCTTTCGTCCCACCTCCCGGGACCCACAATCTGCATACGGCTGAATGGAGAGCAGTGTACCGGTATGAGACTGTAAGGCACGGAGGAGGGATCAAGAGCTACGGGATAAAGGGGGCGGAGAGAAGGATGTGAAGAGAAAAGAGCCCCTTGTTCTGCGTTCAAGTGTAAAATCAAATGAATATGATTTTGGGAAGAGTGCAAAAGATTTATGGAATCGACTTTTTAAAATTGTCGTCAACTGCCATATTCACTATAGACATTTCCATGAGTTTTTGTATTGTATAAACTTTCTTACTGATATGAGGTACAAAATTGCATGCAAATTCAATCCACTAAATGACACATTTTTACATACGATTTATTTATTTTATAAATGTGGTCTGGAAATAAAATCAAACAGGCAGTACATACAGTACTTGACAAAATAGTCTTTGGTTTGAATAGATCATTTTACATACAATTGATACTTTAGTAGTAAGCAAGAACAAAAGACTCAGGAGACCCTAACAAAACCAATCATTTACAATTCAAGCATGTAAACAATGTACAACCACTGGGTCATGATTTTAAAAAAATCATGTAGAATTTAAAAAATGAACCAATGTGAAGACCGTCCTTTACTAAAAGTGACATTGTATAGTGCTGAAAGATTTTTCATGTGAAATGTCAAATGTGCTTATTTGTTTAATTGGTTGGTTAGAACTGATTTCTCTGCTTTCTTTCTGTCTTTAATATGTCCTTTTCTTAAGGTACTCTATTTTGGAAGTTTCTGTCTCTTATTGGTCCATGCAGACAGTAATTCAGTCCATAAAATCAGTAGGCTAAGTAATAGTACGGGGGTAAATTGTGTTATACTTATATAACAGATAACTTTTTCTACCATACTGTTCTACCAACAGTTTTCAAAATGTTATTCAGTGTCAGTGGGCTGGGTAGTGAGTTGTATTGTTCTTTTATGTTCATGAATGAATTTTACACACAGTCTCTTGGTCACAACCCCCCAGTAGAGCGCTGTAGTGTTTCTTCACATCCTCATACACAGGGACAGGGTCGGTAAGTCCAGGCAAGGTCAAAGATTTCTCATTGAGTCGCACACCAATTCTTATTCCCCCCGGGCATTTATAGAGCACTACCAGCAGATTGGCAGCGTATGGCACAATGCGTCCACTGCGAAATATTCTATTCTGTTGGGTTGCAAAGTTAGTTGATTTGAGAGGGACGTCATCCTTGAAGAGATCCAGCAGGGTGAGGAGGGGTATCAGTGTCTCAGCGTGGCCAACCTGCACCGTTACAGCCTCTGATACAGTAACACCCGAGCTGAGAAAGAGAGAGAGATTTTTAATAGCTTTTTTTTACATTTTTGTTTACATTAACTGTCAATCAAATTGACCCACAAACATTGTAATTGTATTTAAAATGTTGTAAGCATATTCCACAACACAGTGTGTCGACACTTTACAGGCATGTTTATGACCATAAATGAGAAAAGTAACAAAAATTCAAGCAGAAAACTATAATTCATCCAGTATTTCAGACAATTAAAAAAAAACTAAATTGACCTTCAACCTAATACGATGGTTAATCCTGTGTCTAAAAATAATGCAATATAATACTCTATCTTAAATAGTCCTGAATGCATGTCTTTCAAGTTCAAGTAAGAGTTATCTCACATTGCCCTTTCATTACAAAACCACAACTACTTGAATTACAAATACTGGTTTGGATTTTTAGCTGACATTAGAGTCAGCCCTAGGTACTGTGGGTTTCTACCTTCCTACTGTTTGCTACCACTGATTCTAGAGGAGTGCTCCGCAACCTTTGAACACGAACAAAGGTGATCAACAAACACAAAGAGAAGGTGAACGGGAAATTTCACAGCTAAAACCCAACATATTGCAGAAGAGAATCAGCAATTGTCACACAATCATTCATAAAGCACATTGATCATTCATGGGCTGTGCAGGGATTTCTGAATAGGTCAAAGCCATAATTTCGTAAACACACATTTGGTAAAGCCAGTAAAAAGCTGGGCATCAAAAAATGTCACTGCAAATAGGCTGATTAATTGCCAAAGGGAGGAAGATTTGTCCGTGATAATGAGACTATAACAAAGAGTTTTAGGGAGTGTACAGTATTCACTTTTGCTTTCCACTGTAAACGAGATACAAAAAAATTTGACCATTGTACTCACATTTTTGCAGCATCATGCGTATGACAGCACTAAGTTATAAGTAGTTTTAGAAAACACATCTCTTCACTTTGCTTTTTTTCCCAATACACTTCCAATTTTAAATGCAAAAATGTTCTCTGTGTGAATAACCCCTTAATGTACTTTGAGAATTCTGAGTGTTCAAAAACTGGTCAACAATTGAGGGTCTTTTTTTCTGTTGCCCAACACAATAAAACATATGACTGTTTTGAAGTTTTCTTTTTACAAAAACTGCTGCAAATAAAATGCAGTAAGCTGTAAACCTAGAGATGGCAATTTTCTTGGTTGGCAAGGATATCATATCTCTGGTTTTATTGGTCAAAAATTAACAGATGTACTCAATCACTTGATCTAATGTTGTAACATCCTTCTTTTGACATCAAGCAGTGGGTTTCTAAATAACAGGTAACCTGGTCATTGCCAGGGTTCAACAGGATTCATCTGTACTCTAAGGATCTATCTGTACCCACTTCTTCAGCATTAAAAACATAATGTAAAATGACTGTGACAATAATCAGTTATTAGAAAACACCTGTATAAATATCATAGCCAAAATAATTTAGTTCTGTCAGGGACATTCACATCAGTTTTACAATATTTTATCACCTAATGGAGTATAATCATCTGATTTGCTTCTTGTCTGATGCTAATACCTACTTTTACATTTGCTTAGTTATGATCATTTAAAATAAAACAGCCAGACAAGAATCGAGAAGCGAATGAAAAACCAGTTTGTTTGGATTTCTGGAAATATTAAAAGGAACAGTTGAATAAAAAAAATAGTTCCATCATTAGTCAATTCCAAACTCCTATGACTGTCTTTCCCCTGTCAAACACAAACAGACAAGTTTAGCACAATATTCAAGCTGCTCTTTTTAATTAATGATTTAGTTTTATTCAACAAGAACAAATTAAGCTCATCAAAATTGACAGTGACTTTATAGTAAGTACATGTAGTTAATTAAAAATGCTCAGTACTTATTTGAGTAAGTACAACGTACAACTACATCACCTTAAAATAAAGTGTAACCCAGTTTTTTCATTCAAACAGCAGATCATGGCGCAAGCAACGAAAAAGGTATGGGTTTGGTTCCCAGACAATGGTTTGTAAATATAAGGATGCATATCCTTATTTGTGGATACCCTCGACCATGTAAATTTATGACACACACCCCACACCCAAGTTTGCTTAACTTTCAGTATGACATTCAGTAAGGATATGTGACAGACCTGAGAATGAATCGGAGGATTGCTGATTATTGCACAAGAGAATTGTATCGCTCTAGTTCCTGTTCAGATGTTGTGTATTCTGTGTAATGTGTTGTGTCGGGCTCCGCGTGGGAAGTGGGCAGAGGGTGTGAGGCGTATTTGTGTTATGATGCTGGTTAGGCAATTCATTTAACTTGAACGGGTTTGTATGAATGTGCAACTGTTCTCAAATAGCAATATTACTGGTTAGGCAAACACTCACTCTCTGGCTATGTTCACGCACTGTATTTAGGGAAGAAAACTTGATTCTTAGTAGTAGATAGGAATGAATCAAACAATGGTCAGGGACCCAAAGTCAATGTACTACCCATGACACCCTTGAGTAAAGCCTGAAACCAGGGTGATAATGGTAGCAACAAACATCATCACCTCTGATTCGAAATGGGCTTTTTTTTCAAGCTGGTGCTCGAAAAATACTCATTCAGTAAATGTCAGTTGAACTCATTCTCAAAAAAGGGATACGTTTTTTGGAAATAGGCTCATTTTACAACTCCCCCAGAGTTAAACAGTTGGGTTTTACCGTTTTCGAATCCATTCAGCCGATTTTCTGATATAGGGGTGGTGATGGCGCAGTGGATAAGACACAGGCCTTGGGTGTGAGAGACCCGGGTTCAAATCCATTGTGAGACGCCAATGTGTCCCAGATAGGGATGGGCAATGATTAATCGTGATTAATCGCATCCAAAATAAAAGTTTGTGTTTACATAATATATGTGTGTGCACTGTGTACAATTAATTTGTATATAGAAATACCCACACATGCATGTATATATTTAAGAAATCTGTGCATGTATATATTTTATATATATTTATTCACAATTAATATTATATATAAATATCAATATTTGATATATTAATAACACATTTTTCTTAAATATATACATGCATGTGTGGGTATTTATATATACAAATTAATTATACACACTACACACACATATATTATGTAAATACAAACTTTTATTTTGGATGAGATTAATCGCGATTAATCGTTGCCCATCCCTAGTCCCAGAGCAAGACACTTAACCCCTAGTTGCTCCATAGGCGTGCGACCTAAGACATATATAGCAATTGTAAGTCGCTTTGGACAAAAGCGTCAGCTAAATGAATAAATATAAATGTAAATGTAAATTTAGGAGAATACAGATAACCAGAAGTCAATGAGACCAGAAACTGTCTGGTTACTGATATTATTCAAAATATCAGAAAATCGGCTGAATGGATTCGAAAACGGTAAAAACCAACTGTTTAACTCTGGGGGAGTTGTAAAATGAGCCTATTTCCCAAAATAAAGTGGAGTATCTCTTTAAAGTTAAGAGTCACTTAAGTTGTAAAATGTGAGTTTCAACGAGCCGTGTGTATGAACAAAAGCAAATATCCCTTTTACGACTTCTCCTCTCACAAACAGAAAGAAATCTGTTTTCCACCTTCTTCTCTTTTGCTCATGTGAATAGACCCTTTTACAGTTGGTAAACATGGTGACGTTTTTTTGTGGGCGGGGCTTAGGTGGAGGCAGAAAGATCCATCTGGCCGCTTCACTAACGCTAGTTAGCAAGGATTGTTAGCTTGTTTTTTAACAATGACTGGAGAAAATCCATGAGATAATCCGATATTATCTTAATGTGTAAGGTCACTCAGTGTCCAGGACCACGATTGTTATTTCCAAAAGTTATTTTTAACGGACGGAACCAGATTGGCCGACCTGTAGCCGCCTACACGCTCACTCGATGCATGGATGATCTGACAGGATTAACGTACGTTACCTCCGTTGAGTGGCCTGACTTCTACACCTACCTTATAGAGAAACCGATCGTAAATAGAAACTGAGGGCATATAAATCTTTAGATGCCTATATGGTCCTGTACAAGACTTGTGTGCACTGCACGATCCGCAGTTCTGCCGAGCCAGCGCCGAGACCACGACAATATAAAGAGTGACATTACAGTGCGATTTTAATGATGTGAATATTTTCTAGAAATAAAAGTTCCAGATACAGCATATTAATTTTTCATCAATTCTTGCACCAAACAACACAACAAGATGACATTTAATAATAGTAACAATTATTTAAGCTCCTTGTGTAGCCGAATCTGTGCTGTTTTGCACTGGCCGCCTCCAGTTTTCACTTTGTTTTGCCTCCAGCTAGCGCCGTGACGTAACTGTGACGTCGGCGCAAAAGGGGTCTATAGAATTCTTAAAAATAAAATACACTGAAGTAAACAATTACACAGAATGAAACTGATGTTGAATAAGGCTGTCACCTTCAAAGCTAAACTTAGACACAACTAGCTAAGAAGACTAGGTCTTTCCCAGAGCCGTCTGTCTGTACCTGCTGAACTTATTCAATATCTTCTCAGGCATAATAACTGATACTGCTGTGAAAACATGTCACAGATACTTTATTCTTCCTTAGAAAGGCTGGTCCTCGACTCTTTTGTGGGAGTAAAACTTTTGAATAAAGTGAGAATAGCATCAATTTTTTCTTATATGCATTATATAAAAAGACATGTCCTCTTACTTGATATTGGTTACAACTTGGTCAAGACGATAGAAAAGATCATGGAAAAGAATACAGCTGGACTTGCTGTTGATATCATGTCCATAGCTTCGTTTCCAGTACTGTTTCAGGTCACCAGCGTATTCCATCACCTTAAGAGACACAACACAGTGTATTTAAACATCTGCAGAAGCATATGACCTCTCACCAGTGTGCAAGCACATTCACAAAAAATATATGTTGGCATTAGACTGACATTCACTGACACTGACATAAAACTTATATACTACCGTTCAAAAGCTCAAGGTCAGTAAGATACTTAAAATGTGTTTGTGTTTGGCTCTTATGTTCACCAAGGCTACATTGACTTTTTTTTTTTTTTTAAAGAAATTAATACTTTTAATCAGCAAGGGCACATTAAACTGATCAAAAGTTACATGCAAGTAATTTATATATATATATATATATATATATATATATACATATACATATACATATGTAAACAATTTGCAACAGAACTCTTTTTCAACATCAATAATAATAATAATACATTTTTTGAGCAGCAAATTAGCATTAGGAGAATTTCTGAAGGATTATTTGACACTGGAGACTTGAGAAATAGCTGCAGAAAATTCAGTTTTGCCATCACAGGAATAAATGTATTCATTTATTCACAGGCTTCATTTATTCGCTCATTTTTTATTTTTTAGGAGTAGGATTTTTTGTAACAATGTAAAAGGCTTTATTGTCAATTTTGATAAATGTCTGCATTCTTGCTGAATAAAAGTAATAATTTCTTTCCTTTTTTACCTTTTGAATTGTTATAATGTTCCATCTGAGGAAGAAATACTCCTGGTATACTTCTAGGTCCTACGATAAAGTAAATAAGGGTAAACAGGAAAAACTTCTCTGTTCCAGTACCTGTGCATCAACCTCGTCAAACAACTGGCACCAGGGCGAGTTCACTTTGAGGATAGTAAACTCGTATGAACACAGGAAGAATGCTGCTTGCATTGAATCTACAAAGAAAAACAAATTTTAAGACAATGTGTAAGTGAACACTGATTTCATTTCGACTTTTTTTTCTCAAAACACTACTTTATTCTCGGAATTTAACGAGTTTAATCTCGCATTATAATGACTTTGATCTCGATATTTAATGAGTTTATTCTCAAGATTGTATTACAACTTTTTTCTCGAAATTTAACGAGTTTAATCTCGCATTATAATGACTTTAATCTCAAGATGGTTTTATTTTTTTATTATTATTGGTTGGCCCTAATCCTCTTCCGTAATACGGTAGAATAAATAAGACATTTCTTTGTTCATATCTTTGTAAAATAAATTAATAATCTCTGTGAAATCTTTGATAAAAGCATGTGCTGGTGTACAGGGCAATCTTGTATTTTTGCACTTTCATCCTATTTTTGGGGCAAAGAAAAAAGGATCAACACTGCCATCTAACGGTTGTAGTGTAGACTGCAGTAGGAACACTATTCGACATTTATTTTCCCTTGCTCACTCTCATCTTTCACTCTCTGTTTGTGCATTGATATACAACTGCTGACAACAGCAGATCAATTGAGCAGTCCTGACCTCTTAACTCTCCGAGTTAAACTTGCTTCAACAACATTTGGTAGTTTTCTTGCTTTTGTGATTCTCATTCCCAACTCTTCCCATATTTCTTCTGTTCTCCATAGAAAAAGCTGCAGCAAACGTGGCCTGTCATCTATAGAATTTAACTACACCATTTCATATGGACACTCAGTGCCTCAATCCATTTCACCAAAAGTTGTTTAAAAAATATTTCTGTGGCTACATTTTACTATTTAAAAATGATGGTACAGATTAGTGCTGTAGTCGCAAACCATGTACAATTTTGAAATTTGAAAGCCCAGCCTTCTCAATCAATTGGAGTTTTGGACACCACAATTTTGTTTATTGATTTTTAACATTTATAAATCATCTCAAAAACCTCTAATCTGATGCATCCTCACTGCCGAGGAAATAAAAACAAAACACGAACAATAGACTTAGAAAAATTCACTTTCTATCTTTAGGTTCTCATCAAAGGTTTATTTGACATGTGAACTGAGGTCAGCCTGAAATGCATTCGGGGAGAAAGCGTGTGCAATAATCTACTCATATGCAAAGTTTTGTGGTTATGGTTGCAAGAAGAGCGTAACATTTAAAGGGAAGTGAATTGGATGCATGTGTTTTAAAATTAAAAAAGCTCTGTCAAGAAAACATAACATAAAAATGATCACAACATTAACACACTTTTAAAATGCACAATAGCACTGTGGATGTTGCTTTATTCCAGGAATTCAACAGGGACTGTGTAACAGTGTCATGATCATGTTATGCAATCACTGACCATCGGTGACGCTGGTGTAAGGGACCTTCAGCCTGTCAGCCATTTTCTCCATTACTCTTTTCATCTCAGGGCCTTCACTGAAACGTTTTACTTCCTCCAAGGCACTCTTGTTGTTCTCCACTTCTTTCACGAACCGTTCACACTGGTCAAAGTAACGCATCAAAGCGTCATTTACAGCAGGTTCCAACTCAACTGAGCAATGAAACAAAACAAAACAAATTTGTAGAATTAACATTATGGGTTTATAAACATGGCACTTTGACTCATAAAACTGGAATAACAAAATGTTACTTTGTAAACGTATTTAATCAGTGGGGGAAGCCAATCAAGAAAGAAATATAGATTAAGATGTCTAATAAAATAAGTCAATCCAAAAAAATTGATTGTTCAAAATGTATTTTTATGTGTTTTCTGTGCTTATCTGCATATACTGGAGCTAACAAGAAGTCTCTTTGTTTGTGTGTGAATTGTAAGCATAATATATAGGCTTTCTATACGTATACTGGTTATAAAGGCGACAAACACAACCAATAAGGCAGATTGCTGAAGGTCCACATAAGCATATTTAAGTTTTTATATGCCCCAAAGTCAATTTAAAATTTCCTTGTGGCTCCTTAAGATATATTTATTTATTTATTTATTTATTTTCAAATAAATGATTAGTGTATTCAACATTTTGGCATTCATATGATGACTTTTGATGTGCCATACATAAACCATGATAGTACTAAAGATACAAATTTAGGTGATAGACCAGTAATGATATCAGCTAATTTTGATATATGATATTGATATATCAGTCAGGATAAAAATCTGAGGAAAAGACTAAAAAGCAACTAAAAACAATTAGTAAAGATAATAAAGAGATCTATAATTGGTTCTTTATGAGCATGTAGAAATGCAGTTGAATTGTTTGGTTAATTACACCAGAATGGAACAAGTTTCCATTTTCTCTCCACTGAATCTCACAGCTGAAACAAGTGAGCACTATCATCATGTATGAAGAGTCAGATGAGCATGCTCATGCTGGAAAACAATGATGGCATGCGATTCAGTGTTTGTGGTAATTGCAGGGTTGGGTCCTCATGCATTACCTTTTTCTTCTATGCGGAGTCCTCTCATTAGTCCCTCTCTGAAAGCGATGGTACTGTTCACACACCTGTGCTTGGAGCTGGTGATCAGTTTCACGCGTCCTTGACGCACATTGTCCTCGGTCAGTAAAGAGGGGAACCATTTAATGAGTCTCTGTGCCAGGTTCATGTGATCCTCACGGCCCTTGTTTACCAGTCGCCCGTCCATCTCATCCTTGTACCACATCTCCCACCGTGACTTTATCTCTGACAAACAGCTTAAGTTGTCGGTCGCATTACGCACGACGAGATTATAAAAGTCGCGCATCTTTTGGATGTTTTTAGCGGTTGGGAACCTCGTCCCGTGCCGGATTATAGCTGTCAAATGAATTTCGCGGCATGTCGAGGAAGGCAGCGTCACGAGGGAGTTGTTTATGGTCAAAATATCCTCGATTAAGTACGTGTTAACCTCCTCATAGCGACCTTTGGTGCCAAAATACCTAGCGATCTCTGGTATGCTGCGTTTTGTGGGTGAGTGGATGCTACAAGATGACATAAACGCCCAGTAACTTATGATGAAGTGAAAAAGAACAAAACATATCGTTGTTACCACTTGTTTGGCCATGTTTGTGTTTTGGGGTGCGTTGCTCGGCGTCTCCTAGTTGCCTGGTTTTGCCTTTGCGCAACTAAAAAGTGACTCATTTCACTAGACTTTACTCGCAAGCTGATGTTTACACTGATTGAGGACCTAGAAATGTTGGCCAAATAGTAGCTTTCCCTGTTTTTCTGCATCTGCGCTGGTAGTGCTGCCCCTTCAAGATACCTTGGGATTCTATCATGAAACCCCTGGGCATTTCCAATCGCGGAAAAGTCATGGTCAATCCATAAATTCTTAAAAGTCAGGGAAAATATGCGTCTTAAAAGTCAGGGAATATTCATACTGTCAGAAATTTAGGCTATTTGGGATTATTTTTGGGGTTACCTTTACTTTTGTGAAGATTTTTTTGTGACACTTATTTTGGTCAACCATTTTCGTTGAAAGAATTCATTAAATGAACCGCTTCATAAAGTTGTTAAGTTGTAAATCAACTTAAATCAAAGTGAAAACAGCTAGCCTTGTATGACTATTGGCGTCTGTATAACAACTAGACGCATACAAAAAAATATAACTAAATGTAATTCAATTTAAACTATTTTGCCACGGAAAATAAGGTGGCCAATATCGACTTCACTTGTGAATGTAAATCCAGTGTTAAATTCTGGTTGGACCTCGGAGAGGGGGCGGGACGTTACCACATAGTACCACGTCACAGACAGTGGAAGAAGACGGGATCCCCCTCCCTCCTCCTTTTTTCTTTCACGCAGCACCGAGCGATTTTTTAGCAATCCGCCCACTGACGTGCACGTCTCCAGCTTCGTACACTCGGCCAAAACCACCACCAGCCCCATCACAACACATCTACCCACTTCTGACAGGGATATATTACGCGAAAGCGGGATTGTCAGGAGAAGCGTGTTGTTTTGGCCTGGTTCGCGATCGCGTTGGATCGCCCCCGCTCAGGATCGGACCAGCTACAAGTCTCCTTTGGGAAAAAAAAGAAGAAAAACAAACACGGTGAGTTCGACTGAACTGAGCTGTTGATCTCTAAGTTCTCTAGGGCCTTTTTAAGAACACGTTTCTTGTATGTTGACGTCAACTAGTCCTCTATATGTAAATAATAACCCCCCCACTGTGGACTAGGGGGATTTATTTTCCTCTAGGGTCGAGTGATCCTTTGCTGTGTAATCTCTCTTTAATCGCTTGCCTAGTCATCTGGACCAGCTCTGCCGATTCCGAAGGTAAAGAGGTGTTATGACACGACACACCGGGCAGGAAATGCTAGCTCTTGCCTCGCAACAATAGTGCAAAGAATATTTGTTGGTGATTTCGTTTTGTAATAATCAACCATAACGCGCCAGACGCAATAGTTAAACATAACCGCAAAAATAATCACAATGACTCAGTGACATGCTGTCGAGTGTGGCGTGAGAAAGGGTGATAGTTAAGAGACTGAGGTTATTTGTGGTTGTTTACGCAACTTAGTCCGATTTATGTCCAAATTACAATTTTTGCCAACTATGCCACCAAACGATTAAGGTATCGTTTACCCAAAAATGAAATTTAGTGTGGGAAGTATCCAGTGACTCAGACTTTCACTCTGTTATTTTCGCCTCGCTCGCTCAAGTCAAATGGTTTTTGGAGTCCCTCCCTACTAGGGACAACTTACTTTAATACGATTTCAAACTAATGTTACATATAAAATGTTGCTTGAAATGGCTTTCGGATTTCATGTGAATTTTTTTTTATTTATTATTGTTAATATTACTATTGCCTTTCACACTTGCTAAATCAGATATGCCCAACAATCATATTTTGAATAGGTTAACAATCTGAACAAGGCTTCTGTCCCCTAATTTTTGTTTATAAAAAGGTTAATATATATATTTAAAATGATATTTCACTGTTTTTATGACCTCCTTTGGGTGGTTTCAAGCATCAGGCCTATGCTCCAACATTGTTCCAAACCTGTATGACTTTCCTTCTTCCTGTTTTTTCGTGCACTAAAAAAGGGAGATGTTTTAGAAAACCATTCACTTATTTTTCATCTTTTCCATGAACTAAAATGAATTATGGCTAATATAACTTCTCTTTTTGTGCTCCATGGAAAACAGTAATTTGGTTTTTTTTAACAACATGAGGGTGAGTTAATTAAGTATTCATTTTGTGGTAAAGTCTTCTGGTCTGTTTAAATGGTGGCAGGAAAAATATCATTTGTACCTGAAATCCAGTTAGTTTTTTTGCACTCTCTCTGAATCCATTCAGAGACACATGAGTGATACACATACATGAGTGATGCCTGATGGCTCTTACATGTCTCTTGATTTTTCTACTGATTTATTAATATTTGTCCACTAGAGCTGTAAAACTACTCCTGCGTCCTCACAGTTGATAATTTATGTACTGAAAGCAATGAGGACTTTGACCTTGTTCTTTTTGCTTTACAGTATATGGAGAATATCTTGGAAGAGAGTATTGACCCGTCATAATGCTGTAAAATCACATGACCTTAAAAGGATAGTTCACTTTAAAATATTTGGTATGTTTTAGCTTACCTCAAGGGCATTCAAGATGTAGGTCTATTTGTTTCCGCAGTAGTTTCAGTTTTGATATTTTTAGTCTTTTATTTTTAGTTCTTGTCTATCAATGTAGGTCTATGGTCACCACCACCTCAAACAGCATGCACCTCATAGACCTCCATTATATGACAAATAGACACGAACGGTTTGACCTAAAAATAGTAAGAGAGAAGAGTTAAAACAATTGCCTGATCTTTTTATAGGGCATGGAGGGAAAGCTGAATAAAATCTAGTGTCAGCTGTTTTCCGTTTTGTTGAGTTGGCCATAGTTCTGTTAGTTTGAGACCCAAGGTAACAGATTGTTTCAGTCTAAAGAGACTAAGGAATGACTTGAAACTGGGCCACATCATGGAAGCCATAGTGAGAAAAATGTGTTTCTAAATACTGGAAATGAGAGCAGGAAAGAGGGAGATAGCAACATGTTTCACACATAGGCCTAAATGTATAAAGGAAGATATGAATCACTGGTCTCTGGTGAGCAGACGTGTAAAGTCCAGGGGTCAGAAAGTAAAAGTCCTTCCATATGTTTATTCCACCCATGAATTTTGCTGGTGATATGTTATTTTATGTATCCATGTAATCTTAAACAAGTTAGATGTGATGTAAGATTAAAACCAGTGATTCATCTGGTTTTGCAAATTG
This sequence comes from Pimephales promelas, assembly GCF_016745375.1. The sequence continues at coordinate 8,200,334 of NW_024121099.1, read as the reverse complement.
CAATATAAGGATGTGGAGTCTTTGTGACATGTCTCTTCAGTTTCTTTCTTACTACACCCTTTCTCTTTCAGTTTTTCCAGTGCTTTCTTTTTCTTTCTATCTCTCTGTTTTTAATTTTTTTACTCGCACACATTATCTTGTTCCTGTTACTTCATACAATGTGTCCTACTTAAAGTGAAGTGTCATACAGTCTAATTATAGGAAGAGGTCTATATTTTTATCATCAATATCCCAAGGAGGTTAATAACAACATTCACAAGCAGTGCCATCCCTCAAAATCATTGGGCCCGGGACAGTTTTTTTTTTTTTAATGGGTGGGCTCAGTGAGGAGACACCTTATCCTAGGAGACATTAGTAGGTCCCCTTTGTTACAGATCATAGGTAAGTGGGAGGTTGTCTTGTAGTAATCTGTTTGTTTCTCTTTTTCTGTCTGTTAAGTGTAGGTGTGAAATATAGCCTATTCCCCTCTCACCACATTTATCTAGGTTAACTTAGAGGAAGTAGTCATGTTAAGTTTCTGATACTTGCATGTTTCAAATAATAAGCCATATTTGAGGTTGATGGATGATTAGAGAATGTTTGGATTTCCTGCCTTTGAGGACCCACCGTTAACATCCTCACGGACTGCATGTCTGTACCAAACTGTATTGGGCAATGTAGCTACGAATGTGAAAAACAGGTATGCTTTTTTTTGGTTCGTTTAGATGTCTTTGATCCATGCTGTGTTCATGTTTCTGTCGAACCGCACCAAAGTTCATTTGGAAGTGGAACGAGATTATTTCAGCGGTCTCGGTGTTCACCAGGGTTCAGATGGCAGCATTCACACTTAATCAAATGAACAGCACCATTTTAATCGAACCAAAACTGCCATGTGTGAACAGCCCATTTACTCTTCGAAAGCTATGAAAACCAACTGCGGTTTGCAATACCTCGCCATCATGTTTGTATGAATGTTAGACAAGCTTCATAAGTGCGTTTAGAAGGCAGGTGGTGTTTTGATGTGGTTTTAAGTGCAAGACTCTGGAGTATTCCAGCTGTGTTTTCAACCAGTTAATGCACTGATTACACACTTCGCTTCATAACATGCATAAAAAATACACGATTACTCAAGGTTAAATATCAGAATTAGGTCTTATTAACAAAATGTGAAGGCACAGAGTGAGTATAATGAGGTAATAACTAACAACTGTAAAGCATGTTTTGGGAGACCCGAATGCCCTCAATACCACTCTGTTTGTAGCATAGTGTTCTTGTAATTTGTAAGATTATACTATTATATTCTTATATGCTGTTTATGGATGTGTGTGTTCAACTGCCAGGGTTTTCTATACATTGCTGTTTCTGGTTGTATTTTTGTTTGTTTTTAAGGCAGAAAATAAGGAAGAGAAATTTAAAAATGTGTTGCCAGGAAATTAAATTTGAGGAAGTACGTTGTGGTTGAGTTACTAAAATGGGAATGTGTGACCTCTGGGGAGGATTTGTGCTTTCTGGGGCATAAATGTTCAAGTTATGTGGAGGTCAGATAGTTCCTGCTTAGAGGATGGTTATGAGAATTGCATACAAATAAGATTAGGCCTGCCTAATTGATTGAAACTTTTAAAAATGCAAATGCAAAGCAGGTAGAGCTGAGGTTATGGGAGTTTGCTTAGAGCCGCAGGTGTTTAGAGGAGCTGGGATGGACGAGGACATGGTCAAGGTCGCACGAAAGGAGGAGTACATGCTTTGCATAACAGCAGTTACTTTGTATTTCTTTATAAGAAAATAAGGGACTGTATTTTGAAAATAGCAGATGCTCCTTCTCATTATCCACACACACACAAACACACACACAGACGGGGTGTGGGAATGAAAAGACCTTCAACAACAGTTTTGTGGACAATATCAATGGACAACTTATGGAGATTTATACAACTTTTTCTTTGAAGAAATACCAAAGATTGTGTGTATGCATAGTCCACCACGCAAATAGTAATCTATATTGCTGGGTTAGGACAGGAGTAATCTTGTTTGTATAAAGATTTAATTGAATTAATCAGTTATGGGGATAAATAATGCGTTCATTTTTAATATTAGCCTACACCAGAGCAGAACTGTTTTCTGTCTCCGAGCAACACACATTGGTGTTTAGTTTCTGAATTAATCTGCATTTTAAAGGAGAACTACAGCACAAAATGAACCTTTGGTCTAATAAAACATTGGTACCTAGTCAACCTGTTCCCTGAGATTTGTTTTCATGATAATTGAATAAAGGGTTTTATCTCTGAAAACTGTTTAGATTATAACACTAGTATATGGGGGCATATAATAATTAAAAAGAAATCGCTAGTTAATACCCCTAACAAGGCTCAAAATAGCCACACACTAACACGGTAACATAATGAGGGTCCCTCCATGCAAAACGAAGCATTGAGAACTTTGTAAGTGTACAGACCGTACACTTATAAGAAGATACTTTATAAAAAGTCCACTTTGTGTATACAGGCAGAAGCCGTCTTTGGAAAACAGTCTCAATAAGTCGAACCACGAACGATGTGCCAAGTGAGCTGAACTTCAGCAAACTTCCGAACTGTATGAACGGCGTTTATGGTTCGGCTTGTCGAGACTGTTTTCCAAAAGATGGCTCCTGTCTGTATACACAAAGTGGATTGCAGTTCGCAAAGCTGGGGCTGATGAAATACAATGTGGATAATTTTGAATACATATCTTTTCGTTAGGGTAGACACTGAATATTAATCACTCTCAAACCTCTTTTCTTAACTGTTGGACTCACACATCCACCATGTTTGTAGTTTTTAAACACGTTTTAGCCTATTTTTGTAGTTGTAATCGATTCATTGTCCAATTATCTGAGAGTGTTTACGGATGTCCATTTATGGTTCCAACCGGAAAAAAAGACAATTTGTGTATCTTTTTTTTTTCCATAATTTCCATATTTATTAATTAAAACGTTTAGTTCAGATTATGTAATCATTTACTCACCCTCATGGCCATTTAATCCAAGTGTCTGTGTGTGTAATAAATTATATGATGAATCAAATAGTAATACAAATTCTAAAGCTACTTTTTCTCTAAGCTGATTTTCTCATTTAACACAATAATGACTTTAAAGAGGCACTTGGCAAATATATGTATATGAATATAGGTGTGTGTATATCTCATACCCCATTCTTCTATGGAAAACAAAAGATAAAATGTCATTGTTTGTCGTCTATACAATGAAAGTCAATGAAGTTCACCTTCCCCTCTTCAGAATATCTTCTTTTCTATTCCACAGAAGAAAGACAGTCATACAGGTTTTAAATAACATGTGGATGAGTGATGTCAAATGATGACTAAATAATAACTTCTGGGCAAACGGTCTCTATAACTACCATCACAAATAAATAGCTTTCTCTCTTCTTATAAATAGAGTAGAAAACAAAAGTCCCACTGGCATCAGCTGTTTAAGTTGCATTCCTGTAGCCTATATTTGGTGGAGCATGGTGCTAGCAATGCTAAGGCCATGGGTTTGATTCCAAGGGAACACAGCCCTAGAGTTTCGTTCCAACCCTGCTCAAACATGCTGCCTTCACATGCTTTCTGAAATTCCTTACTTCCTACTTTCCATTGGGAAGACCTGGAATCATGGAGGACACCAGGTTTATTCTTGCCTAATGATTGGGGAAATCTTATTAAAGCCAAAATGATATTTAGCTTCCCATTCTTTGACCTATAGGGAAAACATTTCCCAGTGTTTGACATTTAACATTTCCCATGCTGAATGTTTACCACGCTAAATATTCAGCTTGCTATATAGCTTGCTGTCGATACTGGAATTTCTGTCAAATAAATGCCATTTTTTGCTGTGTATAATAAAACATACAATATGCTTTAAATGATTCATTTAAGTAAATATGTATTACTTTAATGACAAGATTGACAATGCTATGACACTGTTGGAGAAAACTAATAATGAATAGCAGTTCTAAGTTCAAAGTTTGGCCCATTCAACTAAGGAACTTGGATATCAAAATGAATCCCTGAGCTTCCCTGTGGTAAATACGACTTGAGAGGGTGTTCATGTCTAGTTTTGAACTGGGAAATTTGTAATTTATTATAATTCCAACAGCATGCAAGGACTTGATTAGCTGGATCAGGTGTGTTAAAATTAGCATTGAATCTAAACTCTGCAGGTCTCTTGCGCTACAGGAACTGAGCTGCCCCTGGCTTAATGCATAAATGGAAATAAACGCAAAAAAAATAGCATCTTTGGCAGATTCTGTGTCTACGAGTACTGAGGAGGATGTGAGCTATAGATAGGTCAGAGCACCAAAATGGTGTTTATGTATAGAAGCACTGAGGAATTAGTCTGTACAATATAGAGTCACAGAGATGGACACTGAAAACGTCTCCTAATGGAAAAATCCAAACACACACACTTGCAAAGCACAGTCAGAGATTCTCGTAGATGGTTTGCTTTTCTTCTCTAAAGAAACATTTGCTTTCCCACTGCCAAGAGCTAGAGCTTGTGGGAAAGTAGAGAAACTGCAGCTCTCAAGGATCTCTCAGTGATTATGGTTGCACAACTGGTGGTTCATACACCTGCGTCTTCCATAAATTACTCCTTAACAGCATGACCTTTGATTTGGAGTCTTAAGATGTTGTATACAGTATTCACATGTTGGGCTTGACTGAGCCCTCTGGCAAAATTGAAAGATAGTTAGATAAGCACATTTTATGTCATCTGTTAAATTTGAATTTTTTAAATGTCATGTTTCAGATAAAAAAAAGTATGTTTTCAGATAACAAGTAAAATGTAAAACAGGTCCTAAAGTATTGAAATACGTAAGACTTCTTTAGATAATTTTGCTGATAACGGCATGTAATTTGAATGGTCATATGAACTCCAAAAACCTTATTCAACTAACCAAACACTGTTTCTTAAATGTGACTTAAATGATAAAAGTCTGAACTAAACCAAGATTATGATGCCAAAAAAGTAGTTCTATCATTCAGAAATGACAGATAGAATCGTATGGGTTGCCAAACGAATGACTTGTACTGTTATGTGCGTTTAACTGCTTGTAAAATGTAAATATTAACCAAATTGTCCAGTTGTAAACAAATCTTTATATCCGGCTAGTGCACTTACTCTGAATAAAGGCAAATAAGCTATTTATTACTGCTGTGACTTCAAAAGAACTGTCTTCTAACAATAGTGGTTAGGTGTCCTTTTTGTGTTCTGACCTGCACAAGTGTGTGTGTGTGTGTGTGTGTGTGTGTGTGTACTGCTGCATGACTAACTGCAGTTAGTAAATACATCACTGTGTGCTGTTTGGCCCAATATTTTGCTTTATGTGATATTGGCTATCTATAGTCCTATAGGTATTCTTTTGTGATTTAGCAGGTGTGTTTGCATAAATTTCATGTGTTAAACAAAAGTTTCAACAATGACATGCATGACTGTTTCCACCTTACCATCAGACTGCATAATAAGGAACGAACAATATTGTAATGATGTAGATTTCAATGCCAGATGACTCTTCTTTTCATTTTTCTAGCTTGCGTCTAGATGCATATGAAAGGAGTTGTGTCCTTGTATGTGTGTTCTGTAAATATTTGCCACCTTTTGTGAATAGGAACTGAGCCAGGTGTGTTGAGAGGCCATGTTTGTTTTAAGATGATGGGAAATGAGAGGTTATCAAAACTGCAGCTATACGCGAATGAAAAGCCTGTACGTTTCGACTGTTTATTCAGTCATGCAAAAGCTCATTTGATCTGTTTCACATTTCAGTACAATCAACTTGAAAAAGTGCATGTGCCCTTTAATAATGTTTATGTAACAGAGTTAAACTTGCTCAAGTTGCTCTAATTGTTTAGTTTAAAATAATTATACCAATAGCCTGCAATTAGTCTTCTTGTTATTTAACAAGGTTGTGTTGAAGTTTAACAGCCTCAGTTAAAATGTAACTTTTAACATGCAAAAAGATATTTCAAAAAGGAAGTGTTTTAGCACTGTTAGTGTGCATCACAAAAATAAGGAAACAATATGAGCTGATGAATCTGGCAGAACCTGTTTTGCAACATTATAAGGTTTAGAGAACATTAAAAAAATGAAAATAAAACATCATTTTAGAATAAAACAAGAGTGCATGCTGTGGAAAATGAAACCCTAAATCAGCTTTTACCCACAGGTCAGTTCAATTGCTGCTAAAAGGATAAAAGCTAATGGTTGGCTAGTCATCTGACAAATGTCCTGTGGTTATTTGTCATCATTTCCAAGTTGCTATTTACTTGTTGTTGTTGTTGTTGTTGTTGTTTCTTAATGCTGACTGGTTATTCTTTGTGTGTGTGTGTGTGTTTCCCCAAGCTGATTTAATAACCAAAGGTCTTCCAGACATAATGTTGAGTCAGAGACTTTTAATCTCTCTCTCTCTCTCTCTCTCTCTCTCTCTCTCTCTCTCTCTCTCTCTCTCTCTCTCTCTCTCTCTCTCTCTCTCTCTCTCTCTCTCAATCTCTCAATCTCTCTATCTCTCTCAATGATGGTTAATACTGGTCAAGATCAAGAATAGCCAGACTGTTGATCTAAGTTTGTTTGCTCTTGTATTGTTTATGCTCAATTACACACAAATACAAGTTATAGCTTGGCAAGTAGAAGTCATTATCCTCATACCAGAACATTCAGGTGGTGTGTGGCGAATTGTTGTGTAACAAGTAATAATATCTAGCTGTGTCATCAACATATGGTACATACATAGTTAAAACTGAAATATAAATTTTTATAAAAAATTTGTACAGCTCTAAAATTAGCTACACTTAATAATGTATGAGATTTTTTTTTTTTCAAGGAATGACACATCCCATGAATCATTATGAACTATTGGTTTTAAGTATTCAAACAGAATATTTGTAAAATATTTACATATGTATACATTTTTTTAAAAAGTATTACTTTAATTTATCATGGATGCATTAAATGACATTTTTAGTGTTACTATATTTCAAATAAATGCTATCATTTGGATCTTTCTGTTTATCAAAGAATCCTGAAAATAAGGTTTCCACAATAATATTAAGCCGCTCAACTGTTTTCAACATTTATAATATTAAGAAATGTTCATTGAGCTCCAGATCACAATATTTTAATGATTTTAAAGGATTGTGGGACCAAAGACTGGAGGAATGAAGTTTTATTTATTTATCCCCCCCCCCCCCCCATTCTATGCCACAATTACTGTCGTTGGGCAAAACTGGTGAACAGGATGCCTGCTATATACACAGACAAATGTCTACATAATTCGCAGCACATATTATGTTTTTTTTTTTATTACTGATATACTGCTATGGCAGATAATTGCTTTTCCGGTATACGTCACAGTCTGTTAACCTACTCAAATGTGCTTTTCTTTTTCAGGGCCATACATTGGTGCACACTGAAGGGATTCGAAATTTGTCAGAGTTTGCCATTACTGAGTTTATCACCACAGAGGTGGAGGGGGTGAAAAACTGTACCTCCCAGCTACTCTCTTCCAATGTCCCAGAGACGCTATGACTGCTGTCGGGGCACCAAACTGCTAAGTGTGGGCTTAACTCCCCTCCCCAGCCCCTGAAACAGCCCCCTACTCTCTCTCACCCAGACATGAAGGAGGTGAGGCTGTGGACAGCCAGTGATGTCTCCGATTGGCTGACAGATGAGGGCATGCAGGAGTACACGGATGCGTTGCGGAACAAGGACGGCCCTGCCCTCTTGCAACTCGCTGAGGAAGACTTTAATGCCTCGCCTTTGTCCCTGGTCACCGGGGACGGTGGTCGACAACTTTTGGAGCGCATAGAGACATTGCGCTTCACCAGCCACATGAAGACACACAAGAGCAACAACCATGAAAACAGTCACCATGCCAACGGACACGTCAGCGGCGCCCTTGCCAACGGCAGTGTTAGCAACGGCAAGATCCTCAATGGCTTTTCAAAGAGCAGCTTGCACTCTAATGCAGTTCGTATCTTGATTCCACCTCTGCCTGAGCAGGAGCGAACGCCGTATCCCACGGAGTGGTCCAAAACAGGTGTGGCCTTCCTGTACGCACTGTGTTGCTTCCTCACAACAACAGTTGTGATCTCAGTGGTGCATGAACGCGTCCCACCTAAGGAAGAGTCCCCGCCCCTGCCAGATAAATTCTTTGATCTGTTTGATCGCGTGGAGTGGGCGTTTTCCATCTGTGAGATCAATGGCATGCTGCTCGTGGGACTGTGGTTTGCACAGTGGCTTCTGCTTAAACACAGGTTGGTTCCTTACTCATTACACTAGTGGTTTTCAACCTCTTTGATTCCAAGGACCTGCAATGTCCACATTAATATTCTAATGTTCTAAATATTCTTATTTTAATCTATGGACAGTTCTAGTATATGTTCATAAGAAAAGTAACTAAAATAATTATAAAAATTGCAGTTAAAATAATTACATGATTACATGTTTTTTTTTGGATCCCACTCTTTTTAGCCCTTGAACCTACATGACTTTTCCAGTCATCTTTATGGCTATCTTTGCTAGGACATTTATTGATATAATGAAACCCCCAGCAAGCCCCCTAACCTTAACCATCACAACTAAATGCCTAATCCTAACCTAACTCATGGCGTCATCTCCTGAGCAGCTGAGTCAAAATAATTTAACTCCTGTTGTGACTACTAAATAATAATCAAGAATGTTTTCTTTAGCATTGACATCCTTAAACCATGTGGCCAATCCTATGATCCTTCTCTAGCTGGTATTTTCTCTGACTCTGTATCTGATTTCTCTCTGTTTGCAGGGCTATAATCGGTCGCCGGTTCTTTTTTATTGTGGGAACTCTGTATCTGTACAGATGTGTGACCATGTACGTTACAACATTACCTGTGCCAGGCATGCACTTCAAGTGTTCCCCCAAGGTAACTGCTGAACAATGACAGGACTCTTATCTCAACACTGTAACTAAACCATGATGGTTAATGCTGGTCAAGAATAGCCATACTGTTGATCTAAAGTGGATAGATGTGAAATCGAAAATCTTGCCCTTTGCCATAGCTCTCACATCTCATTCGCACTTTAAGAGGGACAGCAGCGATTTTGTGACCTATAACAAAGCTTGTATAACTTGATATAACACATAACCATTTTTATGTTTTTAGCAAAGAAACTTTTGGTCACCGCCTGGTTTATAGGTTCATACTTGTGAACTAGTCCTTAAAATCAAAGAAGAAATAGTCAAGAAAAGAATTGTTTGTCTATCTATACATGTTTTTTGCTTGTATATGCTTATGTGTTTGTTTGTGTGTGTGTGTTGTAGCTCTTTGGTGACTGGGAGGCCCAGTCACGGCGAGTAATGAAAATGATGGCAGGTGGTGGCCTGTCAATCACTGGCTCGCACTCTTTGTGTGGAGATTACCTTTACAGTGGGCACACAGTGATGTTGACACTTACATACCTCTTTATTAAAGAGTGTGAGTACACATATTAATAAATAATCATGGAAAAACTCTTTCTGAATGTTGTTTTTGTTTATAACTCCATCTAGTGGACATGAAGAGCAATAACACCATCTATCATACATAAAACCAATGAAACATCTGTGAGTTTGTTACTTCTGCCTACACTATGAAACCAATACGCAGAATTAACAAATGTTTTATGGGTGACAGATTCTCCACGGAGGTTCTGGTGGTACCACTGGCTCTGCTGGTGCCTGAGTGCTGTCGGCATCTTCTGCATCCTGTTGGCTCATGACCACTACACCATCGACGTGGTGGTGGCCTACTTCATGACCACACGCCTCTTCTGGTGGTACCATACAATGGCCAATCAGCAGGTAAATTTGGAGTTGAAACTCTGTTGAAATCTCTGCTGATTTACCAGATTTAAGCATCTTGTGCTCACTTAATTTTTCTAATAATATTTTTGAAAAATAATGTTCTCAATTAAGAAATCATGTCTCATAGCTTTAATGCTTTTATTGATTTATTATGCACTCCATATATATTAATCTACATAATATATATAAATGAATATATATATATATATATATATGTACAAAGTATATATATATATTAAGTTACTCTGTTTTGTTTTAAATTAAAAAGTAATACATTACTTCACTAGTTACTTGGGAAAAAGTAATCTGATTACTTACCTTGCATTACTTGTAATGTTACCCCCAACGCTGCATATAATAGACCTTTTTCAAGACATTATGAAAACAATTCTGGGATAAATGTACAGAGATGGTCTTTGAATATATTGATCAAGGCAGTATTTTGATTCTGTTGCTGTAATTGATGGGTATCTTTCTTCCTTCATCTGCATCTGTGCGTCTCAATTTCTGAAGAACTGGAAAACAGTGGTATTTCAAAATCTAACATAATGTCTCTCACTGTCCTATAGGCTCTAAAGGAAAATTCCTCTGGAAACCTGTTCTCTCGTGTGTGGTGGTTCGGCCCATTCCAGTACTTTGAGAGTAACGTCCGTGGCATTGTGCCTCGAAACTACCAGCTACCGTTCTTGTTGCGAACGATGATGAGCACCCGGGTTAAGTACAGTAAGCTGGACTCCCGTGAGTCGTGACCCTTGACTCCTGATTGGCTGGAGCTCTGTGAGACTCTAAAACAGAAATTGCTCTTCCCACCAAACCCTACAAAACTGGTTGAGCACTGTGACGCATATACACCGATTATTTTGTTGTATTCGAAGCATTTCAATGTCCCTAGCAGGTATGTATATGTAGAGCAGAGCATCTAACAACTGGATTCGATTTGATGCTCTTTATGGTTAGGAACTGTCAGGCCTTGGTGTCATAGAAAACTGAGCCTTCCTGCTGTCCTCTCGTTGGACTTGGCCTCGCAGAATATGTAATCTAAGGTTAATTTACCTGCCAAAACGGTATTGAATAAACTGGAACACTTATAGAAACAGATTTTCTTTTTAAAAAGCATCTTTTTGTAATAATTTTAATAAATCTGGAGCAAGAATTTTTTCTAAATATTTTGCAGGGTTATTTTACAGAAAGTGTCATCCAAATAGAATATCTTTTCTAGATTTGTACCTTCCTGATTGCTGGAACATGTACAGCTTCAGTGTTTTATAGTGCCTTCTTCCACACACACACACACACACACATACATACACACATATAAACATTCATACACAGTGTTGAGAAAGTTCACTTTCTATATGAACTAGTTCAAGTTCTATTTTTATTTATTTTTTTTCAATTATTGCCACAACCCATATATAACCACTACAGCAATTATTTTCGCTAATTATCAGCGGGCAAAGTATGCACAGAAATTTAAGATTTTTCCCATCCTCACCAACCTTGTCTTAAAACTGATCATACAATTCGACGCCTCCTCGATGCTTGCTTGACTACATGCTGCTTCTTGTCTTGATGACGCATGCGGCGGCCTAGGTGCGACACTGGTGGCTTGTGTTGCCAGATTGGGTGTTTTTCTGCTACATATTAAGGCCTGTTTATGTGTGTTGAAGCCGGGTTTGGTCTGGAAGGCTCTATAGAAATCTGGCACCCTATTGAACAAAGTTAAACTAAGAGAGCGTGCGTTCACTGACACCAGAATGAACGCGTTCACGGTAACGTTCATCAGGCAGTACAGTACGTTCAGTTCACGTTCGCCCAAAATATGAACAAGTTCATGAACTATCGTTCAATTAACGCATTAAGGCACAACACTGCTCATACACATGCATCCATACATCCACAATGTACATTTACATAATGTGTTAACCCACAATGTTGTTTGTCCGAATGTTTTGATTGACCCGGGGTGGTATGTTTTTATAGAAGCTATGAATGTGGGAGTTCAGTTCTGCCTTTCACATTACAACAATCCTTCAAATCAACACAGAAGCACACTTCCTAACGTTTTAATTGGATAATTGTGCTAATTATTAATTACTGAAGATTTTCTTTCTTCTCCGTACCATTGTTCTAGCAAACTGATTCAAGAGAAATGAAGAAATAGAGGAGAGACTAGCTTGAAATGAAGTGTTTCGATCTGGTCGCTCGTTTGACGAAACTTGAACAGTGTTTTATTTTTTTCACGACTTAAGGGCTGTTCACACAGGATCTGTTTTTGGTGTTTTAATAGTTCACCTGTTTTCAACTTACGAAACGCAGCAATTGTGGTCAGAGATGTCTGTGTAGTGCGTGTTTACGTAGCAAGATAAAAGTGGTTCAGATGTATGCAAGAACGTGTGTGCGAATGACCCCAGTGTGTGTTTGGTTAACTAAATTAAATTGTTAACCATGAGCTCATGCTCTGATTTAAAAATAATGCATAGAGAATCACTGCTAGGCTTTGGAAACCAACTTCATATTAAGGAAAGTCAGATTGTCTTCCTTTACAGAAAAGATTCACTCATATAAACTGAATGTTTACAATATTACACATGAAGATAATAATGTAAGTGTGTGTAGATGGGGTATTTTACATACATTTCAATAGCATATATTATTGTTGTACACTGTACAACAACACGCTCATCTGTCACCTATCCTATTTGTGTGGTTTAAACCATAAAAGTGGTTTGTTTGGTAACAGGAGGAGGGAGTTTGCTTCCACACTCAGTGCTTCCTCTATCTAGCCAAAGGGAGGATCATCAAGTCTCTCACTAAAAAGACAGAAGTGTTGTAAATGTTTTGGAGCAAGAACCAAAAAGAAACTGAAGGTACAACCAAGTATTTGTGAAAGGTAGACTGAATGATGGGTGAGGCGGACCTGTAAAAGTCTTTGAATGTACAATAAGTGGCACTCCTCAGTTTAAAACTGGAAGGAAATTCAAAAGCACTTTAAAATGCCCAGCTACACAGTTCTTCGAAACACTGCACTTCAGTGACCTGCACGTTAATAAACCTGCAGGATAAAACACTATTTTATTATTCCCCCAAGTAACATGATGGTTTTGTACTCTGTCTTTCGAATGAAACTGACAGTGGGATAAGACCTGTGAATGTGTGACGTGGCCAAAGTGCATGTACCATGTTGAAATGGATGGATTCAGTATGCCATTTAATTGTTTTTTCTTTGTTTTGTTTTGTTTTTTTGTTTTAACGATAGAAATGTTATTCAAACCAGTGTTGGCTTATAAAAGATTTTAAGTTCTAAATAATGACGTGTTTATTTAATCCAGAATTGGTGAAATTCAGATTGTTCAACCATTAATTGCTTTGTGTTACACTGCCAACTGAATGACTTGAGAAATGAACTGTGTGATATGATGACTCTAAATGCATGTTGTTTTTGTTGTGGTTTTGTTTCTTTTTTCATTGTCAATCATAAATCCAGCATTGTCAAATTACTTTTTTTGTCTAATGTAAACCAGGTTATTTGTGCTAAACAATCTCTAAATATGAGAAAAGGAGTGGAGCAGATATTGAATAAAACATTTAATATTCTGTATGGTCTAAATTTAATTCATTTTCCATCTCCTTCCTACAAGCATCAGCTCTTATTTTAGATGTTAGTAGCATGACACTGACTTCAAAAAAATAATTTAGGGCCAGTTTCAAAGACGGGGCTTAGATTAAGCCTAGATTAAATTAGGACATTTAAAGGAGAACTCTGGTGCAAAATGAACCTTTGGTCCTGGTTCTGGTAAGAACTCGAGCTGCTGCGTTTTGGACCAGCCACAATAGCATTTCAATAATCTAGCCTTGATGTCATAAACGCATGAACTAATTGCTCTGCATTTGTCATTGAGAACATATGATGTAATTTAGATGTTTAAGATGGAAAAATGCAGTTTTACAGACGTGACTTTTTAAAAATGAAAGATTGGTTTCTAAGACCACACCCAGGTTCCTAACCAACAATGAAGACTCGACAGAGCAGCCATCAAGGGGTGTCCATGATGTGTGTAGTCTTGTAGGCCTATGCTAAATGATCAAATGATACCACTTCCCCTCAAGAGCATCACATGTGGGTTTATTAGCTATAAGTGACCCATCAAGAGCATCTTTATTTTCCGGTGGAGTTTTCATACACAACCCATGCAGATAGGCGAAACACTGAAGATGCAAAAGAGTCAAGTGCATTCAATAAGTGCATGGCAGCATGGCCATAAATAATTCAGACATGTCAAGATACTGTTAAAAGGCCACACCTAATGCTAAGACACTGAGAAAAAGAACTGTTCTGGCCACTTTAATACAACTAGCAAAACAATGAGGATGAGGATTTTAATATTTTTATAAGCCAACAATTCATTAAATTAATGCCTAGCCAATATTTATCTCCAACTAAATGCTTAATAATAAAAGTTGTTAGCTTTGGTTAGCGTTGTTTAATTACAGTGAGTAACTTAATTCCCCAAAACTCGGGTAGCCTACTGTCGTATTCAACACGAACATATACTGTATATTTACACGTTTTACAACTGTGAGCCTAACCCCAAAACAATGTTAACACATGTTCTTGTGGACAAAAACAAGTTGAAGCCCTGGCATCCAGGCTAAAATTTCACCCATCCCCACCTGTCGCCCTTAGCTCCTTCATGCAGAAATAGCCTATGCTTGTTGTCTCGTTAAATCTCCATTGTTGTGAGGCTATCACGTTTAAAAAAGTTGAACGAGGCATGAGCATGCAGCAGTGAAGTCATTGTTTGAGCTATTAAACACACGGTTGAACAGGCAGTTTAGGTTTGTGGTTTCTTTCTGCAGCGGGGTGGTGGCCAGACTGCTCCTCAGCAGGCAGCACACAGTTTCATCTCAGGCTCAGCCATTACCGCGTCTCTGACTGACTGACTGACTGAGAGACATGTCCGTGGAGGTGGAAGAGGAACGAAAGTCATATGCAAAAGGGAGATGTGCGAGACAGTTTTGGCGTTGGTTTCCTCACGTTTTCCTCATTTTATCTCTCATTTTATATGCAGTTTTAGGAGCGCTGGTCTTTCAACAGATTGAGAACAGGACTTGCAATGACTCGGAACAGTTCGGTACACTGGTGGGAAAAGTGTTGGAGACAGTGCAGAATCACTCAGGTCTTTCCTTGAGCTTATATAGAAATTATATATTTTTTAAACATATTTCTGCCTATATGCTGTAGTGTTTTTTTTTTTTTTAAATAAAAAAATGTGTATCTTGATGATAGATGATATTACAAAGTGTGAATAATACACACTTGCAATGTAAATATTTTTATGTGCCAGGCTTTAACTTTTTAAGTAAGGTATTGATTTTAATTGATTTTTTAAGTTCAAGATTAATTTCTTTTTATGAATTAGATTCCTCGACATGGGAAGATTCGATAAGACGTATTTTGAAAGATTTCAATGATAACAAGAGGCAGACATGGGACTTCTATAGTTCTCTTTTCTTCTGCTGTACAGTGTTTACTACTTTAGGTGAGTAGTTATTTTTCTTGGACTTAAAAGTTTGTAAAGTTTTCCAAGTCTGTATGTTTGTATAAAACTGTCATTGAATTGAATGCACCTTTGAGTTTGTTATTTGCATGAGAAGTTCTGACCTTTGGCTGTATTTCTTTCCAGCACACACAGCATGCTCTGTTGCCTTCCTCAGTAACCAACCTAACCAGGATAAGACAGGAAACAGGTGTCAGCAGGAAAGAAAATTGTTATTTTCCTAAATTAATTATATGCCAAATAACAGCAGAATAGGCTGTGCAATGTAAATATTCTATGATCAATATAAATTTTTACATTGCTTTAACTCAATATAAATATCCAATTTGATTATACTTAAAAATTTAAGGAAGCAAAATTGGATGAGACCCCTATGATGGAGGGTCTATGACACTAAAAAGATATTTTGCGTGTGGTGGAGTGTTTATTGCAAAAAAAAAAACAACAAAAAAAAACATAAAGGATGTAGATCATACATAAGTTTTTGTACAAGTTATTTATGGTCCATTATGCACTTAGACATATAATTACATTTAAATTTCCATTAAGTTATTAAATGTAGGAATGACATGTAGCCACGCCACCATACAGTAAGTGTATGTTCATATGATGCATGTTATTGAGGAAAAAATTAAGAGAACAGTTCATTAAGTACATATCGTCTACATTTTCCTATCTAATAAAGTCCTTGAATAATCAAAATGTTATGGGACACAAGTTTTCAAGCAATATAGATGGGGCAGAGTAATGGACAAATGATTTACAGGCTAATCCAAAACAAGTGAAACTTTTTTCAATAAACCATTATGTAAAATCATGATTTATTAAACAGAATCTCATGGATACAGGACTTTTCTATCTTCTACCAGTGGCACATTTCCGTTGTTAATCTCATGACAGTGGAAGAAATCTCTCTCCCTTAGTCCCTTTCAACCCTAATTGTAAATCACAGCTAACCACAGCTCAGATATTAATTGAATATAAACTTCTATCTTTCATGACATCTTGTAGAAAAGCATAATGCAAAAGTGCCAAACGCAGCAGTCTGTTGCTGTGGATATCCATTATGTTATCTAGGAAGGGCGTATTTGATCATCTCAGCTAACCTTAATGAATATAGTTTTTTTTAAAGCAGCTGAGACTGATGAGTTGACTGGGTTCATTTCTCTTTCTCTGTGTACTCTTTTTGTACATCAGCAGCTCTGACACTTGTTTTGCCCATTTGTCCTCTGACAAAATTATTACAGATTATTTTCCAGGTTGAACAACTTAATATTTTCAATTGGTTTGAATTTTTTTGGTTTTGGTACTTGGACAAAATTTGACAGCAAAACGTGCATGGTTATTGAACTTCATAGAAAAATACTTGATAGGATAAAATATAGCAATCATGTAACATACTGAAAACAACTAATAAAAATCTTAAATTTATTGCCATGAGAACCACTTTTTAGATCATCGCATTATTTAAATAATAATAATGTAATTAATAATCTAATAATAAAAATAATTACTAATTATGTCAAATTAATAATACGTTGTTGTTGCTTATCAGTAATAATATTAATTATTTTATTATCAATAATAGTGAATATAATAATCCACTTAAGAATATAATATTACTTTTATTTGTGTTGTTGTATGTACATACCTGTTCCTTTGCTTAAACACAGTATTTGCACTGCAATTGCATTATCCATGCACTGATAAAGTCCTTCAGCAGATGGCAGTACTGAAACGTGTTGTCTAATGAGTGAAATTAACTCTCAGTCCTGCAGTTCTCTGTTTTTTTTATAACAGGTTATGGACAAATGTATCCAGTGACCCATGAAGGGAAGGTGGCTTGTGTCCTGTACGCGATGGTGGGCATCCCTCTCATGCTGCTGGTCATCTCAGATGCGGGCGATATCTTAGCAATTCTCCTCTCTGAAGCGTACACTCGCCTCAGCCTGTTCTTAAGACAATGTATGGTACATTGCTCAAGGAGCCTTCAAAGGCATGAAAAGTCACCACCTCCCCAACAGGTGCAAGGTGATGATACTGACAGCACCTATACGTTCAACCATGTTGTGGTGCATGAGACAATGAACATTCAGAAGGTGATAAGAACCCAGTCTTCCTTCAGACGCACATCCTTAAAGGTTCGTAACAACAGAGAGACCTTTGACCGCATTATCGTTAAGGAGAGCTTCAGGGTCAAGGACTCTATGACAAAATCCTTCTCATGCTCAGACCTTGACCATATGGATTCCCCAATAAACAGCTCCAAGTTATTCACCGACATCGGAGAGAAGATGAATCACTTTAACGTCCCTCTGCTGGTCATCTTGCTGGTGGTGTTCGCATACATGGTGGTCTGCAGTCAAATTTTGAGATTCTGGGAGACACAGATGAACGACTTTGATGCCTTTTACTTTATCTTTATCACCTTGACCACCATTGGATTTGGTGATATTGTGCCTAAACACCCAAAGTACTTCATGGTTACTTTTTTGTTTATTATCATGGGCATGGCCATCATGAGCATGGCCTTCAAACTCGGCCAATCACGAATTATTAGCTGTTACAGGCGGTGCTTAAAGTTTCTTAGTATGGGCAAGATAGGAATACACAAAGACCTAGACAGTAACTGAAGGTAGTGGGGTTTTGTGGATTTGCTAATGGCATATGAAATTACTACAGGAAAGCAAAACCACTCTCAGCACAAGATGGTAATGTCTTTCACTGCCAGTTTGATATAGTGGGTTGAAGGGTAATGGACTACAGTGCTGCAGTATAAAACTGTGATGAACAAGTAGACTCAGAATGATGAATGCACTCCTGTTTACTATTTGAGCCCCCAAAAAAGTATCACTTCAATGTTTATATTTGGAAAATTGCATGAGACATTGTTCATTTTTTGTAACTTATCAGAAATGCACTTGTAAGTCAATAGTAAATCCATTTATTCCTGACATTTATAATTATAACCATATAATTCATAATATATCTGACAAAAATATGATGATATAGTCCAGTGTTTGTTCGTTTATTTAATGGCAAATAATAAAGAATGGAATATGTTCTCTAATTAATTTATTTACTAATACAAAATCTAGTAAATGAATGATTTAATATATGTAATACATTGCCTGTGAAATGTAATCTTATCCACTGATCAGTCACATTGAAACCAAGTGAATAAATTAATCTTTCAGTGCCATTTGATGAGTTGCTTTTCCTGTTTGCAAAAATAGCCCTATCTATCTGCATCCATCTCTCTTGAAGAATAATAAAGGATGTGATTTTCCTGAGCTGGTGCTAACTGCACCAAAGTCAAAGGATTTATTCGCAAAAAAACACATTGACATGTATGCATTTGGCTGCTTTTATCCAAAATGACTTGTATTGCATTCAAGGTACAAATTAGAGCAATACTAGGTACTAGTTTGAGCAATCATGTGTCCTATCAACACATATGATCATATGAAATACACCCTTCCTCTGTAAGACAAATTAGACAAAAACATCTTTCAAATGCAAATGTAAACATCCCATATCACCCTACGCCACAAGATGACGCTGTTGTAAAACGGTTGAAAGAAGAGAAGGCTGCTAATTTCACCCAAATGCGTAATAACAACTTGATATCCGACCGATTCTAATGTTAAACTCATCAACAGTTTGCAAATTTCCCTCTGTTAATAACTTCCTAACGCTAGTCAAGCTGGCTAAAACAACATCATTGCAATGTTAAAGCACGTGTAACGACCGTGTGGGGACTTTTTTGCCTCATATTAATATTAACATATAGCCTTGATATCTCTGGATGTAATGTGGGCGTATTAGGTGGAGCTAGAAGGTCCAACCAACCACACCCTAACCCCAACCTAACTCTGTCTGTCCCTCTCTGCCCATTATTCACACACAGAGGTGCTGGACAAGGTCAAGCTCAACCCATGACGTCCAGATGCGGTGAGCGCCACTTGTTGTTTAAAGAACTGCAGAACTTTGAAAAGATTTTAAGCACAGGCTATGTAGATATGAAATTAAGTAGAAGTTATTATAGGCTGAATAAAGTGCTCCCGCCTTTCTTCTTTTTGTGTGACGGTTTATTCGTCCGTGGCTCAGCAGCACAGCCCATTTGAGTTCTCTGTGAAACAGCGTGACGTCAAACAGCAGTCGAGCAACCAACGCATCCATCCAGCGTGCCTTTCACCCGGGATCTGACTGCAAAGCTCAAAGCAAATGTGCTCATAAGGTAAGAATTAAAACCACACTGAATGTATTATTCATTACAATACTTAGACCCAGAAAAAGCATGACAAAAAAAAGAAAACAATATTGTTGGTAGTTTATTGTTTTCAGAAAGCTTTAGGGAATATCTTTTTAACGTATTTTATTTTTACTTTGATATTTGACATATTTATCTCATATTAGGAATCGTCACCTGAAGTTACATCTTCACAGTATCACTAAACAGCCTATTTTTTTATGTTTCGGTGATTTTTGACAGTCATTTTCTTGCTGTTGCAGGATCTCTTGCTCGCTCTCTGGCAATTGGATTTAATAAAAAATGGGATTATTTGATGCTCTTAGAGATTTTAGTTTATTAACATGGCTAAGAGAAGAAAGGCAGTCTCGGAGGCTGATTCTGTTCATCGTTTTCATTGCTTTGCTGTTGGACAACATGCTGTTGACGGTGGTCGGTAAGTGCTACATGTTGCTCACACCTGTTACATGTGAAGGCGCACATATGATGCAAAGTCAACATCCCTCACTGGGACCACTCTATAGGCAAACGCTGTTTTTTGTGATCAAATATATGATCACTTAGGCTTATTAGTCTACTGACACAATGAATAAAAAATATATGTAAAAGGCTTTTCACGTGCCTTACAATTTAATTTGATATATGCATTGTTATTAGCCTAGAAATTGTACATTGTAAAATTGTGAATCCTACAAGCGAAACTCAAACGTCTGCACGCGTCTGTTTTTCTTTTTCTTTGCCAAAATAGAAAACTGGGCAAAAACCAATTCTGAGTGGATAGAAATAAAATAACGCAATTAAAACTATCAGTTATTTCTCTATAAATTCTCTATAAATTAGGGTGGGTCTTCTATATATATATATATATATATATAATAAGCAATTTTGCAGTATAATTTAAATTAGGCTAATTGTTTGTTTTAAAATATTTCAAAAACTTTTATTTGCTCGAAAAAAATGCATCAAGTAAAATGATACATCTGCTAATACGCTTATGATAGAAAATAAATGTGTTTATCTATACTAAACGTTTATTTCCCCTTGTAAAGTGTAAATTGTCTGCTGCATCAGTGGCAGCAGTTGATCTGAATTAAGGGATCATGTCCTCGAGCGCTGCCACTGCTCCATCTGCCCGCGCTCTCTCATTAAATGTGACAGTGACGCGCGTTAAACTGTCTGTGTTTGTTCTCACGTCCGCGAGCCAAGAAACGGGAACGTTGAATTTGATGTTTGTGTACATACAGATGGAACCAGGCGAAAACTGAACCCGTCGTCGCTCTTTGGCACAAGTGTTGAATGAAGAGTCTTTCGAGCGTTGTCGCACACGGTGTCCCTGTGGGTTATTTACACAGGATAATGTCAAACGCATTTAACGGACGCACCTGAAAGGTCAAATGGGGTTTAAATAACACAGCTAGATAAATCGTAAACAGCACTTCACTTTTTCAGGCAAATGGTAGGTAGTTGGTAAACAGCGTTTCAAGCGGTCTAAAACTGATTAATAAAGTAATAAAGTAATTTCCTGAATATTACGTTTTTAAGAGTAGAACAAAGTTGGCTTACTTAACTGTGAAACCTCAAAAGTATTATAGGATATAATTTAAGACCATGTTTGAACAAATCTGTTTAATCTCTCTTGGTTATTATTATATTATCTTTTCTCTCTGTAGTGCCTATTATTCCAAGCTACCTGTACACCGTGGATGACGAGGCTGCTCAGGTGGTCCGGAATAACTCCATGTCCCCTCTTTCCCCATCTGGCACCTTCCAGAGCATTGTGTCTTTGTACGATAACACAACACGCCTAACTGGCTTCACCCCGCAGATGAGCAATGCTGGCCCAGTGACCCCAGCCCCTACTTTTGGGACACCTCCTCAAAATCGGTCAGACTGCCCCAAAGCAGATGACCAGCTTTTGAACGAGAATGTGAGAGTGGGTCTGTTGTTTGCCTCTAAAGCAACAGTACAGCTAATCACTAACCCCTTCATAGGGCCCCTAACTAACAGGTGTGTTATGGCAAAACACACATTTAACTTTGAAAGTATAGCAAATAGCATTTCTTTCAAAAGGAGCATGAGATTGCATGATATTTGTGTGTGCAGTGAGTGTAAATGGAGTGTAAGTAAAGCGAATATTGCAGTGCAATTCTTTTTCTGCTGCTGTTCAGCGACCAGCAGTTGTGTGATCACTCGTGCATGCCCTGTCACCCCTTCTCCACATGCTGAGATTTGGCCAGTCCAGTTTATCGGTAATTCAGCACCGCTGCATTGAACAGATCCATCTAGAGTTTTGTAAACTCCTGAGATCAGTCAGCCGTAATATTTAGTAGCAATGTGCAGGACTATTAGTGATACACAAAGTGTTAAATTAATTCAAAAGACACGAACCAGAGGCAAAAAATGAATATATATATATATATATATATATATATAAGATAATATAATTACATCTTAATTTTACTTAAGAGAGATGCCAGCACTGCAATATGTAACAACACAGCTTCGTCACTTCAAGTTCAATGTTTGTGGTAAAAAAAAAATGTTAAAATGTCATTTCTTATCTGTAATTGCAGAATAGGCTACCAGATCCCCATGTTTGCTGGTTTCTGCATCATGTTTCTTTCTACCCTCAGTGAGTACATACAGTTTCTAGTGTTGTTTTTAACATCAATCTCACATCTAAGTGTCTTTATGGGTGGAGAAGAAGCCATATATTTATGCAATGCATGATTTTAAATGATTCGGTGTGATATATTTCTATAATAAATCTTCTTTTCCTC
This sequence comes from Pimephales promelas, assembly GCF_016745375.1. The sequence continues at coordinate 8,177,917 of NW_024121099.1, read as the reverse complement.
TTTCTTCTGTGTGTGTTTTACTCTGTGTGAAGTGTTTGCATTTTCCTCGAGCTATGCGTTGCTGTTTTTGGCCAGATCTCTACAAGGTGTCGGCTCTTCCTGTTCTTCTGTGGCAGGTAACAGATTCTGTGCAACATTACGTTAGATTTCAAAAGGATGCTGTGAAAAGCTACAATGTAATGTCTTATGATTCCTTATTTAGTGCACAATTTGTAAACCTGAGTGCACTAAATTGCATTTGACTTTGATGTTCTCAGTACTCTGCATGCATAAAGCCACTGTTAATGTTATGGTGTTCAGGTGCCGGTGTACAATGGACCCCGCTTCCATTGAAAGATGTGTACAGCCTTGGATCTAGATTACACTATAACCGACTCTTGCAACTCCTGAGTAGTTCTTTCATTGTACAGTTCATAATTGATTGAGTTTATTTTGTGAGTTTAAAGGGCTGACATCATGAGGAATCAATTTATGAGAAAAAGCAAAAGAAATCAAAATCATTTTTTTGGTTGATATAATCTCTTTAAGTTACCATCTCTCTTGAACTGAGCTAGTGGACATTTTACCCTTTGTGGCTGACCTTTACCCTCTGTAACTTTTTCTGTGTCGTAATGCAGGTATGGGGATGCTGGCAAGTGTTTACACCGATGATGAGGAAAGAGGAAATGCTATAGGGATTGCTCTAGGAGGACTAGCCATGGGAGTTTTGGGTGTGTACTTTATGTTTAGGATCCAAATTCTGCCATACTTGGTTTGCACAGGGACCACTGGAGATTGTGATCCAAGTCCTAATTCTAATCTTACTCCTTTGAGCACATACAGAGAAAAAAATGAGATAAGTTAAGCTCTGAGTTAAAAATTGTCAGTTAACTTTAAGTGCCCTCTTTAAAGAAGCAGCGGTCAGAAGAAATGGTCAGAAGAGTGGGGCCTGAACCTGGTCCTTCCTGTAAATGGTGTCATGCTTTAACCACTGTTACTGGATGTTTAATCCTTGATAGATCATTGTTTATTCATAATGGCAAGTAAATCACTAAAAATGTACTTGATCCACTGGATAACAGCAATTAAATGTGATTAAATGTGTCAGTCGTCATTAAAGTGTGCACATACAGTACTATAATCAAGAGCCTATTAACCTATTAAACTGTATTCATCCAGAAAGTTCAGAAAAATGGGTGTGTTCCTGCAGAACACTTTATTTTTTATTACTGTGCTTTGCTACCCTTGATTATGTAACCTGTTCTGCAGAGCAATTAGTATTGGATTTGTGGCATCTGATAATTCAAAGCATACTGGCAACGTCAACGTTTTCAAAGTAAAGACTCTAAGTTTGAAGTGCAGTGCTTGCAGTCTGTGAGCCATTAATCGTGACTAATATATACTGTATATGTGTGTATGTTGTGCAGTTGGCCCTCCGTTTGGCAGTGTCATGTATGAGTTTGTCGGTAAGACGGCTCCTTTCCTTATCCTGGCAGTGCTGGCGGTGCTCGATGGAGGTGAGTGAGTCAATCTCTCCAACATTTCAACACAATGGGAATGACGGAATCAGTCTTAAACCTTCATGTTATTGTGATACACGTGGAATTAAAAGAGTTTCTGATGCTCAACAATATTTGCTTCATATCTGATGTGTGCGTTTTCCCCTCATTTTCATGAGCAGCTCTGCAGCTATTTGTGCTTCAACCTTCGAAAGTTGAACCAGAGGTGAGTACATTACCTTCTTTTCTGATCTGATCTAACCATCTGTTTTTCAACACCAGTTTTTAAGGGTTAAAGGGACAATGTGTAGGAATTTCTCCTATGTAGCTGAGAAAATGTATTTTGCACTCAAACGAATTGTGCTCTCCAGCGCCTCGCTTTTTCAAATCTGCGTTGCATCTACGGTAGCCGTTATGTAACAAAAAGCTATGACAGGATGTCTTCTAATAGCTCGAGTCGAGTGTTCCTTCGGGTTAACAGGTTTGTTATTTAAAAAAAAACAGCAACTTAACACAACGAACAAACGTATGTTACAGTATGAATTACTGACTGTGAAAAAACATGAACTATTTTAATAAGTAGTTATGCGTATATTTTCTAATGTACGTGCATTGTTAGATATCATCATATACTTTTAAGAACCAAACAATGAAAAAAAGCTTGCAATTAAGACTGTAACACTGACTTACCTATTGAGAAGAAAGCAGGATTTCAGCGTCTCTTTTGACAAACCTATCCCAAAATGAACCCTTGTTTTTTGTAATCTTTGGTCACGTTTCCTTTTACGATCTATTTTGGACTTTATGCCAGGCAGTGAAAAGCGCCTCTCACTCTCTCACTGCTCTGCTCCTCCGTTTCTGCTGCTTTTTGAAACGCGTTGGCCTAGTACTTTTTGTCCCTCTCTGCTATTATAGTTTTTCAAGATGGAGTAACTGCATGGAAGCCTCCTTAACCTACCCGTCTCATGTGTATACAGATAATAAATACTTTGTTTACTTGTACACCATTGAGGTATTTGTACACCGTTGAGGACATATTTATGAATAAAAATATTGATTTTAAATAATAAAATACATAAAAAGTACACATTCTCCCTTTAAGAAGTGATGTACTTTATAGTATTACTGTAGGTAAACAATCACCTTAAGGTCAAACTCTGCATTTGGAAGGATTTGTGGGAGAGAAAATTACTTGGAAAAAAACTTGGATTTAAAACTCCACTGTTAAAACACTGTCTACATTGATATTTTGGGACTCAAAATGTCTTTTATTGGGCTAATATCCGGAGCACGAGACTTACTATGACTCAGCAATACATCACCACAGCCTATTTTATTAATCATGACTTGGGGTCAGTTTTATAAGGGCTGATGTTTGTTACCTTAATGGGGAAATGTAACCTCAGCAAGATGCCCACTGAATCTTTACATGGTATTCCTCTTGTGGGCACAAAATGGGAGAAGCTTTGGGGATGATGTGCAAGTACTGTGATTGCTCTAATCTTATCAGTAACAGAAATGATTTTCAAGGGGAGTTTGGGTCTCTCATGCTGTGTATTTTTAAACCTCAAAACCATAGATTATATGGATTACAGTGTATGTTTGTGTAGATTGTACTGCATGTTGAAAGCAATGTGTGTAGAGTGTCGGTGTATTAAGAGTAATGTGTATGTGTGCCTTGGTTTGCGTCACAGTAATGGAAATTGTACAACTGAATGGCTGATCCAATCAAAACATGTCTGACTTAGATCAGTGGTGTTGATGGGTATCAGTTACTAGGGAGACCCCAAGTGCCCCTACAGTGTGTGTGTGTGTGTGTGTGTTTGTTTGTGTAGCTACTTTTCTTTGGGTGATCTGTTTTTTTTTGTCATCCTTCATGAGGAATGAAGAATTTAACCCATTGTTTTTCAGCAATAAATAAGCCTAAACAAAAAACTAAAGGCAAATGTTGCTATCTAACATATCTGTCAGTTGATGTAAAATGTGAAGTGATGTAAAAGAGCAATAATCAAGTCAAGTGAAGCTACACATTTTGCTCTGGAAAAGAACAAAAAGATTAGAGTGCTAATGCCACCGGCTCATAAAGGCTGTCCTTCTGCAGGTTCTGCAGGCTCTCAACTAATTTAATATACACTGACAAAGAAAAGCTCTCACATGGTCAATTATGTGACATAATGTTTATATTTTCAAATGACTGAGTGACATTTGTTAAAAGGTCACTTGCTTTTATCATCATAGCACAGTTATGGCCAGAAGGTGATGTACCTGTCATCTCAAATAATCAATCAAATTGAGAATGCTTGGCCATCAGGCAATAGTTATGATAAGACAGATCATTAAACCAGTAGCCTCCTCGAGTGTCAATATCCAACAGGATTATGGGGAAGAACAGCAGTGTCTGACAACTAATTGTTTGGGGCCTGTGATCATTAATGAGAGCATTCGCAGGGCAGTACAACTGAATGTGACGGTGTTTTGAGTGGGATGACATGTCCACACCACAGAGGAGCAGTATGTGCACTGAAGTGGAGTAAAGAAGTGCTGATTTAATGAGGGGAGTACTTGTCAGTCGTTGCCTGGTGACTACTCCGGAAAAGTCATTACGGACATTTCTTCCAAATCACTGTTATGATAGAAATATCCAAAATATATTGTCACATTTAAAGCTGAAGTGTGACACTACTATTTTAACATTGAAGAAAGTTATACTCGTCATATTTTAATCACATGTTGAAAAAAAAAAGTCTAACTGATAAGCTTTATTTTTCTTTTGACAAAACAGTCATAGCTAAAGTTGTTTCTGAAATCTTTCACTCCCTTCAGTAAATGTAGCCTTGACTTTTGCACGAGAGATGCCACAATTCCCACATCAATATATAGAGTTAGGCCTGGTATATTTTGTCACTCACAAAGTTGTCTGTGATTTTTTCACTAATCGCTTAGAGGTGTCAAAAAGGGAACAGGCCGCGTATAGGGAATTACATATATTGTTTTGTGTGATCTCAAGTAGCCCATTTCCATTGGAACCGCTGTGGTGACTAGGGTGATGTTTCTCAAATGGCATTATATGCACTGAAGTACATCCCTTTATTACAAATGTGCCTGACCTCTTGGATTGTTAATGGATGAGATCAACCACAAATAAATACATAATATATATCCTAATAAATTAATAAAGAAAGTAGACATGTTAAAACAGCATATTTGGCTTTAATTAAAATAAAAAAAAAACATTGTTGGAAGTTTTGTGTGGTATTCTGCAATTCAGATACAGAATAGCAAAAATCTATAGAACATTTCTTTTGTTTTTCCCCATAGGAATAAATGGGTGACTACCAGAACATTTGATGTTGACTGTGTTTTCCCCATGGGTGTTTTCCATTGGAACATTGATGTTCAAGGAAATGTCTTTGTAATTTTCGAAACTGTATTTTAATGAAAATATTTTTTATTTATTTTTACCAGAACCAAAAAGGAACTGCACTATTTACCCTCATGAAGGATCCCTACATCCTCATCGCAGCAGGTCAGGCCAGTAAACACAAATAAACGGTTAATTCCTACTGTTAGGAATATTATAAAAATTGCAAACCTTAGTATCTATGCATAAACCACACTTTATGCTTACATTCATATTATCTGTTCAAAGGTGAATGTTTTTGTGAATAATGTGTGTGTTTGGAAACACGTAAAGAAAGATTTAGTCAATTATTTGACCGCATGTGTGACACTGGTTGTGCTTTTGGGGTTGTGACACAATAAAGAGGGTTATCTTTCTGTGAGAGAAGGATGAGAAAGTGTGTGTGTGTGTGTGTGTGTGTGTGAGAGAGAGAGAGAGAGAGAGAGAGAGAGAGAGTGAAGTGGTCATGAAACACATCTGTGTTTGTCTCTGCCTCCCCTCTTCTCCAATTACAGTGGCCTGAGTGCAGGGGCAAGATGATGCTCTTTATTATATCTGAGAAAGGACAAAAATGGGCTCTGACGGAGGGGGGACAGAAAGAGAGAATTCTTCAGAGAATGAATCCACTTACCCTCCTCATTTTCTTTTTCAGGTTCCATTTGTTTTGCTAACATGGCCATTGCTATGCTGGAGCCGGCTCTGCCCATCTGGATGATGGAGACGATGTGTCCTAGGAAATGGCAGCTAGGTTGGAGAATCTGCCTCTTGTTAATGTACACACTTACACATTTCTTCAATTCCTGTCCTTGCAAAGAAATAGTCACTTTTGGAAGATGGAAAATAAGTTATAATTTACAGTGAAAGATAGACAAAGTATGTTTTATGTATTAGTACATTGATGTTAAGTTAGCAGGGCACACGCTAAAGAGAGTGAATATCAAGAAAAATGTCCAAGTGGTTATTTAGAATTTTTTTTACAAAAACAGAAAAATATATTTTATTTTGACTATATTTTATATTTTAAAAATGTATTTATTTATATTAAATTTATAATTAATTATTAGCTTATTTTCAACTGCAGTTCACCCCTTGCAGTTCACTCACGAACCCCAGTTTGGAAACCCTGCTATAATGCAAAAGATAATATTATATAATTGCAAATTTGTTGTAGGTAAACATCATATTAGTATTTACTTTACTGAACTTTATTAATGCAAATTTTCATTATTGTTTTTATGTTCATTCAAGTTTTAATGTGGTAATGAGAATTTTAGGGTGAAATGTCTCTATTTTTTGTCATTATAATAATATTGAAAATATGCAAAATGTACGAAAATTTAGTGTTCTTATTGCACATTTTTTATTTATTCATTTATGACACCAATTTCTTATAGTGAGATTTACATAATTGCTAATAAGTATTAAGAATAATACATTACCAGTATCTCTACATTATAAAATAAATAAATTATAAGTATCTCTACAGCTTTGTGAGTGAAGGGATTATCTGCCAGACATTATCTAGAAACTCACAATTTTTCTCCACAGAATTCCTGAATTACAATCTGGTAACACTTTACATTAAGGTCTCAATTTTTAACATGGATGCATTAATTAACATAACCAAACAATGATCAATGCAGTATATTTGTACAGGATTTATTATCCTTTGTTAATATTAGTTCATACTGTAACCATGTCTGTGTTTGTTCACGGCTCACAGTTTAAATTTTAATATTGTATTAGTAAATGATTAATAAATGCTGTAGAATTATTGTTCATTCTTAGTTCATGTTAACTAATGCAGTTAACTGATGTTAACAAATGAAACTTACTGGAAAGTGTTACTGAAAAAGTACTAAAGCAAGTAAACTCTTTTTCTCCTTATAGAGCCCTTCACACTCCAGACTGTAAAATACAATTTAAACAGTTAGCGTCTTCTGGGTTTCTCCGTGGTTTTCCTGCTGTTTATGAAGATTTGACAGATAATAAAAAGAAAGACAAAAGAAAGCAGAGAACCAGGGAGAGTGAGGGCTAGCAAGGGAGTGTCGTTGGTCTGGCAGGATATTGAGTTGTCATTGGCAGGCAAGGGAAAAGCAGCAAAAGCTAATGAAAGAGAAGGAGCGGGAGAATGAAAGAAGCAGCTTCATAACAGCGTCTGTGAGACGAACAGCAGCTTTGAGATCAAACTGATATTGTGTTGTCTTATCTGAGCTCTCCCCCCTCTCTTTCTCTCTCTCTTTCTCTCCTCTCTCCTTTTAGGGGTTGCATTCGTGCCAGCCAGCATCTCATATCTAATAGGGACCAACATCTTCGCCGTTTTGGCTCACAAAATGGGGAGGTAGGAAAGGGAAATTAATGTGTTTTTTCCCCTACTTCTCTTTCCTTATCTTCCTACGCTCTGATATCAGCTTCCTCTGTTTTGAAACAGCTCTAAATGAGTTTCTGTCGCCAGGTTTTGTATTTGTGTTAAGCATCAGTCTTAGCATACTGTTTGTTTATTTATTGTATACACTTTGCTTATTATGAACCATAAGACGGTGTATGCATGTGTACCATTTTCATAATATGTCTTGCCTGCAGGGTCCAATTTTTTTTTTATAATATATATATATATTTTTTTATAATATAATATATATATACATATATTTTACCATTCAAGTAAGATTTATTGGTAACACTTTACAATGAGGTTAATTAGTCAAAAGGATGCTCCACTTTTTTTTGGAAATAGGCTCATTTTACAACTCCCCCAGAGTTAAACAGTTGTGTTTTACCGTTTTTGAATCCACTCAGCCGATTTTCTGATATTTAGAAGAATATCAGTAACCAGACAGTTTCTGGTCTCATTGACTTCCATAGTAGGAAAAAAATATACAATGGAAGTCAATGAGACCAGAAACGGTCTGGTTACTGATATTCTTCTAAATATCAGAAAATCGGCTGAATGGAACTCTGGGGGAGTTGTAAAATGAGCCTATTTCCAAAAAAAGTGGAGTATCCCTTTAACTTCCTAAGTTACCATGAACTAAGAATGAACAATACTTTTACAGCATTTATTAATCTTAGTTAATGTTAATTTCAACATTTACTACATGAAACCCCATTCGTCGTCATCCAATGCAACGTCTCCGTTCCTTACTCAGGGAACAAGGGTTACATTCGTAACCGAGACGTTTTCTATTAAATATATATTAGAAATGTAATTTATTCCTGTGATGCAAAGCTGAATTTTCTTCATCCTTGCTCCAGTCTTCAGTGTCACATGATCCTTCAGAAGACATTCTACAATAATATGCAATAATATGGTACTCAAGAAACAGTCATTCATGTTGAAAATAGCTGTGCTGCTTTATATTTATGTGTTTTCAGGATTTTTTCAGGATGCTTTGATGAATAGAATGTTCAGAAGAACAGCATTTATTTGAAACAAAAATCTTTTGTCACATAAAATGTATTTAATGTACACTTTGAATGTCGGTGTGTTTATATTTTTTTATATAAACTGCTTTGGTCACTTTCATCAGCCAAAAAGGGTCAAACAAACTAACATTGTTACTCTCTCTCTCTCTCTCTCTCTCTCTCTCTCTCTCTCTATAGATGGCTGTGCTCACTTATAGGGATGCTGCTGGTTGGAGTCAGTATTCTCTGTGTAAGTTGTAATAGACTAAATCCATGTCGAGATTAACTTTTCTCAGAGAACACACAACACATGAATATTTCAACTCCCTATCTTTCTGTATTTTTACCAGTGTTGTGGATTACAGAAGCCTAACATATTTTGTTGCCGACTAGCTTTGTTGAGAGCTGGAAAGAAGGTTTATTTTGAAATTAAAGAGCTTTGACTTTCTTTGCCCTGGACACATCCTGCTTAGTAGGAAGACAGTCTGTTCTCTTATAGATGTTTATCAGATTAGTCTGGAAAACAAGTTCAGATAAGAGTCAAGTACACATTTGGAGTTTTGCTTATGGAGAAACCTCTATTCTGATGCTCTACATAATGTTTTACTGTATTTGGTGTTTTCACATAATCAATAATATGTTAAAGAAATATGAGGTACGCCCTTTATTGAGCTCTTCTAATTGTCTTACAGGTGCCTTTTGCAAAAGACATATATGGACTCATTGTGCCTAACTTTGGAGTTGGATTCGCAATAGGTGAGTCTTAATACAAGTATTCATAGTTTTCAGTCACATGACGGGCACTAAGACCTGGAGGGCAAAACATCCATAGAACTGCAGCACCGACCTGGTCAATTTTCCATCTGTTTCAAGCCACGAATATTTAGATCACTTCTCAGAAGAATACAAATACAAATATGTGGACAAACATGGGATATTTTATTCACAAAATACAACCAATAGTACGCTAATGTTAAATCTTAAATCTTACTTGTGAAAAGTAATTCCCGAGCGATAGTCCGCCGATTTGAGCAGGAATATGTGCGCTGGCATCTGCTGGTGCTATGGCAGTCGGCGGTCGGATTTCTCAGTGCCCAGCGGCCAGTAGGGAATCTAGTCTCTATATGATATCTATGGGGGTGCCTGCGGTTATGGAGATATAAATGACTCATTCTAAGGTAAAACATTACGGTTTATTAAGTAAGTTCTTTATACACCACTAAAACATAGTTATGGATGTCAAATTGCATTTCTGTTAATAGATAGGCTACTCAACATTTTTACAAATTGCACCTTTAAAAGATTAAATTCAGTGTACACCTTATTTACAGTGTAATGCATTTTATAAACAGGTGAGCAGATGAGCCTAAAATATAAGTGCAATTGGCCAAATGGTTCATTGTTTTCTTTATAATGGTTTTCTATGGAAAAACGCTTAATGACTTAAATTCTGGGTTCATCTGCTTGCTTGTGTGATGGAAATTTGAAACGGAATATTAAACTAACCATGTTTCTAACATCTAACCTTATCTAACATACTAACACTTTAAAACACCATGTGCTAAAACGTTCTCCTCTGTTTTTTTACTGTTGTTGGCCATACCCCTGTTGAGTGTAAAATAACATATATTGGAAATGAATGACTAAGTTGACAGATGACTAGGTTAGAACCTTGTGATTAACAATGAAGTAATCATTAAAACAAAGTTTGCTCTACCTAGTAACAGAAGGGTTTGCATATGAAGAACCAATTAAATGTGTAATTTTGCCATACCTCCCTATTCTATAAAAACTGTTGTATCCGTGTTAACTGGAGGGATTCTCAATGGAATTTGTCTAAGATGCCCTGGCCATGTTTAATGCTTCTTCTTGGGGGAGATTCTTTGAGAATTGCTCAAGAACTCTCCCACCATGATTAAAGTATTTAGAGGACATTTGTCTGTCATTTATGCTGCACAGCAAGTCAGTTAGGAGACCCAGATTGTCACGATACTCACACACAGGAAACGTATGATCCAATAGCAATATTTATTAAGGGATAATTCACACGCTAAACCAGTCCAGGCAAAGGTCAAAATCCAAAAACATAAAAGACAAACACTAGAAACATGCTCAAAGACAACGGAAGTATGGGGACAATATACAAGGGCTCAAATAATATACAGGGTGACAAACACTGAAACAGACAGGACGGGGTATACACAAGTGCTAACAGGGTGACAAGAAACAGCTGTAAGGCAATGAACAGTCAATCAGTGACAGACAGGATCATGGGAATAGTAGTGAGAATGCATAGACACCATGAAAACTGAGGACCTCTAGTGTTTAACCCAGGGAACAACCAAACACAGATATATTAAACGTTAGGGGACGTCGATTAGGAGACGAGACCCAGGCCCAGCTGGACTTAAGAAAAGCCAGAATTAAGGGGATGTTGATTTGGAGACGAGACCCCATTATTTTTAATGGAATTATTTTCCATTACATCAGACCCATTGTAAGAAATAGTCTATATCTTGTTGTTTGCAGGTATGGTGGACTCTTCGATGATGCCTATCATGGGTTACCTTGTGGATCTGAGGCACGTGTCTGTGTACGGTAGTGTCTACGCCATTGCTGATGTTGCCTTCTGCATGGGGTTCGCTTTAGGTAATAAACCAAATGATAATTTATTTTAATTATGTTGGATCCATCCTAAATTATTTCATTAGTTTTCATGAATTAATTTTAATTTCAACTTGGAATTTAACACTCGTGTCTGCTGTGTAGGTCCATCCGCTGGCGGAGCGATTGCGCGGAGCATCGGCTTCCCCTGGCTCATGACCATCATTGGTGTTATAGACATCCTGTTTGCTCCTCTCTGTTACTTCCTGCGAAATCCTCCTGCCAATGAGGAAAAGATGGTCAGACCCCACTATATGTCATTCATCAATTCAAAACCACATTCATTCCAATCTACTCACTTTTAAACGTCCAAGTGGTTATTTAGTGTTATAGCTGATATGCTTTTTTTCCGTTTCCATATTTCTGAGTAAATTTAAATTTGCAACCCATTTACTCCCAAAATGTAACATATTTCAAAGTGAAACAGGATACTCAAAGAGAAAAAAATGTAGGGATTGAATTGTATCTGAAGGGAATTTATTAGATGCATTAGAACAACAAATGCATGTTTGTTTATACAATGTTTAAATAGCCAACATACTCAAAAAGTCATAGCAAGTTATTAATATTACAAAGACAAACATTACCGTGCGCCAATTAATAATTTACAAAAAGTCCAGGACAATGCATTAAAGTAAAAAAGCATCCATGTTACCTTTAACAGATGGGCAGTTTGGTAAAACAAACATTATACTGCATTTATTAGTAGATTCTGGTGAATATAGTCCAACTGCTTCAGTGTCAGCGTATATAATATATAATTAACTGTAAATAATGTATTGCATGAAAACAAGTACAAGCAAGTGCAATCTTAGACATGGTTATTTGAGTTTTCTCAAATAATCTTTGATGTTCTCTTCATTAGCATTATTCCAAATAATAATCGTAATTTCACTCTCTGTCTGGCATTCACATATGCTTTCCTTTTGATTTCATCCCTAACTTCAAGTCACTGACCTGATAGAATATGACTGCAACATAAAATTGTTACATAATAGATACAAATAAAAACTGCCCTTAAGCTAAGATCAAAGAGTGATGCTGATCTGAACAGACTCGTGCGTTTGCCCTCAAATGCTGCGTGATCAAAGCCAAGCATCATGGTTATTCTCTCTCTAGAGGAGCACTACACTGCTCCTGAAGAGCACTAACATGCACACACACACACACACACACACACACACACAAGCCAGATCTGTACGCCTCTGTGCTTACGCACTCTTTATCAAAGCTTCATTCAAACACAGTGCAATAAACCCACCATCGCTCACTTTCAGCGGCATATTGAATGAGACGAGCCCCACCCACGATTGATGATGTCATGCACAAGTGGTTGTATCGGGTATTAAATAATAGGATCGTTGATGGAGACAGTAATGTTATGTTTTTGTTGTTAAATACTCATCCTCGTATTAAATACTCATCCTTCGCCAGCAGCCATATCACCCTGTAGCCCAAGACTGGTTGCCCATTAAAGCTAAGCAGGGCTGAGCCTGGTTAGTACCTGGATGGGAGACCTTCTGAGAAAGCCAGGTTGCTGCTGGTAGAGGTGTTAGTGAGGCCAGCAGGGGGTGCTCACCCTGTGGTCTGTGTGGGTCCTAACGCCCCAGTAAAGTGATGGGGACACTATGCTGTCAAAAAGAGCACCGTCCTTCGGATGAGACGTTAAACCGAGGTCCTGACTCTCTGTGGTCATAAAAAAAATCCCAGGATGTCTTTCGAAAGAGTAGGGGTGTAACCCCGGCATCCTGGCCAAATTTGCCCAGTAGCCTCTGTCCATCATGGCCTCCTAATCATCCCCATATACACCAATTGGCTTCATCACTGTCTCCTCTCCACCAGTAAGCTGGTGTGTGGTGAGCGTTCTGGCGCAATATGGCTGCCGTCGCATCATCCAGGTGGATGCTGCACATTGGTGGTGGTTGAGGAGATCCCCCCTTCTATGTGAAGCGCTTTGAGTGTCCAGAAAAGCGCTATATAAATGTAACGAATTATAAATGTAACGAATTATCCTTTATTTATTTATCCTGTCAAAGTTCTGATCATCTTAAACCTGCGGAAGCGGAAACCACTTAAAGTATATAAAATAAAAATGTGAATAAACATTTCTCAAATTGACCAAAAATAGCTACAATAACATTTTATTTTTATTAGCTTATTTGATTTCTATTTATTTGATTATCAATTTATTTGTCATTTTTATTTGTTATAATTTATCAGATTTGTTTTTTGGGTCGGGGGGTGTACAGTGGATTATTAGCATTTTACTTTATACAAATGAGATGGAAGGGATTTCATAATGAAGCACTAAAAACATTATGCGTAGTTTCTGGTCTTTTGTGCACACAAATCTATAATCAACATTCGAGTGATACATTGTCTCCTGCATAATTTTTGTGTAAATTTATACTGTATATGCCGAGTAAGTCGATGTAAACCCTTAGTATATTTGCTTTGTTTGTATGTATAGATACTAGGCTGTGAGGTGATGTTTCTTATATCTGTCTTTTTCAGGCCATTCTAATGGACTCTAACTGCTCAATGAAGACCCGTTCCTACTCCACCCAGGGCTCCAGCTACCAAATGGGCGACGATTTTGATCCTGAGAGCCCTGAATAGGCCTCATCAGTTCAAAGCCCTCAGCCATGTATGTCACCCAGAGTATCTATTTTGTTGTATGAAAGAGGAAAACAAATGACTTTAAAGAAAACCACAATGCTGATTTGTAAGAATGTCCCATATCTGTCCCATGCTGTCCTGTGGTTGTGATGGTCATGTTATTCTGAAGCAAACCAAAGTTGTTCTTGTCGCTGTTTGTTCTCAATGTGGGAGAGGTGAAATATCTAACCAACAGCCTTATTGAAATGGATAACACTTGTATTCGACTCAAAAACCGATTTGAGAGAGGAGGACAAAGGGAAATATTAACTGTACTTTTATTCAACACAACAATGGTCATTTTTTCCCAATTCAAAAGTCTGAAAAGGCAGTTGAGAAGATAAATGATGAAAGATTCATTCAGTGTAACTTAATGGACAGATATGTACTGGATATTAATTGTTTGCCTGTGGTGGTAGGAAAGTGTGGTCTTCATATCTATTGGTCCTGTTGAAGTCTTTTCATAGGCGTAAACGTTAGTGAAGGTGCGTTTGAGTCAGATAAACCTTGAAATGGGCCTTAAAATGTTGCCATTCATATCATAATCAGTTCACATATATTATAGAGAACAGCTACAGGACATGATAGGCCAATTAAAACCGGGCCAATTTAATTTTTACGTTTGGTATCGATTGAATCTGGTACATTCTTTGATTGCATTGCTGTTGTTTTCATTTAGATGTTTGAGAGGCCAAACTGAGATTTTACTGTTATCTTGCATTTGAGTGAACGTAAGTTTAACACATTTAAAAATACACGCAGGCCTTTCATTTTTGTGAAAAAGCAAAAGGTCTGACAGCATTAGATAATCAAGCAGAATGTCAACCAGTCCTACTGTCACATTCTGTTTGTGTGACTTGCGTGATGTCTGCTGAAAATTATACTGTACTATCAAAGATTTGCCACAGTTACATTTTTATTACACATGGTGACAAGCTGTTTCATTTTAGTTTAATAAAGAAAAGTAGATTATTGCTGTAAAGCATCCAGGTACTTTATGTACTTTCGATTATATTTTGCTTTTAAAGTGTATATAGTATATATGTATATTTATATATTTTAGTAAGTCCTTTGAATGTGCTGGATTGCTAATACGGTCATTTGTAATGAATGCCTCAATATTGCTCTATTGCTTCTATCTTTTTTTTCCAGTTCCAGTTTTTTCATTGTATTTATTTATTTATTCTTCTAGCAAATTTGTTAACGATCTTCTTTTAAAAAACTGAACTGGCTGTGAAATGAAACATGGCCTTAAATTAAGCTCCTTAAATCATAAATGCTTGAAGCATACACAAAATTAATGGGGTTTTATCAAGAGTATAAATATTTGTTAATTGTCCAGAGGTTCACATGGAAGTTTGTTTCTGCTACAGAATTAAAAAAAAAATATATCTCACAATTCTGACTTTTTTTCTCACAATTGCGAGTTTACATCGCAATTGTGACTTTTTATCTTGCGTGAAATAGTCACAATTGAGAGTTAAAATGTCAGGATTGCATTATATAAAGTCAGAGTTGCGTGATATGAAGTTGCAATTGTGTGTTATAAAGTCGAAATTGTGAGATAAACCTTAGTTTTTCCTTAGAAATGGACTTTATATGGAATTTAAATGGAATTGTGAACTTAACACGCAATTCTGACTTTATATCTAAATTCTGAGAAATAAAGCCAGAATTGCCAGAGAAAAAGTTGCAGTTGGCTTTATGCACAGCTGCACTGTATACTTTCTGAACTTAAGTCAGCTCCTTGTTTCCTGTCTGCCATTATTGGACAAATTGATTAATTCAGGTGTGCCTGACCTCAGTAGTCACGGCAACAATAATCAGACACACCTGAATTAATCAGGTTTGTCCAATAATGGAAGACAGGGAACAAGGAGCTGGCTTAAGTTCAGGAAGTAGTGCAGTTGTGCATAAAGCCAATTATCTTTTAAAATAATTATATTTTGTGGCGGAAACAAGCTTCCATAGTTTTGTGGGGTTTTTTTTTGCTTTTGTAAAATAAAATTGCATTCCATGCCTTAAAATTAGACAACCTGCTTTAAAACACCATTTAATGGTAAGTTTAGCTATAAATGTGATTTGACCCAATTCAGAAACCATCCATTCTATTCTTCATATTCTAACAAGATAAATCACAGGATAGTATAAAATTGAAAATATGTGTAACTACCATTTTTTTCTTGATATTGGAATCAAGTAGATTATAAAGTACATTTTCAAATACGTTTTCATGTGGGCTAAACAGGTTGGCTTTTGCGGAAAATGATCTGACTCGTACCGGTAAAATAGCGAGGAAATAAGTCTTCAATACTGCTTGACCCTCCTTTATTTTCTTTGGCATCTATAAACTGAGGGTTACGTGTTCTTTTATTGCCCACAGGAAAATTAAATCATGTTTTCCTCTGGAGCCACAATCAGTTTAGCGCAACAGTTGCTACCAGAAGTAGCCTTCGAGAAAAATCATGTTAGCTCAACTTTAAGTATCTGCACAACTGGAGGTTGTTTGTGTTGATGTGAGGAACGCTGCCCTGCTTCCAGTCTGCTATCATTGCAGTAAAAATCCACCAGAGACACTACACTGATTGATTCCACTATGATCTAAAACAAGTTCAGATTTTGAAAAGCAAACACAAATGAGAATTGTCTACACAGGTTTAATCAGATTGGTGTGCTGCCGATGTTTGTCAGGTTACTGAGTTGCTGCGGTGTCCTTTAACCTCTATGTCATTTTTTTTTTTTAAACCCGTTTACCCAGTAAGGGTTAGGGGTATTACGTCATTTATTTGAATTGTTTTTATCAGAAATTAGTGTATGTGCCAATGTCAGTGTGTGCCTTCAGACTGGTATGTCCTGTTTGTGTTTATCAGCTAGGAGGTTGAGTTGATGGTTTTATATGCAGTGTTTGGTCTGGTGGTTAGGTTTTACATCAGCTTTAGAGCTCTGAAGGTAATGTGTGTGACTGCAACAGAAAATAAATGTTTAAAAAGATGTCATGTTTGTTTTCCCCAAATGATCTTCACCATTTTGCAAACAAAATTGACAAATCATTTTAGTTTAAATAATACTGGCATTAAAAGAGACCCTGCTAGAATAGCAATTCAAGACTGTGTTATCCAATCAAATCGAACTTTAATATGGTCTATTGATTTAAAAAGATGTGTTGCTTTACTCAATAGGCCCAAGGTTTAAAAGTGTTATTTCCTGTTATCGATTCTGCAGCGTGGCAATCTTGTTAACGGGTCCACCGACTAACAGAATGCCACCTGCTCCCAACTGTCTTAATAATGGCTAATGTTATGAACATTACGTTTATGATAGTCCTGCAATCTGCTCACTGGGGATTATTTTATTTTTATATTTTTTGTAGTTTATACAGTTTTACCTTGTTAAAGGGATAGTTCAATTTGAAATTAATTTTGATATGTTTTAGCTTACCTCAAGGGCATCCAAGACGTAGGTGTCTTTGTTTCCACAGCATTTCAATTTTGACATTTTTTGGTCACACCGTTCTTGTCTGTCAGTCCTATAATGCAGTTTTTGGGGGTCCACCTCAAAGAGCACACACAGAGAAGTCCAAATTAAACATGATTTAATGACTTGTGAATGTAAGTACACATTGATGGCCTAAGACACGAAATGAGCAGTTTGTGTGAGAAAACGAATAGTATTTATATAGTTTGTACCTCTTGTTAACATCCGTTGAACTGATCTGAATCAGACGTCCAACTGAACCGAACTGAACCGTCTCCAGACGTTACGCCGGAAGTGATCATTCGCGCGTCTACGTCACGCATTGTTTACACGGACATTTCGGGAATATTTTACCTTTCACTAAACATATTTAGATATATCGAAATCGTCTTCCATTGCGATTTCCCGTATATCTAAATATGGTTAGTGAAAGGTAAAACTTCCGAAATCTCTATGTAGAAAATACGTGACGTAGACGCGCGAGAGATCACTTCCGGCATAACGTCTGGAACCGGTTCAGTTCGGTTCAGTTGAGGTTTGGACATCTGATTCAGATCAGTTCGATGGCTGTTAACAAGAGGTAAAAACTATATAAATACTGTTCGTTTTCTCACACAAACCGCTCGTTTCGTGTCTTAGGCCATCAATGTGTACTTACATTTACGAGTCATTAAATCGTGTTTAATTTTGACTTCCCTGTGTATGCTCTTTGAGGTGGACCCCCTAAAACTGCATTATATGACTGACAGACAAGAACGGTTTGACCAAAAAATGTCAGAATTGAAATGCTGTGGAAACAAAGACACCTACATCTTGGATGCCCTTGAGGTAAGCAAAGTGAACTATCCCTTTAATGTAAGAGCTAGGGGGTAGTTCACACGGATGCTTTTGTTTTTTGTAACGTTATTCCACTGAACGACTTTTCCATTGTTTTTCCATGTAAAAGTGCTGAACACATTGGTCTATGGCATTGAGTTTAAAATGAAACAATGTCATTTTCAACATTATATTATGGAATACTTCAATCTATGGTCAATCGCAGCGTTCTCCACTTTACATGGCAAGGCTGCATATCATCCGGTAAAACCAGCGCTACTTTCATGTCTATCATATCATGCTGCTGACACGCATTGATGATTACATTCAATTGCAACTGGCATCAGTTAACTGGTGCAACTAAAAGAACCACTGTTGCAATGATTGTCTATTGTGATACGTGACACACTAGACCTCTCTGATTTGGAAGGTGCAAAAATTACAGAGGACATTTTTTTTTATTTCTAACAATTTATTTATCTCAAGTGCATAAGCAAATATGATATGTCAGTGCGTAAAGGTCTTGCAGCAAATTTAAAAGCTATGCACTTTGTCGATGGATGCCCTCCACCGTAATTAAACCTCACAAAAAGAATAAAATCATATTTACATAAAGCAAACACAACATAAAAAAAAGAAAAGGTGGATCCACATGTTGAGCACTATATAAATTCAGGGTGAAAGGACATGGTTTAAAGCCACCCACATTTCTAGGCTATTTACAATAGCACATGACAGCTTCCAATAAGAACAACAGCTTTCCAAAAAAAAGCTTAACCACAGTTTGCCACGGTGGATATGATGTTTTATACTTGTTATTTTACTGTTTTTCACCCATTGTGAAAGAGATAATTGGAGCAATATTTTGAGACCGTATGTTGTTGGCGTTGAATTTGAGAAGCACAGGATAACAGTAGCAGCAACTAGACAAGTAGAATTAAAACAGGAAAAAAAAAATCTTAGACATTATCTTAGACTATTTTACTGAGCTTAGCATTTAAACGTTTTTCATTTCAGTTGTTCAAAAGGAAAAAGTTCCTTTCTGGTCTGAGTGGTAACAAACTAAGGCCCAGTGACAAGGGGGCCCAATAAGGTCCTCTATGGTGAAACGTAATTATTGGGCCAGGGTGTGGGGGACCCGCTCTAAAAATGTATTATGTACCAGGCCCAGTGAATAGTATAGATGTTATAGCAGCAGAAACATTAACTAGGGCAGCACAACTGGAAATTCAGGAAAACAGATCCAGCAATGCATGTACCCAATGATGGATACCCATGTGTGGACCACATTTAAATAATATTAAAATGTGAGTGATGAGAACAATAACAACAACAAAAATTATGAATTTAAACATTAGCTTTGGGAATTAATGAATACTGTATGCATTGACAAAAGAAAGATTTTAATGATGTAGTTTTAAACTTAGAGAAGTTATGTTTTGAGAGGTGAATGGAATAATGACTGTAAAGTGAGTCATATGGGAGATACATTCAATAGTACACATGTAAAAAATAACGTTCGAAGGTGCTAAAACATGCCTAAGCACACGGATGTGAGACACAATGAGAAGTTCTTTGCATCAAAACAAAACAAAACATTACAGTACATAAAGGAAACCAAAAATGAACTGGCTGACACGTTCACACAAACATATAACCATTCACCCGGATTCAAAAATTGCAACCACTTAAAAACTAAAAGGTTCAAAGCAAATTAATTGAAAGATTAAAATACAAGATTATTGACAATTATTGGAAACATATATTATGAAATGCAATATAAATATCCCTCCCTCAAAAAAGAAAAAAAAGTCACATTGGCTTTGTGACATAAATTAGACAAAGAATGGTCCCCAATAGTATAATAACATCAAGATTATCTGTCCTATGAGGATTCCCTCTCAGTTCAGCATTAAACATTTTAAAATCAACAACAACAAAAAAGAATATTAAAGAAATTACACTTTAAAATTAGTAACAATGGTGAAGGAACATGAGAAAGGTGCTTATCAGCGAGGACAATGTTGGTTAGGAATGGCATCATGTTCTATGGACTGTTCAGGTAAAATCCTACATTTTGTAGTTGATTGATAAGGCAGGGGGGCTTGAAGCTCAAAACACACTAGGCAGGGTGTATTTCCAACCAAGTACATCACTAACAGCACACATATATAATTCAGTCTGTACTAATACACAAAGTTTGAATAAAAATACGTATTCAAGGTCCTCTCGCTTCAAGCTCACACTGACTCTCCCTTTTGAAGCTTCAATGTTTAAAAAATTGACTACACCTTTCAGGTAAGGCAGGTAAAACTCGGCTTGATCACAATGTATTTTGTCTATTTTACGTAATACTGCTGAAAGTCTTCAGATTGATGGGTTGTCCTCTACAGCTGCAACTAAAAGACTAAAGGGGGAAATAATTTTTAAAAATTAAAAAGTAAAAAAAAATGGTAAACTACTGACACCCTCTGAAAATTCCTCAACAGTACATTGCAGTGATTTTCAGGAATACTTTTGCAAACCTCACAAATCACATGTGGAACGCTCACAGGTCAACCTTAATCCAAATCATACATGATAAAAAGTCTTTGTTCTTGAGTCCCAAGCCCCTAGTGCCTTTTGTCATCTTTACGGAAACGCCTCTACACAGATCTGCTCCTCTGTAATGTCATCCAGCATCTGAACATCAACGGGACTGCAAATGTCACTGTCGTACACTTCTGTGCCCATTAGGGCCTCCTCCAGACCCTCAGACTTTGCCTTTGGAAAGCCATGCTGTTCAGATGGTGATGTGCTTTCTACAGACTCTAGATCTTCGATGCCAGCACGGTAGTGAATCATGAGCAGAGTCAAAGCTTGGAGACGTTCACCAGACTTGGCCAGAGCTGCAGAGATGAGGGCCTTGCGTCGAGAGTCAATTGTCTCTCGTTCTTCCATATTTAGAGAGTTGTTATGCTCCAACTCTTGGTCAATCTCCTGCTGCAACTTGTCCAACATAAACTCCAGTTTCTGCGAACGCTCATCTGTCGGTAGGCCACGGTAAAGATCTCTACCAATCTCTTTGACGGCGATGAACACGCTGTCATCTAGCCCACCTTCCTTGCGCAACAGTTTGGATCCACCACTACCAGGTGGCTGCTTGGAAGGACTGGCCCCAGCATAGGTCTCGGTGTCACTGCTCTCGTTGTCAGATGTGTTAGGCGTGTGTTTCGGAGAAGGTTCCACCACCCCTGATCCTATTTCTGCAACCTGTTCTGCAAGTCTGGTTTTGGGCACCTGCCTCAGATTGAGGAGTCGAGAGCTAGTGTTGATAATGTGTCGTGTAAGTCCAGTAGTTGCCCGGTTAATGGTGGACTTTGCCTCAGGATCTGCCCCACGCCGGTCTGAGGTGGCTACGCAGAAAGGGTGCTCTGTTAGACATTTCTCTTGACACTTCTTGTGACAGACATAAGAACAGGTCATGCACTGCGAGGCAGCCTTGGTCCACACCTTCTTCTTGCAATACTCGCACCAAGTGGGATTCTGGAACTGAGTGTCTTGAAAATTGTGCCGCATCTCTCCTATCTGCATGCCACTGTAACTCTGTTCATCCCGGGTTACCATGAGCACCTGGTCTCTCTCCTTTTCCCGGTCTTTTAAGTCCTCTTCCTGAAGACTCCCATCCCGCTCACGTTCTGTCAGTCCACTGGAGAGGTCTGACTCCCCGTCTGCCAGGTAAGTGAAGTTGACTGTAACATCTCCATAGCAGAGTTTCTCATTAAAACCTTTGTGAGTGCTTAAGTTGCGCAAAGCGGTACGGCTGACGCTGGCCCTTGGTTCAGGAGCACATAGACGGAAGGTGCTCTGATATTCAGCGGATGACGTAGATAAGCATTCCAGTGCTATGTGTTCCAAGCGCAAGCTGACATGCCCTAAGCACAAGAGACTCCCGATCTTGAAGGGGTTCTTGCACCAAAGTGCTATATTAAGGAATTTGTGGTTGTTTTCCACTTCAAAGATCACAGAGGCTTTGTTCCAGCGGGCAGTTCTGCTGCGGTACATGGTCTCAGACGATTCCCAGAGACCCTGCTCGTCTACACTGTCCCTAGTGTTGGAGGAGCTCTCAGATATTTTGTCTTTGGCTGAATCTTGTTTGTTTGTGGCTGGAATATTTAGGATTTCCTCTGTGGGATCAGGGTGCTTGCTCACAGGCTTCAACTCTGGTGACTTAACAGGGATTTTTTCTAATGTTTTTTCGCCATTGCCAGTAATGGGTTGCGTTTTCTCTGGACTTTTTTCCACAGCAGGTTCATTACCTTCTACCAGGCTTTGGCTTTCTGAAGCAGATGTGACTTTTATATGGGGCCTGGGAGGAACAGGAGGGCGTGCAGGTGGTGGAGGAGGGGGCACTGTTGGTCTCTGTGGCTGTTCGGAAGGTTCAGCAGTCTTGAGAGTTGCGGGCTTTGGTGATTCTTTGGACTGGGATTTGAGTGGTGACTGAAGGTTCAGCCTGCGGTTGAGAATTGGTGAGATGGAACCAAGGGGCTTGGCCAGGTTGGCCACAGTTTTTTTGGGACTTTGGTTTACAGAGAGTAGGAAATCCTCCTTAGTGTCAACAGTGACTGGAGCTGCAGTTGATTTGGACTCAACGATCAGCTCCTCAAACTCAGAGTCATTGTCTCTGTTATCAGATATGTCCATGGTGGTTATTGGGGCTGGGTCCTCCTCGTAGCCCCCAGGATGAGGAAGATAGCTAGGCTCCTCTATTGGGCCAAGGGTTTCTTGGAGTGTCCCCAACCCCACAGCAGGCACCTGGTGACGGACTGGCCTCTCATACAAGACTATCACTCTCTCTCCAGCTTGTTTCAGAAGTTTCGGCACTTGGACAGAGGACGTCACTTTGACTCCTGTGCAAACAGACATGAACAACACTTGAAGCTTTGCGAATGTATTATAACACTATCCAAAATTGGGCATCAAATGACCTACCCAGTACCCACCATGTCAAACATTTCATTTGAATGGTAAAGAGTACATTTATGTAGTCTCTAACCTCCAATAGCAATGAGGCGATCTCCTCTCTGTAAGTCCGCCAGGGCAGCTGGAGAGTTTGGGGTGACGGTTTCTATGCTCACGTGCACTGTGTCACCATCACTGGCCGGAACATGCCTGAAAGTCATCCCCACGCTCCCAGATGGTCCTTTGATCACCTCTGTCTGCAACACAAAACAAAGCGAAAAAATTTCAGATTTGCTAATAATCTTCATGATAAGGTTGTGTAACTGAAGAAACTAGGGCTTCACAATTATAATTTGTTTCCAAGTAGCTTTGTAAATGGTAACATCTTTTCTTTATTGCAGGTGTTGTTAAGGCATACATTACTTTCAGTCATAAGATCACCAAGTGGGACTTGACAGGATAGAAGTAGTTAGGGGAAACCTTTTTGTTACTTCGTTGAGAGAAATGGTAGGTGTTAAGCCAAAAGACAGTTTTTTTAAGCTTATCTTTTGACAGCAACAGTAGTTAATAATTAGGGCGGACAACCTACATGATGATGTGAAAAAACAGCCTTCACTTTCTATACAAAGCTTTCTCTTCCAATCACATCCAACAGTTTTCATGGTGATAAAACAATGCTCTCTGAAACGAAGGCAGGGGAGGTCTGCAATTACTGCTAATTTCACTCCAAACGTGCCACGAAGTAGCAGCTGCTGTTTCAGAGCTGGCTGTATCACAAAGCCTGCATCACAATATCCACCTGTAGCTCCACCTGCACTTCGGTTTGACACCATACAACACCCACAAGGTACACAAGGAGCAAGTTAAGTGGACCAATGTAAGGAAAAATTCCACCAAAACACAAAAATGGTGATCTGGGCTGTATACTAGGTGCACAAACACTAGTAAGATTTCTTTTCATTGATGTCCTCTGTGTCTCCCTTGTTCTCTTTCTACTTCGTTTGTGCTGGGGGTGGGCAAGAAAGACAGGATGCAGATCCACACTGCCGAGATGGATGACTGTAATTTTGCTGCTGTCATTTGTTATAACCCCTGAGAAGGGCACTGATTGAGTTAAACATGGGATGAAAAAAACAGACAATCTACTCAAGCTGGCAAGCTGAAGACTGACTTGCCCAGTTTTGAACAATGACTGTCTATAGAAACATTCAAGAACCATCAGAAATGTCTTAGAAGGTAACTTACAAAAAACACCCAAATTCAACAACATAAAACAAATAATTTTATATTAATATCCATCCATCTATCTGTTGCAGAAGTTGCAGTTGCTACTTTACTTAGCAAAAATAAACAAACTACAGTTATTGAAATATATTACTTGGCATAATAATATTTTTAATAAAATTGTAATTAACCGTTAGCTGTGGGAGTGAATCAGAAAAAATACCAGGGAAGATCACTTATGCCAATACTATTTGCACACATGACAAGTCTTGGCTGGGATGCTGAAGATACATTTGCAGAAAGAATAAAAAACAAACACACAGGAACATAAATCTTAATGACTGAAGGGATGCGGTTAAACTCTCCACAGTGATAATTCATTCTGAACATGTCTTCCCTCAGGACACAACCTGATCCAACACTTTACACATGTCAGAGGGGGTTTGTGGGAGAAAAACAAAAGCTTCAGGCTTTTTTTGAGGCCACTGGTGGTCTTCTTAACCAGCATGTTGGGGATAATTCATTGCAACCTGTTCAGGAAAAAGAATGAAAGCAAAGTCTATGTGAGTAATCTCCTTATTCACCACCCGTGGGATCCAGAATTAAAAAGATGTTCTGGGTTTATATTTTTCAATTGCTGAAACAAACATAGCAAACACAGACAACAAGACACCATTGTTTGTTGCATGGTGGGCAAGGGCTGTAATCTGGAGAAGACTTTCATCTGATATTAACCTTAACAAGCACAAAAAATTACCACCAAACATCCGGATCTAAGTGTTCTAGTACAGGCACATTTTGTATCTCAACATCAGAACTTCTTGGATGCATTAACTAAGACTGAACGAACATCAAGGACAACTAAAGAACTACCAAAACACTTAATTTCAATTAGCCTAAGTCAAAAACCGAAACACACTTGGAATTACAGTAGAAAACAAGAATCTGCAAAGTAAATAACAACTAGCAGAGGGTTAAAAAAAAGACATCTGCGCTTAACGTGCACCTCTGTTTTCCCATTTTTAGAATGACAAAATGACAAGGTTCTAAGAGTGAGAGGGAAGAAATGAAAGAGAGAAAGAAAGATTTGTCTGACACAGGAAACAAACAGCGACATTGAGCGGCAATTACAGGCGATTTCTGTTGCTGAGTGGTGGCTAAGGCGTAATTACACAACCATGGAAAGGCACAGCAGAAGGAACGCGCACACACTCATTGTGTGCGTTAGTCTGTGTCTGCATGTGTTGAGTGCAGGTAAACGGACTGCTGCGGCTCCGACTGGTTCGTGAGGACGCTGTTCATGTGTCAATTTGATGTCCGTCTCTCCTCATCACCACAAGGTTCACATATACACCCTTCACAGCTTTTCAACAAACAAACACGGGGCCTGTGGGACATTTTCAGGTCAATTCCATTGATTATAGCATAAATGTCAGAATTAAAACACCCACTTAAATACTATTACACACATTCAATACCACCAGGATAAAAACAAGCCTACAGCTGATAAAATGAAACCTCTGTCATAATTTCTCACCCACGTCATGCCAAACTCATATGACTTAATTTCTTCTGTGAAATACAAAAGAAGCAAATATGAATTATGATTTATAGTTTCCCTGCCAGTATTTTTTACATGTTAGTATATTTACAGCTTATTACTCCCTTAAAAAAATAACTGCAGTACAATGAAGTACAACTGCAGTAAAACTGCAGTTCAAAGCAGTATAATTGCAGTACAATGAAGTACAACTGTAGAATTGCAGTATTAACGAAGTATAACTGCAGTATAGATACAATGTGACTGCAGTACATTGAAGTGCAACTGCAGTAAAACCACAGTACAAAAAGTACAACTTCAGAATAGTGACGTAAAACTGCAGTACAACTGTAGATTTGCAGTATTAACGAAGTATGACTGCAGTATAGATACAATGTGACTGCAGTACAACTGTAGATTTGTAGTATTAACGAAGTATAACTGCAGTATAGATATAATGTGACTGCAGTACAACTGTAGATTTGCAGTATTAACGAAGTATAACTGCAGTATAGACACAATGTGACTAGAGTACATTGAAGTGCAACTGCAGTAAAACAGCAGTACAAAAAGTACAACTTCAGAATAGTGAAGTAAAACTGCAGTACAACTGTAGATTTGCAGTATAATGAAGTAGTAGCCTATAGATACAATAACTTCAGTTCAGTGATACACTTTAAAAAGTGATAGACTCTTTTTGATAGAGAAAACTAATCCATTTTTTTTTAGTTTTATGTTTTTATTGGGCTCTCAGGCAATGATATCAGTTTAGTTGCCATTAAAAAGTGGAATTACTGAACCTAAATAAAGGAGCTTTATAGTATGAAAAAAAGACAGATGAAGTTTTTGCTTTTTGCATCTGAAGTCTTGGCCTACCAATATTAAACTGTACTGCAGTTATGAGACATAGCCCATGTGACCAGAGCTTCCTTCACGCGCACGCGCCGCGGGCGTTGTCCAGTCTCGAGAGCAGCTGATGCTCATTACTGTCAGTTAGCGTCTTTCCGCGTAGTGTATGCTCCATAAAATACGGTTTGGTTGATTTCCTCACTGAAATTATCGTTCATTTACGTTCATATTTATGAACTATCACAATTAAAACACAAAGACATGACAGCATTACTCGTGGTGACGACGGTCATTAAGTGGAATGGAAGAGAGAAGCGTTTTCTGGAAGAAAAGAAGTTCATTGCGCGAGGCCTTGTCAAGTCATTGAGCTTAGAGGTGAGTAAATTATAACATATAATGTCCTCATATTTCTCTTTTTTTAATTTAGATTGGTGTAAAAAGACTTTACGTATACATAGTTCCCACATGACGTCACAACATACGGGCATTTGCCGACCCGGCGCCATTGCTGAGGGCAAAACATTAGAAGAAGCAATACGAAGTGAAATGAGTTTCGTGCTATAAAGTGAAAATGGTCATCTCCTGCTGGGTCGATGGATGTTAAAATCGTGCCGGAGGTTCAGTTAAATCGGGATTTTACACTATACCCGTCATTAGACTCCATATGGATGAAGCTTTTGTCCGAACAACGACGGAGATTATGGCTGGCGAGCATAAACAGGAAAGAAACTCGCTCCAAACACGCAAGAATTTGTTTGACAAAAGCACAATGTTGTGTTTTATTGCGATTGTAAACAAATATAAGTTAACACATTGCAGTTTAAATAATGTCCTGTATGAACTAAATGACGAGGTATTAAAAACACACAAAACAACATTGTTTCCACTGTTTGATCTCACATTCCATCATTGCAATCTCAGATTATGTCCCTAAAGATCCCGCGTGTAATGTAGTTCCGCATTACATTAATTAAATTGCACGCGAGTTATTTATTTTTAAATTCATGCACCGAACCATGACGCCCGCAAGTACATGCATATTACAGAAAGCACCGGTGACTTTTAAGGGGAACATGGGAATTAACTTGTGCAGGCTATGGCTTTTTAATAGACAGATTAGCATCATGCTACTTCGCTATGATGACTAAGACCCCGTTTACACCTGGTATTAAAATGCGATCTGTATCCAGATAAGTTATCCGGATAATAAGTACTGATTCCATTTACACCTGGCCACATAAATGTGTTTTTGCAAAACGGATATAAATCCGATCTTCACCTCCTGCGTTATATGCAGATTTATTGGATTGCACGCCACCAAAAGCAACAGATCTGAGCGGCATTTTATTGATCATCAGCTAATTTCCAAATCAGAGACATCAATAAGAGAGAGTGGCAACAGGCCTGGTAAGATAATTTCGTTTCTTTACTTGAAGATGTGTTAACTGCGTCTGTGACTTACTTTCACTTTTATTTGCGATGTTTGCACGTTGAATAGACGCTCAGCTGCTCATCTGCGGTGATGCGTGTCGCATCTGACTAGGCTATAACATGATATAGCCTATATAACACGCTCTCACTCGTTTATTTTTTAGCATTTTTGGGAGGAGTAAAATATACATATGTGGTTTCAACAACCAGATTGCGTTTACACCTAGTAAAGATCCGGACACAATGCGAGCCAGACTACCTCCAGATGTGGTCAGGCAGATCCGATCGCGATCCGATCACAACGCGTTTACACCTTGCATTAACATGCGTTTTTTATTATCCGGATAACTTATCTGGATACAGATCGCATTTTAATACCAGGTGTAAACGGGGTCTAAGTTACTTTTCCATCGATTGCACTTGAGCAAACGTCACCAAACCAACCCCACGTCAATCTGATCGTACACCTCCAGTGATTTCCACGCTCAGAATTGCTCACATGTGTAAAAACTCCTCACCAATACCAGATAATGGTACACATGAAAATACTGTATCTGAGGCAAAGTTGCATAATCAGTGCTCAGTGCTTCCTTCGTTACTGCATACGGATCCACACCATTTATGAATGAAATGTTCGCGTTGTAGCTCTCTCTATCTTCATGATTTGCATAACAATATAAACAGAAATAAATATTTGTTTGTAAAACGACATTCTCTGATAAAACTTTGTAAACGCCTATGGTAAACACAGCGGTTTTGCCCTCAAAGATGGCGTCTCCGGGGAGGTCACGTGACATTAATTCGCCTGTGGGAACTTATATGTTGTTCAGCCCGGTGGGAAAATAAGAGGAAACGCCAATATTATGAAGCTGCAGACTCGGAGCCTGCATCTACAGTCCCCCACCGAGAGTCCCGCATTCTCAGACCCCTCGTTTTTCGAACACAGCGCCTCCTGCTGTTCAACAGATCGAATAACACCCGCACACAGAGTCCAGCGTACGGTTATCCAAATGCAATTAAAAAACAACAGGATGCAATATTAACAGTCTCCAAATAAATTATCCAATAAATATTTGCGTTACCTGCTTAATGCATGTGCCAAAAAAAAAACTCATTGTAACAGATGGAAGGATACAATTACAGATCTATCTTCTGAAAAATAGTATACGATATTATATTGCTACAATGTTTTTTTATATTTGTTTTATTCAAATTCCAATTTTTCTTTCAGTTCAACCTATAATAGTCTAATTAACATTATGATGCTAACATTACAAAATCTGTTTTATGATATTTTGAATGCGAAGCAAAACAAATCAGAATAGACAAAACACCAATAATAAACAATTCTGTACTTTATTTAATGATAACCTAAACATCATCTTGCTGTAAAGAAAAAAGGAAGAAAAAACTGTGTTCGTGACTACTTTTCGTCTTCCATTGCATTAAAAAAAACTCAAGTCGCTTTGCATAATCATAAAATGATATGTTGCTGGGTTAGGGGTAACTCCATCGATTGATGGTGTACCCTGGAATAACCTACAACAGTATAGGCCCGATAGCACATGTCTTATGATGTTTCAAAAAAAAAAAAGAAAAAGAAAAGAAAAAGAAAAAAGTTGTTTGCAAATGTTACATTGCTCTGTTGAAATGTCCCTTGAGATGTTTTTGAACTTTGGACAACTTTGTGGGTTTGAAATATATGGGGGCACAAATGGCCAGTGAAAATAACTGCAGCACTTATGACATATCTACAAAAAGTCCAAGGATAAAGGCTAACGCTAGCCATCAAAATATTTTCGGGGGGAAGAGGGTGAAAAAAACATACATTAACGGCTCAAATCTTGTTACAAACTATCTTTACAAATATTAAATGGACTATTCATAATGTTGTATCGACGAGCTAAATTAGTTTTATAAAAAAATAAATCAAACGAGGCTACTACGATTCGCTAAATAAAATTGAAGATAGGTAGCCTACTCACTTTTTGGCTTAAGTTCTTCACATGTTATCCGATACAATTTGATAGGAGGCGCTGTCTCGAAAAACGAGGGGTCTGAGAATGCGGGACTCTAGGTGCAGGGGGACTCTAGATGCAGGTCTCCGAGTCTGCAGCTTCATACTACTCGGAAACGCCGCTTCTATTCTGTAATTTTAGTTCATTTCACCATTCTCCGGTTTAACGTTACACTGTTTAACGTTAGTGTTAACTGCGTCACAGCAGATTGTGTAACTTATGTTTGCACTTTGCAGCATTATTGTCTATCACTTTTAACGCATTTTTTTTTTAAAACTATCTGTATTGTATGAAGTGCTATACACGGTGACTTTACTTGTTTAAATTTAATATCAGGAATATTAGAAATATCAGACACTAACTTACTGGAAAATACAAGCAAATATGTTCAGTAGTTTGACATTATGTGCAGAAAAAGATTTTTTTTTTTTAAGTAGGCTAACTTACTTTTTTTGTGTGATTGCTATTTCCAGGAAAATGTACTGGTAACAACTAAAAATAGAAGACGATGGCTGGGGTGAAACAAATATGCACTCACAGACTTTAAAAATTGTGTGTCTCTGCTTTTTTCCAGAAATGCATGTTATTGGGCAAATTGTGTAGACTGTCAATGGAGTGACAGAAAGATTTCATCAAAAAGATCTTCAGTTGTGTTCCCCGTGTCTTGCGGGGTTGGAATGACATGAGGGTGAGTAATTTAATTTTTTATCTGGAGTGTTCAAACTCATTATTAATGCTGAACAATAAACCATAAATTAACATAAATAGGATGTAATTCAATAAGATTAAATCTAATATGGATATGTCTAGATATAGAATAACATTTTGCTTAAGAAAACCTCAAAAAGGTTCATAAGATACAGTAAACACCTATTCACCGGTCATTTTCCACAGCTGTATGCAAAGGCAAGTGGGCTTCTCTTGGGAGACTAAATTAATCACTTAGTTTAGCGCTGTCTACTGTTTTGGAAGAGGAAGTTGCTCAACTGCATTTGTGACAAAATCGAGCCGAGATCTCTCATATAAAGCCAAGTGTTAGGGATGCACGATGACATCAGCACGACATCGGTATCAGCCGATAAAAGCTTAATGATCATCGGTATCGGCCGATAGTAATATCTCTGCCGATGAGCCTTGCCAATATGTGGTGGATATACTATGCGCACGTGACGACCGTGAACGTAGCATGAGCGCCAGCAACTTAAATGTCCAGCTGTGTGGAGGAAAAGGTGCGCTTCAGTATCGAGTTCTTTTTCAGGCTTGAACAAACCATAACACACACACAATGTGTGCCAAAATGTCAGTTTTGTCGAGTGTCCTTATTAGAGCAGTTTTAAAGGTCCCCTGACATTTTTTTATTATTATTTTATAATGTTTCCTGGGTTGCCCTTATAATGTTAGTATGTTTTTAGATCCAAAATAGTCATAATTTAGAAATAAAAGGCATTTTTCCTAGCCTGATTTAATTTTAGCCTCTGCTTTGAACGCTCTGTTTGAAGGGGCGTGTCTGCTGTGTGATTCAATGCAACCGCCCACTGCTGTGATTGGCTGACATGCTTGCATATGAAATAGCTACATATTACATGTGAAACTCTCTTGAATACTTTTACTATTATACGTTTTTACTATTACAGATATCGAGATTACTGAATCGTGAGAAGTTTAAGTATTTAGATTCTCATCACATAAAATGTTGCTGTGATGAGCAATGAGAAGCAGATGACAGTCTGTCGATTGCGAGAATGAAGATCTTATTGTATAACGCAGTTTCTGCACTCTGCACTTAGTCGAATTATGTATTGCAGTGCTTCCACAGCTATATTGCAGTATTATTGTAGTACTACCGCAGTTATATTGCAGGACTACCGCAGTTATATTGTAGTACTACTGCACTTATATTGCAGATCTACCGCAGTTATATTGTAGTACTACTGCACTTATATTGCAGTACTACCGCAGTTATATTGTAGTACTACTGCACTTATATTGCAGTACTACCGCAGTTATATTGCAGTACTACTGCAGTTATCTTGCAGTGCTATTGTAGTACTACTGCACTTATATTGCAGAACTACAGCAGTTATATTGCAGTATTATTATAGTACTACTGCAGTTATATTGCAGAACTACTGCAGTTATATTGCAGTATTATTGTAGTTCTACTGCGCTTATATTGCAGTACTACCGCAGTTATATTGCAGTATTATTGTAGTACTACTGCGCTTATATTGCAGTACTACCGCAGTTATATTGCAGTATTATTGTAGTACTACTGCGCTTATATTGCAGTACTACCGCAGTTATATTGCAATATTATTGGAGTACTACTGTAGTTATATTGCAGTATTATTGTAGTACTACTGCAGTTATATTGCAGTATTATTGTAGTACTACTGCGCTTATATTGCAGTACTACCGCAGTTATATTGCAGTATTATTGTAGTACTACTGCGCTTATATTGCAGTACTACCGCAGTTATATTGTAGTACTACTGCGCTTATATTGCAGTACTACCGCAGTTATATTGCAATATTATTGGAGTACTACTGTAGTTATATTGCAGTATTATTGTAGTACTACTGCAGTTATATTGCAGTATTACCGCAGTTATATTGCAATATTATTGGAGTACTACTGCAGTTATATTGCAGTATTACCACAGTTATATTGCAGTATTATTGTAATACTACCGCAGTTATATTGCAGTATTATTGTAATACTACTGCAGTTATGTTGCAGTTCTACTGCAGTTGTACTCCAACTACTGTATACTGCAATAATGCAGTTTTTTCGTGTCCAAAAAACTGCATTTTCTACATGCAGTATTACTTCTAAAAAAACTGCAGTGATTTTTTGTAAGGGCTGAAGACTGGAGTAATGATGCTGAAAATGTACCTTTGTCAACACAGGAATAAATTATTTTAAAATACACTAAAATAGAAAACAAATGCAATCATATTTCACAATATTACTGTTTACTGCAACCTTGGTGGTTATAAAAGACTTATTAAGAAAAAAAGTAACAATCTAATCAACCACAAACTTTTGAGTGACACATCAACAATATTCTATAAATAATACAAAATCAAATATTTAAGTTTGCAAGGCACATATGGACGTTCAAGATAAAAAAAAACAGCATTTAGTAACAGCATTCATACAAATGACAACATTTTGTGTCCCATGGAAGATATCAAGTCAAATAAGTTAGAAACATGGCAGTGATTAAATAATGATTTTCATGTCTGAATTATTGTTTTGAAGTAACAAAACAGCATCAACTTTTGATTTATTTTACTTTTCTAGTCTTTCTGATGCATCTCAAATAAAGAATGCCTGTCTCTCGCTCTCTCATATGCACAGCACACATAAAAAAAAATATGCATGCAGTGAAATGCTTGGCCAACCTAACACTAATATAGCCTCTAATAAAGCACAGACATCAAATCGTACTGTGCACTCAAAGAGACAGACAGATGAATAACTGCTCAGAGAAAGAAAACATGTCACACAACATCAGCCCTACACACTCACAAACACATCCCAGTACCACAAAATGGAAGGTTCCTTCTAGTCATCAGGTGTCGGTGAGTGTGTACGTGTTTGTAGGTGGTAGATGTGTTACGTGCAGCGGTGTGATTGTTGACAGATTCCCATTGAAGCTATTGTGCCGAACGGACAGTTGGCTTGTGTGTACATCTGTTGCTGGAGGTGTGAGTGTGTGCATGTTCAGTCAAACCTCCCACTCTCTTTATTTTTCTCTCTACCTCCATTTTTGCTGCTATCCATTTCATTCATCCTCCCACTCCCTTCATCCTCCACCTTTCTCCCTGACTCGCTTATATAAATCTAGCCTTTTCAGAGCAGGCCCTTGTCATTTACTTAAGCAACACAGGTGCTAATGATGCCCAACAGAAAACACACAATTGAAACACACTTTGCTTAATATTGGGGTCAGCAAATATTTGGGGTCAGTAAGACTTTTGAATGTTTTTGAAAGAAGTCTTTTATACTCAACAAGATGGCATTTATTCCATCAAAAATACAGTAATATTGTGAAATTTGTTTCAACTGTAATGAATTCCTGTGATGGCAAAGCTGAATTTTCATTATCATTACTCCAGTCTTCAATTTCACATGATCCTTCAGAAATCATTCTAATATGCTGATTTGGTGCTCAAGAAACAGTTTTTATTTTGCTTTGATGAAGAAAGTCCAAAGCTAAGTCCAAAAGAACAGCATTTATATGAAATCGAAATCTTTTGTAACATTATAAATGTCATTACTGTGACTTTTAATAAATTTGTGACTTTTAATCAGTTTAATATCCTTGCTAAAGGTTGGCAAATTAAACCTTGGTTGAATCGTATGAGGTGCCCCTAGGGACATTATTCAGAAATGCCATGCATATACATGTACTTTTCCTCTCACATACACATATGAAACCAAATTCATTCACATACTATAATGAAATGCTCACACACATACAAGTGAAATGCTTTTACACACACAACTGAAACGCTCTCATACATACAAGTAAAAAATATACGCTCACACACACAACTGAAACGCTCACACACACACAACTGAAAAGCTCTCTCACACACAAGTGAAACCCTCACACACACACAACTGAAAATATTACGCTCACACACACACAACTGAAACGCTCACACACACACAACTGAAAAGCTCTCACACACACAACTGAAACGCTCTCACACACACAACTGAAACGCTCACACACACACAACTGAAATCCTCTCACACGCACAACTGAAACGCTCACACACACACACAACTGAAATCCTCTCTCACACACAGCTGAAATGCTCTCTCACACACAGCTGAAACGCTCTCACACATACAAGTGAAATGCTTTTACAAACACAACTGAAACGCTCTCGCTCACACAACTGAAAAGCATTTCGGTTGTGTGTGTGTGAGAGCATTTCAGTATGTTGTATGCAAGCATTTCAGTAGTGTGTGTGAGAGCATTTCCGGTATGTTGTATGCAAGCATTTCAGTAGTGTGTGTGAGAGAGAATTTCAGTTGAAACGGAAGGTGGTTGAAGTCCCCAGTCCAGTTGGTGGCAGTAGTGCACCTCAAGACGAAGAACTAGAAGCTGTAGAAAGCATAGTAAAAACGCGGCAGCCGCGCACCTTTCACAAAGCACCGTTCGTCACAAATACTGTATTAATAATAAAGTGAAAGAAGTTTCATTTAAAAACTTGCCTCAAATTTATCCTGTTAAAGATACTTTAAGAAGATTTAAAATAAACATAGAAGAGTCTTGTGTTTTTTGCCAATCTAATAAGGAGACAATTTTTCATTTATTTTATCACTGTATGTACACAAAACAATTTTGGTCTGATTTGGAAGAATATATAATTACAAAATTGAATGTAAACATCAGAATCAATATTTTTGATGTCATGCTATACTTTGACTTTTGTGGTTTGTCCAAAAAAATGATTTTTGTCATTCAGTTGTTTATTATCCTTGGAAAATACCATATTCACAAATGTAATTCACTAATTCACAACCTTGTTTTAAGGCATTTCATTTGGAGTTTAAATTATATTATAAAACAATAGAAAACATGGAAAACATGAAAGCTACAAGAACATTTAATCTCCTGAAGGAACTGCATATTTTTTAAATTTTTTTCCCCTTCTATAATTATATTAATTTATTTGTTATTATCCTCTGGTCTATACACTATTGATTTAATTTTGTTGAACAGGTTACATTATCTGTAGTGTTGTCTGTACCTATTGTCCTGTGTATTGTTCAGAATAAAGTAAAAAAAAAAAAATTAAAAAATTAAAAAAAAAGCACCGTTCGTTCGCTCGCAATCGCGCAACGTAACAGCAATGTCTGCTCAACAGCAAAGAACATTAACCGAGGCAGCGGGCTTGCTGAGCACCATATTAGCCTCAGCGGAGTCCATACGAACCCTGTCAAATGCCACCACACTCGGGCAGCAACCGACCGTTGCAACTCCAAGTGTGGTGGACACGATGGACAGCCACCTAGCCTCGCTCTTCCCTACCCAATGCCAACTGCAGGTCACTTATTGCCAACTGGGTTCGTATGGACTCCGCTGAGGCTAATATGGTGCTCAGCAAGCCCGCTGCCTCGGTTAATGTTCTTTGCTGTTGAGCAGACATTGCTGTTACGTAGCTCGATTGCGAGCGAACGAACGGTGCTTTGTGAAAGGTGCGCGGCTGCCGCGTTTTTACTATGCTTTCTACAGCTTCTAGTTCTTCGTCTTGAGGTGCACTACTGCCACCAACTGGACTGGGGACTTCAACCACCTTCCGTTTCAACTGAAATGTGCTTCCGTTTCAACTGAAATTCTCTCTCACACACACACTACTGAAATGCTTGCATACAACATACCGGAAATGCTCTCACACACACTACTGAAATGCTTGCATACAACACACTGAAATGCTCTCACACACACACAACCGAAATGCTTTTCAGTTGTGTGAGCGAGAGCGTTTCAGTTGTGTTTGTAAAAGCATTTCACTTGTATGTGTGAGAGCGTTTCAGTTGTGTGTGAGAGAGCATTTCAGCTGTGTGTGAGAGAGGATTTCAGTTGTGTGTGTGTGAGCGTAATATTTTCAGTTGTGTGTGTGTGTGAGGGTTTCACTTGTGTGTGAGAGCTTTTCAGTTGTGTGTGTGTGAGCGTTTCAGTTGTGTGTGTGAGCGTATATTTTTTACTTGTATGTATGAGAGCGTTTCAGTTGTGTGTGTAAAAGCATTTCACTTGTATGTGTGTGAGCATTTCATTATAGTATGTGAATGAATTTGGTTTCATATGTGTATGTGAGAGGAAAAGTACATGTATATGCATGGCATTTCTGAATAATGTCCCTAGGGGCACCTCATAGAATCGGACTGTGGTTATCTAGAACAGAGCTGAGTTTGAGTCAAACTCTTGTGTGATAAATCAACAAAGCAGCAGCAGGTTTATTTTGTGCTTTGTTGAGTGAATGAGGTGTTCGGTAAAAATATCCATCGTCACACAACGATGGAACAATTCACTGGAAATGTAATGTGGTTTGACATGTTTCAGTGACTAGAGCAAACAGTAAGGATCGAGGCAGCAGCCTTCAGCAACTCTAAACCAACACAAACGGATGAACAATCTCGGAGAAAGTTTAGAAAAGACTTTTTGTAAGAGCCTGTTTCTCTTTAAAATTAATATTTTCTCTTCAATCTGTTAGTTTTATCTGCAACCTGAGCTAACAAAATTAAAATCGTCAAGCACAGAGAAAACACCAACCAAAGAGTAATGCCACTACAAAGAAAAATATTACTAATAAATTATTTCTAATATTAATATTTCTAATTTCGATTAAATAATATTTAAAATTCATCTTTGTAGAGATGACCAAGATGATTCTAGACGATTCTCCATTTGGTTAATTTAGTGAAAAAGATGAAAACAGAACATTAACTATATTGTTTTGTATTTCACTTCTTACATTAAACATTTTGAATGTAACTAACTGCCCATAACAGCTGTAGATTCCACTGAACAAATCTTTTAAAGTCATTTCAGAGCAAACACATAAAAAGATGAAAAATATCAACATATTATATATATTTTATCTACAGTATATTTGCCAGTTCTACAGCACAAAATCTCTGTCTTTTTCACACACACACACAATGGCTGAGTTCGGTGGCCTGATGCTGTAGTGAGAGCCGTCAGAGCAATGGTCAGTAATCGAATCATCTGGCACATGTCAGAGAGATTAGTGTTAGAGTATAGGGTAGCAGTCCCCTCAAGGCATATGTACACACACACACACACACACACACACACACACACAGCATAGAGAGCTACCGATTAATACTTTATTTCAAAAGTAGAAGAAAAAATACAAGTGAAAGAAAGGAGACTTAGACTGAACCACCCAAGGATTTTAGAAGGATCGGGTGAAAACAGAAGTGAACGTCATCAATGTTAGAAATTACGTTTTCTCAAACCATAAATCAGACTACAGTATAAAAATTATTTTCATAGTATTTTTCAAATTTTCCAGTAAAATACAGCATTTAAACATCCTTGGAATCATTTTCTTTGATTGCCAAACTGCAAAATATATTAAAGGGGACATATCATGCAAAATCCACTTTTTTAGCCCTTAAATGCATTTTGTTGTATATTTGGAGTGTTTATAAGTACAGAAAAGATGAGATTATTCTCTTCAGGTGCTTCGTTTATATCTTTATATTCTGTTTTGGTCATATTTTTCAACCTGTTCCGATTTTTCTGTTTTCTATGACGTTTTTTGAACTACAGTGTCACCGTATTTGCAGCGGAACTGCCAAATAAGGACATTGACTAACGGTCCAAAACTTTGAGCAATCCGCCATTATTATTTCTCGCTCCGATTTTGTAGTCCGAGCTCAATGATGCAGAAGTTACGAGAGGGCAAGTAAACATGTTCGGTTTTTGGATGTAGTGACCTGAAGCACTTAAGGATTCCCACTTCAACAACCTCCGCCAGTATAAAGAAGGGTTTGCCGATTGACTTCGTCTGAATGAGAGGTAACGTTAAATTCCTTCTATCTGACGTCGAACAGAGCATTTCGATAAGCTGTAAATATATTATCTTTACTTTCTTAAAACACAAGGTGGTTATGGTTTAGCAGTACCTTTGTCTTTCTTTGTTTTTGTTTTGAAGTAACGTTACACGTTTGCAGTATTATTGTTCTTGAGTTTCATCAATGGTCATTTAGCTGCTTTTCTGATGATTTTCTAAACGTATCATATTATCAATACAGGTTTTTTTTTGTGGTAAGATTAGACCGTAGTCATTTATCTTGTCAGTGTGCTTGTTTTAACAAGAGAAATAGTCGGCTTTCACTAATAACACAAAACAGTAGGGGTGGGGGGAAAAATCGATTCTCGATGCATCGCGATGCGGACGTGGACGATCCTGAATCGATTCACAAATGTCAAAAAATCGATTTGAAAAAAACAAACATTTTTTACATGTATTTATAATAACGTAATATTGACGGAACGCGAAAGACGGAACTCTGAAGAGCGGAAGTGCAGTGGCCGGACCGTCTGTGGCGTGCACATAACAGAGATGAGATGGCACGCGAGATCCAAACACCTTCGGTTAAAAGCTGACGTGTGGAAATATTTTGGCTTCTGAAGTTGAAGGGGGAAAGGAGCTGGACAAGAGCCGCACTAGTTGTACGCTTTGTGGAATAAAACCAACGACGGAAACACGACAAATATGATAAGCCATATGACACCTTTCCAGCCAGAGGAGGAAAAACACTCGGCTGCACCAGTCGTTATATTATTTATTTACTACAAGTATGCTCCTAGTTCAAGCACACATTTATTTTCCTGGTCGTTCTTTGTAATGTTAATAAAATATATTGTGCATTAATTCTTTATGGGTCATTACTTTGTACTTTTAAAGCAAATTATTTATAGTCACACACAAAAGATTCAGATAATCGATTTGTAACATTATAAATGTCTTGTACTTTAACTTTTGATCAACTTAATTTATCCTTGATGAATAAAAGTATAGATTTCTTTTTTCTTTTGCCCAAAAAATTAAGTAAAAATTCTTACTGACTCCAAACATTTGAATGGTATTGTTTAATGTTACAAAAGCTTTCTATTTCAGATAAATGCTGTTCTTTTGAATTTCTAGGTGATTCTCTGAATCGGGTGCCCTTCAAGTCCCCCAAACTTGCTTCAAATATTTTCAATTCAAGGAAATCACAAAATACATTTTAATGCTGTCAATTAATAGAACCAGGTGCATTTGCATTATAATGCAACAAAATTGCTTTTGAAAATTTTTTTAAAGTTAATAAATTTAAAGATAATGAGTTGCCTAAGTAGTAGACAACAAGCATGTTAGCATGTCCTCACTAACCATCATTATATTTTCAATGAATATCAAACAAATAAAAAGTGCAATTAATACCAAAATGTTGCTGCTGCTAATATAATCATATGTTGGTCTAGTGTATTTTCGTTTACTGTTGTGAAATGGAAAATAAATAATCGGTAATCGAGAATCGTTAATAATCGAAAATCGACTGTAATCGAATCGGGACTTCAATAATCGTAATCGAATCGGGAAATTAGACAGATTAACCACCCCTTCACATACCAATACATGAAGAGGTTGTTCTGCAGGTTCGTTGTCGTCGTCTTTTTCAAATTGCTCGCTCTGGCTCGAATATGTAAGGCTTGATGGACAAATCTTCCGTTGTTGACATTTTATTAACTTGTGAATAAAAATGTTCTTTGAAGGTATCGTATATAATCGTATATCTCTAATCAAACTACAATAATGGCCGAACGTGGGGAGTTGAACTGACCGTGAACTCATCGACCTGGAGAGCGGGCGGGGTGTGACGCATCTCCTTTTTATTTAAAGGGGACGCATTGAAACGGGTCGCTCAAAGAAGCACATCAGAAAAGGGGCCTGTGGAGCTATAATAATGAGGAATTCAGACCCAAGCATTGCAGTTATGCTTTATATAGACCACAACGGTATGATTTATATGTAAAAATGAATGATTTAAAAGCATGATATGTACCCTTTAAAGGATTAGTTCACCCAAAAATAAATTCTCTCAGTAATTACTCATCCTCATGCTGATCCAACCCCGTAAGATTTCCGTTCATCTTTGGAACACAAATTACGATATTTTTGATTAAATAGGCTTCTTAAGGGATCGAAACTGGCCGGCCCAAAAGTTATAAAAGACATCGTTAAAATAGACCAAGTGACTACAGTGGCTCAATCTTAAGTTCATCAAGCGACAAGAATACTTTTTGTGCACAAAAAACAAACAAAAATAACGCCTTTGTTCAACTATTTATTTCCATCTCTGTGGGCCTCGAGATTTCACGTAGTGAATCTACGCAATGTTGTACACCACATGCATCACACGCGTCGGCCAATAGTGAGCCTACTTGCAACCAAGAAGCTTTGCGCAATTTCACTACGTTAAATCTCATGGCACACAACATGCAGAACGAGAACCGGAAGACAAAACAATTCTGAATAAAAAAGTAGTTTTTGTTATTTTTGGCCCAAAAATGTATTTTCGATGCAAAACCAGCTGTTAACGCCGGACAGAAGGAGATTCACACCACCATATGGAAAGAAGCGTAAAAGGATGGAGAAGCACAGTTTACTGTAGAGCTATGTCTTAGTTTGTGCTTATCTTGGCGAAAGCCGAGTACGAGTACAATTCAGCATGAAGTTAACATCTACTCTGGTGTAATGGAAATTGTTTGAGAATTTGCTAAATGAAATAAAAACTAAATGAAAACTCAATTTCAAAACGTATGACAGGCGAATCTGTCAGGAAGTGATGATAATTTAGCAAGATGCATTGCTGTGGATTAATGCGTGTTATATTAAGTTCCCTGGTTTGAGTCACATGTAATAAGTGATGGCGTGGTGGATCGTCAATATGCCCTTTCTGACAGTGCTAATTCAATCACTCACTGCTCTTCTTTTCACCCATCCTTCAATCCATCCAAATTAACAAAACTCTGTCACACAGTTACATGACAATGAGATGAGGTTACCTTTATAGGAAATCTGCTTTATCCAGTTCAGTCTCAAAGTTATGAGTTTGAGGGACACAATGTGATGGGACTGGAATAGCCAGCAATGAGTGTTGGTGTCAGTAATGTTGGTAATACACGCATCAGACGCTCTGTCAGGCACAGGGACGGCTGTCAAATTAGTTTGATTATTGTCATTGGCACACAGAGCAAAATCAATTGGAAATACAAACGAGCAAAATAGCCTGGTGGGAAACCCACCAGTTGACCCAAAAAATGAAAATTCTGTCGTTAATTACCATCATGTCATTCCAAACTCGTAAGACTTTCGTAAGACAAATAAAGACGTTTTTATGTCATTCCAAACTCGCAAGACTTTCGTAAGACAAATAAAGACGTTTTTAATGAAATCTGAGAACTGTCTCTCCCTCCAGTGACAGTCTACACAACTACCACTTTGATGCTTTAAAAAAATCATAAAGAGATTGTGAATAATAAATATGAGTCGAGCGGTTAATTCCAAATTTTCTGAGGAGACTTGATTGCTTTAACATAGAATATCAAACATAAACAGAAGCTCAACCCAAACTTGACCTGCGAGACAAACATCATTGGTTCTTGCACGTCAAGTGAACACGCTTGAGCGTATGTTTACCACAACTGATGTGTGAGTTGATCAATGTTTGTATGTGAATAAAAGTCTAAATTCAATCTGTTCATCATGAAAAGTGATCATGTCTCTTCAGAGAATTTAGACTAAACCACTCAATTCATAGGGATTCGTTTTAAAACCTCTTTATGAACTTTTTGAACACTTTTTGAAATGAACTTTTTGAAGAGTAAAAGTGTCAGTTGCATAGCTGTCAATGGAAGGAACACTAAATACAAAACATCAATAATAACCTTAACAAAACAAACTACCACAAATCTTCTGATTCCAAAGCAAACTTCAGTACTACAAAATATTATCCATTTTGAAAACATAGAATAAGCCTTTATTTTTTGGAAGAAACCCTTAAACATGGGTTCAGCAAGTTGCACTAATTGCTTCTCATTTTCTGTTCGTGGACAAACCTATTCTAGGAAACACTGATTTGCAAAAAAAAAAAATATTCAAAGCTGGGATGAATGCAGTCGCGTCTCATCACGGACGGGCTGAATTTTCATGTTTCATGTTTTTGTGATTGGAGGAGGCTTTTCAGAGAGCGCCACACAAAAGGGAGGGTTGTTATGGAGACAGAGGACATTAAAAAAAACAAGACCCTTCTCATCCCTCTCATTTGCAATTGTTCACAGTGGCCACAGCGTTCTTTAACATCCGTCCGAGTCGGTTCCGTTTTTAGCGCCTTCATTGTTATTCACCCGCTCAGGATCTGTCTCCTAGTCTACATCGACCCTTCCCCCAGTTTAACACACATGCAAATGTCTTGGTAGAAAGGTAGAATGAGAATGACCAAATGGAGAGTCTCTCGTATCAGTACTCAAAGGGCCATCCATGTGCATCCTTATCATTCTGGCATTTTGTTTGTCATTTTCATTCTCTCAGCTTAAACTGAGTCAGTTACTTAAAAGTGTAGTTTCAAATGTCCCTTTCCCACGAAATGGGCAGCTGTCTGATACTGTCAGAAGATTCACGGCTTTATAATACCCTCCACTGGAGCTCTATATTCAATAGGTGACATTTTGCTTCAAAGAGTGATGGACTTTAAACAGAGGGTTGACTGGCCCCAATCTGACTGCAAGAAATTAATGGTCAGCTGGTATTCATTGAGAACTGGGCAACGGATGTGGCCAGTGAGAAACTTCCAAATGTGTGTCAAACGTTGTCAATCCTTTTATATCAGTTTCAGCTGAAGGCCCTCAACGTAGATGTCAGAAATGTGGACAAAGGAAGACACCATTGATTGTAGTAGATTACCATCAAATAAACAACACTTATTAAAGAAG
Source organism: Pimephales promelas (assembly GCF_016745375.1). Next base: position 8,134,487 of record NW_024121099.1, on the reverse strand, counting down.
GAATAAAAGACAGATGGAAGGATGAAAATTAAAGGAAATGAAGGAAGAAAAAGAGTAAAGAGATAAGGTACATTTAAAAAAAAAGGAAATTAAGAAAGGATGAATGGAAACAAAGGAGGAAATGAAATGAAGAGGAATAAAATAAGGAAGAAGGAAGAGAACAAATGAGGAAATAGGAAAGTGTAGTACAGGAAAGTTTAGAAAAGTCGCAAAGGAAAAGAACGAGAGAGTAGAAGGGACAAAAAACAAAATAACAACAAGAGAATAACAAAATAAGGAAAGGAAGAAAGGAGTATGGAAGTAAATTATTTAAAGGAGTACAGAAAGGAAAAGGAAGGAGCGAAGGTAAAAGGGTAAAGAAAATGAATAAAGGGACAGGAAAGAAAAGGAAAGGAAAGGAAGAAAAAGCTTAACAAATAAAAGGCAGTAGAAACTGAAAATAACATTAGAGCCTCATGGTTCTCTCTGGTCCTGATCTCTCTGATCAGCTCTCTCTCTCTCTCTCTCTCTCTCTCTCTGGAAGGTGCTCGGACAAGCAGAGAGCAGCAATAAACTGCATAAAAATGAGATTTAATGGCAATATACTTCAGACTGCATCAAATCGTAGCAGCACAGACAAAGAGCAGCTGGCCTGTCAGACACCCTACTACAAACCAAAAAATACACCAGCAGCTGACTGCGGGCAATACATACTTCAGAACAAAGTTAAAGTCACTCGACCCTGACCCTGTACACGCGGCTGAGGAAAAACTGTGGTGCTACGCAACTGACTAAAGTATATTAATGCTGTCATTAGATACAAATCTTTGTGGCGGCAAAAATTGTGCCTGTTTGTGTCTTAAGATAGAAATCCATTAAACGGATCTCACAAATATTGATTTATTAAAAATAACATTTCCGTTATCTGTTGCAACTTGCGTCATCTTTGAAACATAACAAAACTATGTTGTTGTTTGTGTGTTGCATGCGTCAAGATTCTGCCAACCAATCAGAGCGCTGGTTTTTCTGTTGTGGAGGGCATGGCTTAGATTAATTTAGCGATGGGACTGGAATAGCCAGCAATGAGTGTTGGTGTCTGTAATGTTGGTAATACACGCATCAGACGCTCTGTCATGCACAGGGACAGCTGTCAAATTAGTTTGATTATTGTCATTGGCACACAGAGAAAAATCAATTGGAAATACAAACGAGCAAAATAGCCTGGTGGGAAATCCACCATAGTTCACCCAAAAATGAAAATTCTGTCATTAATTACCATCATGTCATTTCAAACTCGTAAGACTTTCATAACACAAATAAAGATCTTTTTGATGAAATCTGAGAACTGTCTCTCCCTCCATTGACAGTCTACACAACTACCACTTTGACGCTTCAAAAAAATCATAAAGAGATTGTAAAAGTAATAAATATGAATCGAGCGGTCATCGCTTAGAGCACCTTTAAAATACACTCAGGTATGCATGTGTGAACTGATTAGTTTATAATAGAGGTGTGGTTTTCTAATGTGTAACTGTTTATTGGAAGAATGTTCCCAAATATTGATTGGCAAACCAAGTCCGTTTCTTCTAGAGTAAATAAAGAACACTCTGTTTACGAGTCCCTTGGGGCATGGCGATCAGCAGGCGCTGATCAGGCTGGCGTTTTCCGTGGAACATGACGGACCTTTTCTCCATTTCTATTTTCTTTTTATTTAAGTCTTTTCTTTATTTTCACGTTCTCCTCTCCCTCCACGAGGGAGACGAACTCTGAATCATTTCTTGGTTAGCGCCATGTTCATTGAACCTTTAAACGTCCCGTGAGTCTGCTCGCCCTGGAAGACACAAAAGAACACGCAATACAAAGTTCCTCAGCAATACAACGAGAACTACTGTAAGAAAGAGTATATTGTTTATTGATTTGATTTGACGTAATTTCTTGTTGTCTCTCGCAAGATTACATCGTGATTTTTGCCATGCTTTTACTTCTCTCTCATTTTCTCTTGTTCGTGTTAGTAATGTTTTTCGTGTGTTTGTTTCTGTTGTTAACATATTTACTCTGTGTGAATCGTATTACATTACATCCATGATTGCTTCTCTTTAAATGCTCGTATTAAAAAAAAAAAGTCAGTGAGATGTTGATCCTGGCTACAAAAGCCTTATTTTTACTACGTTGAAAGGGTTAATTTTATAAACACAGGAAAATTAATGTTCAAGGCCAGAAAATTTATATTTCTTGGTGTTTATAAGAAGCGATAACTTTATTGGGAGGTTGATAAGTTAATCTTGCGGCCGTTTGCTGGACAAACAGATTGTTTGATAACTAAATAAATTCCATGTGAGGTTATCTCATTTAATCAATCTGTAATATGACTATTGATATATTAATGACGAACCATTACTCATTATGGAGATCATTCATATATACAATCGAATTATTTTCAGCTTCGAAAAATGAATTCTTTACATCTTTATGAACTTTTTTTTTATGAACGCTTTTCAAAATTAACTTTTTGAAGCGTCAAAGTGTCAGTTGCATCAATGGAGGGACAGAAAGCTTCCAGATTTCATCAAAAAGATCTTAATTTGTGTTCCGAACATGAAAGAAGGTCTGGGTTTGATACTCTTATGGGTTTGGGACGGCATGAGGGTGATTAATGAATGACAGATGTTTTAATCTTTGGGTGAACAATCCTGTTAATATGTAATATAACAGGATATATATATAAATAATGTTAGATGTAATGTAATTATTAAATGTTAAAAACATTGAATTAATTTTGAGCTCTTCTCTGCATGGACATTCTTTGCAGTCTCTAAAATCTCTAGATGGCCACGTACACTGAGGTGTCTTGGAAATGGGCATCGACGGGTGGGCGAGGCAGTGCAGGTCGATGGTGAGAGCGGCTGGAAGATAAGAACAAATGAAAAGACCCCAGAGGCTCAGTATCACTTACTTATTACTGATAGCGGTGTTAGCCTCTCTGCACCAGAGCCGTAGGCTAAGAAAACATGCTTTAACACTTTAGTGTTTAGATTGTGTTAAAAAAACAATACCCCAGCATGCACACGAAGACAAAAGTGCTATGATCTCATGCACAAGTTTTTTTGGGCACATAAAATGTTTATAACCAGAAGTACCATGTATATGAAAAGTTGCGCTTGCTCTTATGAAATCACAGTCCTGTTCTCTTTCATAGGTTCACTCAACGCTGCGTAGCTTAAGACGCAATGGGAATCTGATGGCTGCTCAGATTTCCTTGCCTTCATTAAGTGGCCATCTTAAGCCCTTTGGTCTCAGATTTTCTGGCCCAAATAATTCGGATTCAGCATTCTTCATCTGCACTTCGGCAACTGCGAATAGTGAAACTCAGTTCTCCTTCCGGTGAAGTGCCATTGAATTTAGTTGTTCCCACTCCGTCTTAAGCTACGCAGTTTCTCGTTCACTTTTCAGAGAACATAGGTTACATCAGTAACCAGAGACATTTTACATGTGGAAAATGTAAAATTGGTTAAGGATATGAGGAGTGGAATTGAGAGAGGAAAAAAAACACAGAGAGGAAAGAGATATCAGGTGAAGTGAGAGAGAAAGAGAAGGGTGGGAGTGGGAGAAGAACATGAGAGAGAGAGAGGGAAAGAAAACAATGACCTTTTCCAGATGATATCTGTACTAATCCTGTGTTTGAATCCCTGCTGAGGTCTTGGGATCTGGGGGTCTGGGGGAAGCTGATAAAAACGCACTGCGAACAATGTGCATCTGCATCTCCGTGCACAATTTTGTATTTCAAACAAACATGCTCATACTCAAACATACCATTCATACTCAAACACACACTTATGCATGCATGCACACACACTAGATAAAAAGTCATCCAAACACAACATTGCAAGTCATTGGTGATGGGACTGGTTAATGCTAAAGATGTGAACCCTTAAATAAACGAACAGTCACCAAGCATATGAACACATGCAGTGTCAGTGCTGGTGCAAGCCTGTTATAGAGATGAGAGATCTCTTACACACTCATAACCATCCCCTCCACACCTAAACACACACTCACACAAAGTCTGGGTCATTGTGCCTCTTAATTAGAGTCTACAGCCACACACAAAGAAATCTATTCACGTTTCAGTTCAGCGGTTCATTTCAAAAGAAGTAAAAACACAAATAAATAAATAAAATGTAAGATGTTTGTTTTTGTTTTTTTTAGAAATGCATACGTTCCTTTAGCAAGGATGCATATAAATTGATCAAAAATGACATTAAAAGTCTGCGGAGAAAAAACTGTCAAAATATAAAGCGAACATTGATCACATAAATAAAGCCTTAGTGTGCATAAGGCCATTTTTTAATTTATACATAAATACATACATACATAATCATACACACAGTATGTGTGTGTGTGTGTGTGTTTTCCTCCAGTTTACATTTATAATGGAGTTTATACCTACTTCCTAATGGTATATACCTATACCTAATGGAGTATTATATCTACTTAAAAATATATAGATAGTAACAAACTAGTATTACAGAGATCCGATATAATGGTATAAGTGATTTTCTAATATCAATATTGGTATAAAATCATGAATCACAATATGGTTATTTTTACTAGAAATACAACTTTTTATATTGCCATATATTAATTGCTATGAATATTCCATTGGATTAAATACTTATCACATGAAAGGTGCTTCATCACATTTGATTATTTTCTTCTCTACTAGCATCTTTTGGACACAAGCCAAAAGATAAGATTATTCATAACAAATGAATGATGAATCTGGCATCAGTGCACAAACAGCTCCAACATTAAGTAACAGCCACATTAAAAAACAAAAGACTCACAGATAACAAATGGCATTGGATGCACTGTTGTACAATCGCTGATCTACGAACATCTGTGAACGTAGTTCAGCACAGAAATCTACAGAAGTTGTGAGTGACATGTAAACAACCTACTCTTTTTACACCGGAAGTGAGCTTGAGGAGAGACTAAATAAAAAGACTAGAATGGAGCCATTAAAGTTGACATTTTCTGTCTGCCGTCATTGACTGCTTTGATAAGCAGTAGTTGTCAGGTAGAAAACGAAAGGGTTTATGCAAAATATGCATTCATTTAAATCAATAGTCAATAACGCGTTTGTCCTTCCTCCAAAAGGAAGACAAATAGACATCTATAACAGAGAGATCACAAATCTATTATGGAGAAGGCACTTCAAAAAGCTGCCCATTTTGGCAAACAAGCAAAAAAGAAACAAGCTGAACTAAAAAAATAAATGCATAGATTTTCTATGCAATAAAGCACACCCAACATCAACTTTTTGAAGCCTAATGAAAACAACTTTTCATAAGGAAGAACAAATGAGCAACACTAACTCCAACCAAAACAACGGCTGACCTTGCATTTAACTGCGTCATTTCTAATGATAGAAATACACACTTCCTGAACATTTTCCCATGATGACTAGCATTGACAAACAACACCCCCAGGAGTGAAGACATATTTTCCCACGTAATTTCAACCTGTAGAGCTGTGCTGCACATCAATATCTCCTTTTTCTTACTTTTGCCCAAACTATAATGAATAGCAAATAATCATAGTTTAATTGTAGCTGGATAATTACTGGTTCATCTATATATCCTTGACCTATGCTATAGACAACAATGGGTGTGTATGCATGTGCTTGTATAATTTATTAATGCGGATCAATGCACATGCATGTTTGTGCAGCAAACGTCCTGCAGCGCCCTCAGGCATAGAGAAGCACATGCAAGTGATGTGTACGTGTACCTCTTTGATGGAGCTGCGAGTCTTTTCCCGCCACTCATCGGAGCTGAGCTCTAAGGTGCAGTGAACATATGTCTCCCTTTCATATGAGCCCAGGATGAACAACCTATAGAGACGACACAGAGAAAAGTCACTTTCAATTATTTAACAATACCACTATGTTTTACAACATTAATAAATACAATAACTGATTAGGTGTTTAGGACAGAAATGTTATATTAAGTTTTAATAATGTGATGTAAAGAAATGAATAGGCAAAAATGTAGCTCTGAAACCTGATCAAAAGTCATTCAGTTCATAAAATAACAATTTATAAAGCCACTACTGCCATCTGCTGGCTAACATAGCTAACTAACATTTTCATTACAAGGACTAACAAGCATAATGGCTATAAAATGACATTATTATATATTCACTGCCATTCAAAAGTTTGGAGCCAGAAAGATTTATTTTTTAATTATTCCTCTTATTAATTATTCATTTTATTAATAGTAATCAGACAGGCATTATGCAGTTATTTAATAAAAATGACAGTAACGATATGTTACAAAAAATTAAACACAAAGCTTTTTAACATCATATTCAAAGAATACTAAAAAATATCAGTTTTACAGATTCAACATTGATAAAAAAAATAAGAAATTAATCTTAAACGGGAAATCAGTAGAGTAGAATGATTTCTAAAGGATCATGTGTCACCGAAGACTGCAGTATTTATGCTGAAAATTCAGCCTGGCCATCGCAGTAATACAATTACATATGAAAAGTCATTTTAAATTGTAAAAAATAATTTACTGTTATGACTATTATTTTTGATCAAATGAATACAAATCAATTGATTTCATCACATTTGTAACTCTAAAGCAGAGGTGTCAATCCTGCTCTTGGATGGATGTTGGCTCTCCGTGAACAGAAGCAGGATGTCACTCCTGTTCGAAATGCTGAATTATAGTCCACTGTTGCCCTCTGATGGCGGATAGGCCTCAGCACAGTTGAGACATAAACTGACCAGCGCAAAAACTAATAACAAATAATAATTCATTACATTTATATAGCAGTTTTCTAGGCACTCAAAGCGCTTCATATGGAAGGGGGAATCTCCTTAACCACGACCAATGTGCAGCATCCACTTGGATGATGGCTGCAAACACACCGGATGGCGATTTAACAGCAAGTTTACCAACCTCTTTAACTTAATGCAACATGCAAAGATCCAGTGTGCAGAATATAAACTGTTTGTGTCCATTCATCATGGCTGAGCTGTGTTTGTAATTTTCAAAGGCTCTGCATTATTAATGGAAGCCTATTACAAACACTATTAGTCTGTTACTAATCAGACAAAAAAAAAACAAAAAACGACACAATAAGAAGAATGATGTGTGTGTACACAGCAGCTTGCAAACAGACCATTTATAAGTTCATTGGTTTAGAATGTTATGGCCGTCTATGAGTTTTGTGTCCCAAAACAATAAGAAAACAGAAGCAGCATACCCATAACAGTAACCTCCTTATATAAATGTCATTGTACTATATGAAGTTTTATATGTACCACCAATTTAAACAAATGTGTGCGAGTAAAAAGAACTAAAGAAAACAAAGGCAAGCTATAACCGTCTACACCAAACGCGAGTGGCGCCACAAAAACAAATCAAACCCATTATAAGCAGTTATGCTGTCTACACTTGATGGGGTGCAATGCAACAACAAACTCCCAACTGTAAACTGATGCCCCATACTATATCTGACGTACTTCATGCGTCCACACTCCTTCTGATGGGAAGAACAAAGTAACAGGACAGGAGAAATAGGCGTAACAGAACAAACTTAAATTAATATGCCTGCGATGTACTTTTCATTGACGTGACGCCTAAAATCACTTCTTGCACTGGCCATAATTTTGATAACGGATCCCTGTTTTTACCTAGTAAAGTGTGCTTCCTAACACCTTGTGTTTTATTTATTTATAGAAAAAAAAAATATTAAAAAGGTAAATATTAATTGCGTCAAACAGCAACAGGTCTCTGCCCTACCTGCTACATTCAACAAGTGTGACACGTAGACGCCCCTCCACCAATAGCGTGTCTCGGATTGAGATGTCCAGGTCACATGACGACGTCAAAGGTGGCTGCACTTGGAAAGGAAAAAAGGGCTTGTACCTGTCAATCAAAAACAGACAAATCAACAATCAGCCTTTGCATAAATAATCCTTGCTTTTCACATATTACTGTATGTTCATTATTGCACAATAGTAAGTCATGACTTGAATAGTGAGGTCAACAGGAAACGTTTGCCAAGGCAACGGTCATTTTGTGTGTGTGTAACCCATTCACCCGGCTGTTACAGGGAAAACAAGTATTTTAGTTGTTTGTTTTGTCCTTCCACACTAAACACTTCAGGGGCTCAGAACAGGACAGTGTGTAAAGAGCAGAAGAACAGGTTCAGTTAAATACAGCTGCAAGGGTTTTAGTCCTTTTCAAATTATGCAAATCATCAGACAAGTAGGCATTCAAGCAAAACTAAAAGTGAAAAGTATATTCATGGAATCCTTCACAACCACAATTGACAAACTTTGTGATTACTTTTATACCACCCCAAAAAAGGTGAAATGAAGAGAAAGGATCAGAAAATCAACATGGGGGGGAAAAAAAAACTAACTTTTGGAGCTTCCTCTTACATTATCTACTCAGTCAAGCAGGGATTAAGATGTTTTTTACAGTTTCCCACAATTTAATTTAGAACAACAATTATTGAACTGAATTTTAGTAATGGGAGAGTGAAGACTGGAGATTTTAAACACTTTTGCAATTTCGGAAGATTTTATGCACAAATAAACAATGAGTTAGCATTTGTTTCACAATGAAAACTGAAAAAAGGTCCATCATGTGTTCGATTAAAAAAAACTGCCAGTGAAAGCAGATTGAGATTGAACATTGGTAACTTTACAAACAGAGTGATCCCACATGCAAATTATAGCATTCCTCTGAGGAGAATGGCTCTGCTATTTTAAGACTCTCCAGTGCTAATAATAACTGGAGAGAGATTAGCATTCCTAAAACAGGAAGTGGCTTTCTCCCTCCATAGACAAAGCATTCCACTTTACCCTTGTGAGGTACAAAATATTACAAATAGATAAATTATTGTAAAGGATGTAATGACCTTAATTTAAATCACCATGGAATCAAAATGGAAAATTCTTGTTTTTTTATGGAATATTGCAATGGTTGTGCGTGTTGTGGCTTCACAAATGTTTCGCTGCATACCTCGGTTGTAACGAGTGGTTATTTCAGTCAAAGTTGCTCTTTTATCAGCTTAAATCAGTCGGCCCATTCTCCTCTGACCTCTAGCATCAACAAGGCATTTTCACACCCACAGGACTGCCGCACACTGGCAGGTTGTGGAAAACTGAAAATGGTTGTGCGTGAAAATCCCAGTAACTGAGCAGATTGTGAAATACTCAGACCGGCCCGTCTGGCACCAACAACCATGCCATGCTCAAAATTACTTAAATCACCTTTCTCTCCCATTCTGACATTCAGTTTGGAGTTCAGGAGATTGTCTTGACCAGGACCACACCCCTAAATGCATTGAAGCAACTGCCATGTGATTGGTTGATTAGATAATTGCATTAATGAGAAATTGAACAGGTGTTCCTAATAATCCTTTAGGTGAGTGTATATTAATTATATGGAAGAAAAGACTATCACATCTTCCATTTCATGTCGACTTTAACGTTTATATTTTAAAAAACACAAACTGCTGATACCTAAATATTTGAAGTTGTTATGAGCCTAAAAAAAGGAGGTGAAAGTGAAATGAACCACTCCTCTAAACCACACAAAATAGACAAAAAGCAATTTCATTAATTTCTCTAATGTAAATGCTGATGAGGCTTTCACAACCAAAATCCTGAGATTAATGCTTTGTGGATAAAAGTCATGATCAAAAACACCATCCGCCCTGAAAACAAAGCCTGTATACACGCATATCTCAACATTTTTGTGTTGCTCAGTTTCTTCAAATTTTGTCTCTTCATGCCATAGTTCTAATCAGTATTCTCTCTCCTATCTGTACAACAGAGAATTTGATTTAATGTTTTCTTTATTCCCTGAGAACAGTTTGAACCATTCTAGCTTGAGAGAGAACGTAAGAGAAAAAATTACAACATTGGATAAATGCCTGCAAGACTATGGCTGTTTGTCAATTCAAAGAAAGCAAATAATGGACTTGCATTCGGTTCTAGTATAGACCGGTCTTGCCAGGTCAGGTGACCTTGAAAGAATAAGTTTGGAAGGACGCAAGGACACAGAGCGCGTCTTGTGAGAACTGCAATGTGCTGCGATTTTGTTGCTCAACTGACCATGCCAGCATATAATACAAGTAGAGTCCAATGCACAATCACAAACAATTGTCACAACCTATTAAAACATGTATTTCATATTATATACATATTTTATATCATTTCAATTCACGACCACGAGTATTTGTGAAAATTAGTAGCCAATGTTTAATTAGCCTACTTATTTTTGTCAATGTTAAGATGCAATGTTAACTGGTGTAAACATGGTCCAAAATGTTGTATGACTCAAACAGGCAGTTCATGAATTCTACTTCCTGTTCAAATACTTCATGATGCAAAATTCTAAGAACAACATCCTGGTATGGTAACACTCTGATAGCACCCAATGCTCCCTCTCCATTTCCCAGCTGCTTAATTACAGGACATGACTTCAGTTTGTTTCAGAGCACACAAAGGGCACAAAGCGCAGGCCTATCACTTACCACCAACACTGTTACAGGAACATAGCCAGCCTGGACCATTAAAAATACAACACTCTCACCCCTCTCAAACACACACACACACACACACACACACACACACACACACACACACACACACACACAATTGAGTCTGGACCTGGACATCTAAGCCAACTGTAAGCAAATACATGCACACACATTCACTGGTATATATTAACAACAGCAATTACCTGATAAACAATATTCAATTTCTGCATGAGTTAGGTAACGAATGACAGGTTTACTTTACATACACTAGCATACTGCTAGACTAGCTGTCTTTCTATTTACTTTGTAAATCTACTGTTCTAGTCAATGAGTAAAGCAGTCTCTGTACGGTTCCGGTGGAGTTAGCTAATCCTATGTACTCAAATTTAATCATTTGTGTTCCAAAGATGAACAAAGGTTTTACGGGGTTGGTACAGCATGGGGGTGAGTAATTAATTACTTAATTTTCATTTTTGGCTGAACTATCCCTTTAAGCTACTACTTCAATGTAGGGCTGGGCGATATGGCCAAAAAAAAAATTATCACGATAATTTTTTTTATATCAGTCGATATCGATAATTATCACGATAAATGTCAAATCTTTATTTCTTTCTATTACTTCAAGGCAATGAATTAAAACGAAGAACACTTAACCTGTGGTGAAATGCTTTGATGTTTAAAGTACGTTAAAGGGCTTCCAGCAGCACTGCATGAATACTTGCTGTAATCACCTCCGAGGGGAAAAAAAGCCAGCAAACAACTATTGACTGTGAAGGCCCTGTCCAGCTTATCACCATCTATCTTCCTCTGCACTCCTGAGGCGTTAAGTGTAAGCAGTTTAAAAAAACATTTTCTCATTTTAAGAAAATCAACAGATTTCAGATTTCTGCTAAATCTGCAAAATCGTCCAGAAACCACAGGAAATTCGTTGGTTTGCAATGAGACAAACTATAACTCACACGCAGATAAAAAACAAGCGCACGCATATACCCACACGCACACCATTTTCCATTCATTTTGGATAAACCATTAAAGTAAGTGTCAGCCAATTAGGTTTTTTAGTCCATATACATATATCAATCAGCATCTTATCAGTGGAATGAAAATATAGTACAGTTATATGGTGATATATGCATGTAATAAAAGTTCATGTAAAGCCAAACAAACACACCTGCTGTGTCTTTAACTGAGAATATGTTGTTGACCGGATTAAAACCCCACTCATGATATCACCAGCACCTCTCTAAAATACCTCATATACACCACAACTAGGTCACAGAGGACAAACCCCATCAGCTTTGCTTTTATATGCAGCAGGAAGAAATGTATGACTTTGCCAATCGGGTGAGAGAGAGTGCCAGGAGCTTATCGTGTGTTCTGCAAACTGACTGCAAAAAAATAAAAAATAAAAAGCTGATAAAAAAAAAAAAATTGTGCCTGTTTCACACTGCACATGTAAACATGTGAGCACTGCAGAGGAAAGATATGATGAGCATTTCATTTGATATAATTGTTATAAAGAGTGGGCAATTGAGAACCATAAAAACATTTGTCATAAAATCTAATTTACATAATCAATGCACAATATCTGTACCATATTACTTTTTTTACCAGTATTAATGTTTTCAATTTATTTTTACCTTTAGTTACTTTTTTATAAACATTAATAATGTAATAACACTATCAAATAATAACCTTTTGTAAATCTCAAAATTAATATTTATTTTCATACTTTAAATAATGCTGTGATGCCTAAATACACTTCCAGCATTTTAAAGGTCCCATGACATAGTTGGACAAAATATTATAGCTATTTTTGGGATTTGTTGTTTATCTTTATAATGAAGTTGTCTGTATTAAGTAGATTAAGTTTTATAATGAAGTTGTCTGTATTTGTGTGTTTAACACACAAAATAGTGATTACAGTATCAGGTCTATACAGAGTTATAGAAATTATACTTGATTTATAAAATATAAAAAAACTGTGCTGGTATCAGATCGGTATCGGTCGATGGTCAGAATTTTTGGTATCGGATCGGATTGAATCTGAAAAAGATGGTATCGGTGCATCCCTAGCTTAAATATAGTCCATTTGTAGATTATCAGTCATTTATTTAAAAATAATGATCAGGTTATCTGCATAAGCCAGAATTTTAATAATGTGTAGCCCTGATTTATGTAGACGAGATAATTTTCAGCCCTTAGTAATGAGGTACAAAAACAGCTGCTTGCATTAACATGACTGGAAAATGTGCTTGGTAATGTTTGTGCTTTCCCAGGGGTTTGCGGTGCAATCAAATAAAAGTGATTACAAATATGATAAAGGGATTTCATTTCAGCTGAACTTTGGCCTGACTGTATTTACCAAGCTCTTTCCTCCAGGTTTACACTTTGAGATATGACGTCTAATCACTCAGTGGTCAGATGAAACATATGATCGAAGAGGTGCATTATGACATCATGGTGCCATCTGGCTTGGGACAGGTTAATGTTATTTTAAATGCACTGCTGAGGCTTACTCCTAAGTCTACAGAGAGAAAAATGAGAGAGAGATGCATATCGTGAGAGGGGGATATAAAATACCGTACGTGTACTACGCACGGAAGCACAACAGATGTTTTCTGGAGAGCACTTACATAAGTGGACTTTAGAGACATGGTGAGCAGGAAAGAAGAGAGAATGAGGTACAAGTATCCATCATGGTCAAGTCAATAACAGCTGATGATCTGAGACGGCCGCAATGCGTATTACAAAGGCAGAAGATGAATTTTGAACTGAGTCACTGAGAGATTATCACACTTGGGTTGCAAAAAAAGACGAGATAGGATATACTCCAAGAAAAATAGTAATAGAACTAAAATACTAAGAACACTAAACAGAACAACCACACTACACACGAGGAAACTGGGGCTCAGGAACGTGTCCGAAATCGCCCCCTGTACCCCCATTCCCTATTTCCTATATTAGTCCACTAAAAGTTCACTTGAGGGAGAGAATGAAAACGAATTCGGGAGTGAATTCAGACACTGACTGTGCCAGTAAGCCTACTGCTTGCTTTTGTATAGTTTGTGGTTGCCGTTTAATAATTATTTGAAACTAAGCAAACTGGCAACTCAGTATGAAAAGATTGATCTTGAACTTTATCATTGAAATAAACTATGTATAAAACTTAATTAAACAATTTAACAATCAATTAAAAAGAAATGTATACCTGTATGTTATTACGCTGTAGCCACATTAACCAGTGGGTCAGATTCTCAGTGCATTATGGGTATTCATTAGCTGTTGAGCATACATCGGTTGTAGCTACTAGGAATGGGTGTTTAAATTAAATACCAAAATTAAATCTTGATATGAATAATTTTATTTCACGATAAAAATGCTAAATATATCACGATACAGCTATTTCTGCTTTAAATAAAGTTATAATATTGAAAAATATCTTCTCAAAATTACATAAACTAAAATTAGACCTAGCTAATATACAAAAAAAAAAAAAAACCTCAAGCTCACTGAAGACAAGTAAACACTCAGTGATAAAATAGGAACAAGCGGTCAGTAGAAGATTTGCAGTTTAATTCACTTCTGTGTTGGTTTCAAGAGAGAGACAGGGAGGTTGCCACTTGGTTTTAACCATCAAGGGGGGTAATCCATCAGCCGGAAACTGAAGTAACACTTTCGCGGATTTTCCGTATCATAACGAGCAAGTGTCTCAACTGAAAAAAATGCTGCGCATCCAAAACGCTCTCAAACGCTCATAAATAGGCGTTTTCAGCTGACTAAAAACACTTTGGTGGACACGCGGCCTAAATAAGGCCTATTTGTAGCCTATGTAACCCTATAAAATATTCTTGAACTTTATTCTTATTCTAGGTCATCTTACGAAATGAGTCCTTCAAAATGTGTTTTCTCGTGACAAAAAAACTGGGCAGACCAAAAATGTGCTACAATATCAACATTGTCTCTGCCCTTCATTAAACACCCAAATGAAACGAAAATGGCATCTCACTTTGAATACAGGTTACTAGTTAATCATGAGACAGAGATATCAATTCCTGTTTACGCTGAATGTGCTCCACGGGAAGAAGCTGTAAATTGACAGTTTTAAACGAGTGCAGCAGTTGACAGTTTCTCTGGCAAAGGGAATTTAAAAAGCCAAACTCCATCAGTGTCACACGGATGGATGAATGGATTGAATGCCATGTCTATCTCTAATGAGAATGTGTTTCTCTAGTGCCTCTGAGGAACTGGACCATTAAATAAGCACAGTCAGGAAAATTTGTCCCGAGCCTTGCTCAAGGGCATGCAGCTGATAGGGGCCTATCAGTAACTCTTTTGTACAGATCACCCCCCAATTGGCCCAAACATACCAAGATAGAGTCAGTCACTCCCTCTGAGAACTCTGAGAACAGAAGGTGTCATTAAACACCTATCAATAACAGCTGGACACGCAAGCACACATAGACATGACATCAACTAAGGTAACCGGAGAGAGACCAGTCCAGGTCAATACTTGGAGTTCGCAAAAATACATTCTTATGCGCACACACACACACAAAGTGCACCATATCAAACATCTACAACATCTGAGAACATAGTTCATTGTTAATAACGAAATTAGTGATTATGGGGAGGGAAAAACCCTAACAATCTCAATACACAGTGATTCCTTCACACTCACTTGAACAACAAGTATGCAAATAAACAACAAACGCACATTTCTGAAGTCTCAGGTTTTGCCAGTCTGTGACTTGGAGCCTTTCCAGGATGCACCAGAGATGACATCATACTGTTTTGGGTTTTCTAAATACCTCCACAGGTACAAAGTACAGGACTCATGTGCATTAAATAGCCAATTTGCATACAATTTATATACTATTACTACTAGTATTACAACATTAAGCCAATTCAATTCTTTATACACATTGCATTTGATATCCCAATATACAGACCTTACATGGCACTTCTGCAGATTAAGATGGCAATTTCACTTTAAAACTGCCTTTGAGGACTGTTAAGATCTACAATCGGACATGGGAGCTGGATCAGCGTAATCAGACCGTCCGCTATACAATAACAGAAGGTGTTTGCGGAGGAAATTAGAGCATTTCCCTGCATGATTGAAAATGCCCTTTATATTGCATTGAATCAGTGCACTGCAAATGCAGCATTTTTGTCAAATGTACGAGTTCCAAAAGGCTGAGATCACTAGTGAACATGCTTAGCATTTTAGTTATTTATTAGAAAATGTTTTAAATTTAAGATGAAAACAAAGACTGCAGGATGAGTCATCAATAATTTTAATCCCATTTTCCCAAAAGAAAAAAATGAAAAAGATCAGAAAGATTTGGTTAGAAATTAGTATTATTTTTATTTAGCAAGAGTGCATTAATAAGTGACAATACATATTTTTATGTTACAAAAGATTATTTTTGATTTATCAAGAAATCCTGAAAAAAAAACGTTCCCCTAAAAACTATTAATCAGTGAATCTATTGACTATTAATTAAAAACTGTTTTCAACATTGATAGTAATGTTGAACAAGAACTGTTTCTTGACCACCAAAGCATAAAATAATCGAATCGAATAAAAAAATTGTCGACAAATATCTTTGTTGTCGATTAGTCGTTTTCTCTCACTTGACCTAATGTAATGGCGTACAATATCGCGATTTGACCGCTACGGGCGCTGTGGCGCTAGAGTGTAATGCAGCCCATACAAATGCGGTAAAAGAAAAAACAGCGCGAATTATGCTGGAATTATGACGGACTGCAAACGAACAGAACTAGCCAGTTTTGGGAAAGTTTCACAAAACTTAAAACCAGCAATGCTGTCATGTGCAATACATGCAAGGCGCAACTTGCTTTTCACGGGAGCACAACATGCATGTTGGAGCACTTAAAGAGGAAACATCCCAGCAAAAGAGGAGCCGGTGAGAATTGAGTGTTCTCCAGTTGGATCAACTAACTAGTGGTAACGTAAATCCCTTTATTATATAAGACAATACTACTAATAACAGTAATAATATTATCAATAATCGTATAATTACAGTAATGTGATGATTTATTTAATAAAGCTTGATCGAGCTCAGGAGTTGGGGCTGTTTTTATTATTGTAACACTATTAGGTATTATAGTCTTATCACTTGCCTTTATTTTGTTCCATAATCGAAGCTTTACAAAAGGAGATGTTAGGAACTTAGAATATGGCAGTTACTTTATTTTTTTCATTCTGTAAATTAAAAGGCGGATGAGAACGTCTATGTCAGCTCAATTGTCATGTTAAAAAAAAGATTGTAATAATTTTATATTTATAATAATGGTTTACAGATTAATATTTAACCATTTTTGTGTCCTGAAGTAAATGAACATTTTCTTTTTCAGTCCTAAGAAAAGCAGTGGGTCTATTAAACAATGCTTAGAGAGAGAGCATTTGTGTGTGATTTGAGTTGGATCGAAATCTGAAAACTTAAAGAGAATGACCTGTTTAGTTGGCTCAAAGTTCATTAAAACAACCATTTCAAAAGCTTAATTGATTTTCTTTTTTTACATTATAGTAAGAATATGTATAACTCAATGTTTTAAAAAATTGAAAAATCTGAATAAACGTTCCAAACGTAATGATTAGCCGGCAAAATAATCGATGATTAGTCGATTAATCGTACTAATAATCGTTAGATTGATCGATTATCAAAATAATCGTTTGTTTCAGCCCTATAAATAATAAATGTAGCCTTTGTGAGCATAATAGACTTTCGTTCCAAAACATTTAAAAAATAGATATTAAATGCTGTATTCCACAAAAAAACACCCCACCCTCCCTCTCTTTCTTAATCCCGGTGATGCATAAAACAGTTATCCAAAATAGAGACAGCAAATCTATTGATTTTTCATCCCACATCTATTGCCAAAGTATATTAAAAGCCTTTTAACCACACTACGTAAATCCAAGTCTTCATTAGTTTGGTCCCCACACACACACACACACACACACTTGTCCTGCTCAGAACACCTCCTCCATATGTGACACTTCCATCCCACACAGAGATGACTGAAATGGATTGTGGCCTGCCCCCTTGTTTTGTCCCTGGGCCATGCTATCTGCTTTTTGAACAAAGTTCCCACTCACACACTTGTTTAAAAGAGAATATTGTCAGCTTCTTAAAGTCACCTCCCACGTGACAAATTAAACAGTAAGTACTTTTTGTATCAGCCCTAAAGCAAACATTGAACTTTGAGGCAGTAAAACATGACTAGCGCATGAATTAAAGAGGAAGATCTGCCATCTCAACGATCAAAAGAAGTGAATCCCACTTTTGGGAAGACAGCAATACTGAGAAAATGATTGTGTCATTTAATGTCTCGCACCACTGAGAAGCTCTTTCCCTTTGGGTAATCTAAAGTGTTAGAGTTAGCTGCCGGTTGTGATGACTAAAACTCTTTTAGTTCTGGAGTAGCATGCGTCCTAAAGCAGAAGGCACAGCATTAATGCTGGATCCAAAGGAAAGTCTTTGATGAAGTCTAAACTCTCAGCACTAACCAAGCAAACAAACATACGTTCTGAGAAAGTTTTGCTAACGTTCCCCCTTAAGTCATGAAAACGTTATTTATAAATATTCTCTGAGAAGTTCAAAACGTCAATTTTTGAAACATTTTAAACTTTTTTTGATCATACAAACGTTGAGGAACAATTTTCGCAAAAGTTACTTTTAGGATCGTGATGAAACAAGCATTACATTTTTTTTTTTTAAACGGATGAACGTGCGACTAAAAAGTTTCAGAAAAAAAAACTTTTCATGAATGATTTATAAATAACATTTTTGTGCTAACATTTTGTGAACATTATTAAAGACCAGAAGATAACTCTAAATTATCATTCTGGAAGAACGTTTGTTCGTAACATTGAAAACCTTGCCAGAACGATAGCGAAAGTTCTGAGACTGTTAGCTGGAAATCATGCTCTTGTTTTGAGAAACTGATCAATAGTTAAGTATAGCATTTAACAGAGAGCACAGTGATTTAATTCACTAATCACACACCCAGCTGTGTGAGGTCAAAGTTCAAATGCACTGTTTTTGCCTTTCATGGAATTACCGTAATGGATAAAATCACAGTGCGGTGTTGTGTTTGACTTTGTGATTGAACATTATGTTCATATTGACTGTACACAGACACAGTATGTCAACATAAAGATGAGCCGTTTGACTGATGAGCCAAAAAAACATCATCAGACCATTTTGTGAACCCAACCCGACTTACAAAGACAATGTTAAACCTAAAAATCTTAAAACAGTTGAGAAAGCCAAACCACACCCACTTGCTGAGATGTCTTAATGTGTATTGGCAACCAAACGTTTTAGGTATGCCAAGTAATGTTGAGTAATAGAGAGCAGTGAGGTGTGGATGAATAGAGCAAGCAATCAATCCACAGCTTGGTTGATCGCCATAGTCACAGACCAGATAAAAACAGGAAGTTACTCAGTCTCGAAGTTGTTTCAGTTTTAACAGTAAGGAGTGACCACAGTAAAGAGAATTTGTGACAAAATGAGGCCACCATTTTCTCCACTTCCAGTTTCGACTCACACCCTCAGCTCACTTTCTGTTGTCATCACATGACCTTACCAATCACCTCAGAAGTCTCTTATTGCAGTGCCACTGTACTTTTGCCTGTTTTCACAACCCCATTCAAACATGAACACACACTACCAGTTTCACAACCTCTCCAAAGCAATGCTAAAAAAACAATAAGAAAATACCAACAGACTTCTAAGGAATTTCATGACACATCTTTTACTGATTTTATTATTGCTTGCTGCTGCTTTTTAAAAAGTAGATAGATAGATCATTGGTCTTCATGAGATCTAACTGTGACTGTCCAGCCGTAGCTGATGGACCTGAGACCACAGATGAACGTCACTGTCATGTCAAAGAGGCAAGGGACAGATTGAGATTGCAGTTGGAATGTGACAGCATGAATAGAAGACACATTACCTTATCTTGTAGTTCGGTAAAGTGTGCTTCTTCTTGATAACTCTCTTGAGCTGGTTGACTATGATGGAGGTGAGCTGGGGCAGAGGACGGCCCTCAAATTGAGACTTCACCTCGAAGTCTATGAGCGGGTCCTCCAGGAAGGAGAATGACCAGTGCGTGAAAGGCATGCGAGTGAACTGCAGCTTTAGGCGGCCCGCCACCCGGGTCATCTTCACAAACAGATAAGCCGATTTGCCAAATACTAAATCGACATCAATGGCCAGATGAAAGCCGCCGTTATATTCTAAGTCAACCTCGAAATTGAGCTCCTCTGGCATGTTGTCTTCATTGAGAGCCACGGGTTTCATGAGTCTGGCTGTTTTGAAAACGGGCACCGAGTTGCCCAGGGAGATATCCCGCAGACTGAGCCCCTCCAGCAGACGCCCGGCGGTCTTGGTCAGGAGGAGCTCCTCAAACTCTACCTTGATCTTTTTAGTGATCCAGTGCCTGACGACGGGGGTGTCTCGGAGCTCTCGGAACAAAAACAGAAATATGGCATTGAGGAAATCGCATGTCTCTGCTTTGGAGGCGTGCTGAAAGTCGCTCAGGGAAGGCGGTGGCGAAGACGGCGGCTGTTGTTTGGGGCTGCTGCCGGGGACGGTGGTCTCTTGCTGCTTTGGAGAAGAGGCCTCCGGTTGTTTGGAGGCAGACGATGTGATATCCGGTTGTAGCTGCGTTGATTCGCATTGTTGGTTGCTAAAGTAATCCCTCAGTGCGGGATCAGGAACTGCTTTGACATATTGAACAGTCCTAGCGACAGGCTCTGGGCTCCTCCGGTACACCAGTAAGAGCTGCAGAAGGAGCGTGACGATGGCCCCGGAGAAGGCAGAAATTAATATCAGGTATATCATTTTCGGATCCCCCGCTGCGGCGTGCGGGTTAAACTGTACTCATGTTCCGCTGTCACCCCGATTAAACAAAAGCGAGTTCCACCTGGCCGCTCACAAAGCTGCCATATCATCTGCTCCTTTCCTGGCTGGGCTTCGGAAACTTCCGCTGATTGGTGGAACGTATCATCACGTCAACGCGCTGGAAGTCCTGCGTCATGACGGCATCTGCCGGGCAGCCACCGAATGGATGTGATGGCTCTGGATGTGATCTCAACAAATAAAATTGTCACAAGAAACATGTACTCGAACGTCTGCTGAATATTGACTAGTCATGAGTTTTTGTAATGAAACATTTTTTTTTTCATTCATTTTTACATAGTCTATTTGCAAAGATGTTTTGAACTGACAAATATCATAAAGCGGGAACTTTCAGAGTCAGAGCTTTATTGCCAAGTGTGCTTGCACACACAATGAATTTACCATGGTATTGAAGCTTCCAGTCCACACATATACATATAATATAGCAAGGCACATAATAACGTTTAAGAATAAAAACTTTGAAAAAGTATAAAGACACAGATAGTTTTAGTCAGAATAAACATACAGCTTAAAAATATTGACACTAGGTTTATTGTGAATAATTATATGAATAAATAGGACTAAATAAATTTACAAGGATTTTGCACAAATCAAATGCGATATTGCCTGATCTGAAGGCGGAGGGTGGGCATGGGGGCACAATAATCAGTCGGACTAGTCTCCTGATGTCTGATTGGTGGTTGAACTAAACCAGATGAACACAGGAAAGACTCAATGATAGCTGACAACTGTATCAGCAGCTCCTGTGGCAGGTTGAACTTCCTCAGCAGGTGAAGGAATTACAACCTCTTCTGGGCCTTTTTCACAATGAAATCATGTGATTGTCCCACTTTAGGTCCCTGAGAGATGGTGGTGCCTAGGAACCTGAGTGACTCGACTGCTTCCAGAGAGCTGCTCATGATGGAGAATGGAGGGAGTGCTGGGGTGTTCCTCCTTAAGTCCTGAATGTAGTTTTACAGCTAGATGTAAGTGATTATATAACGAAATAACCATGAATTATTAGAAAACATAATTAATAATAGTGGAAGTTCCATTTACATTGCATAATGTTAATCTTCTGATATTAACATCATGATGTTTTGTATAAATTCAAAAGCAACATGTGTCATTGTTATATGTCATAAATCAATGGAGCTGATTCTGAGGATTGTGTCTCAGCCAATAGCAATGCGTATGTTTAACCACTGGGTGTGCAGCCATTAAAATGATTGAAACAATTAATCCCCATGTTGGCTGGCAGCAATACTCTCACCAATCCTGTTTGATCTTTATCAACTCATGTTTCACTGGTGCTGGAGATCTGATTTATTTCAGTCCAGAGACACATTTATGGATTACAAAAGTGGTAAACCAAATCCAAATTGAGGTAAATGCTCCAGCTCCATCTTGTGGGCTGTCAAAGATATTGCTGCAAAAATAAGAACAGGCAAAAAATGCACTATTCTGCCTCTATTGCAACCGGTGCAATTTTTATTTTTTATATATATATATATTTTATTTATATATATATGGTTAGTCCACCATTCCACCACTTTCCACCAGTCCACCACTTTCTCGACTCGTATATATATATATATATATATATATATATATATATATATATATATATATATATATATACCACATCTCACACACATCAATTTGATTCACTCATCTCTGACTGATAACTATATGGAAGTTGAGTAAAAAAATATAATTTTCTCATAATAATGAGAAACTTTCTCGACTCGTAGAATTCATCTCATAACTTTAATGACTTTTAGACTGTAATGCAAACATCTGCAGAGCGTGCTGTGTTCAGTAATGTGTGCCTGTTTGCTGTGATTGATTTACACGGCTTTGACCAGCGGATGTCGCTAGCGTGGCACTACCTTCTGCACCGCGGCTTTGCGCATGCGTAGAAGTTAAGTCATTATTATGGAAAACGTCTCAGTCATTATTTTAAGAAAGTTTCTCATTATGATGACTTTTACAGAATTATATGTGTTTACTCAACTGTGGCAGAAACGGGCTTCCTTAGTTAACATTACTTCAGAAAGTAACACTGATATGCATTTTTTGTAAAGCTGCTGAAACGCTGTTTGAGACAATTGAAATCAATTGAAACTGTGTATTATGAAAAGAGCTAAAGCTTACAAATACTACATTTGAATTTGATAGACTAATGACAGCTAATCCTCGATCATTGAAAGACTGGGTTTGGGAGAAGGGTAAAGCTTTAAAACATGAATGGAATTTGAAAATTAGCATTTTAAAGAAAGAAAATGGTGAAAGCATAGTAAGAATATGTTTATGAGACAATACAAACATGCTCGGTAAGAATATGTTTATGAGACAATACAAACATGCTCGGATAATAATTTTGAAGGATACAATTTGACAGTAAGAATTTTATGTTTATTTTAATTACATTTTATTTAAAAATCAGCTAGGTAATAAAACTGCAAATTACCACTAGGGCTATTAGTGCGTGTTGGAGTGTGTTTCAGTGCACGTGTTTTTTAGTGTCAGGATGGCCGAGCGGTCTAAGGCGCCAGACTCAAGGATTACGTCCTTCTCAGGTGATGAGGTTTCTGGTCTCCGAATGGAGGCGTGGGTTCAAATCCCACTTCTGACAATATGTTTTAGATTTTTTAAATAAAAAATACCTTACGTATACGTTTAAATGCCTGTGTGCATTCCGTTTACAAATTAGACACATATAAATGATCACTTGACTTGCCATTTCTAAACGAGAGATTTTTAAAATAAAAATAAAATCTGTTTTTGAGACAATTTTGAATCTATTTGGCTAGGCTAAGTTTACAACAAAAAGATCTGTACAATAAAATATGGAATTATAATATAATATTATATCATGCAAGGCTATCTTGTCAGAATGGCCGAGGTACGTGGGTTCAAATCCCACTTCTGACGAGAGTCTTTTAGAGTGACAGGACTCAAAATTAAAACGAGGTTTATTCACGCGGTGCGTCGTGAGCATAGGTCGTGAGCAAGAGGAATGTAAAAACAGATTTCTAGCTGTCAAGTCTCACGGTCACGATTTCCATGTAAAATATTTCAGATTAGTCATTGATCGTGCTTGATACATGGATCAGACGAAAACGCAGTCTGGTTTCAGGCATTTTAGCGGCAAATTACCGGAATTCGATATTGAATTAATTAATGACTTCTCGCACATACAGAATGTTAAAAAAGTAAAACTTAACAAGACTTTAAACACAGAAGCGACCACATCGATTCAATTATAGATTGCTTTAGTCTCGTGTCGAAAGAGAGTCAGAACTGTGAGGATGATCGATTGCTTTAGTCTGGCGAATGGAACAGGTTCTGTTCCTGACGTTTATTGTGTTGCTAGACTTTTGGTGTAAAATATTAAATAATGGCACAGCCTCCACCAAAACCATGGGAAAGGCGAATCCCTGGAACCATAACTGGACCATTAAACTATCGGTTCGTAATAACTTTTCTTATTTTAGCCAGCATGTCCAATATAGAGTGTTGGGACGCTAGCAAGTATTAGCTCTCAAGCAAATATAATATCTAAATTCGACGACGTAGTTCTATTTTTACTGTAAAAATAATATGTGCATAAGTTTGGTGTTACAATGATTCTGATAAAAAGTTCTGTATGATTACATTGACAATTAACGTATACTTTTGTTGTTAAGTTACGTAAACTTAATGTTTGGCTCGTACTCAAGCATGTCAATAAGTGTTTGCTTGAGTGTCAAAGTTCACACATAGTGTGTTCAGTCTTTTACTTTTAAATAGAGAATATTTGACAACTTTCAACTATGTTTTATTATTATTATTGCTTTTCTACAGTTATGCCATTTCTTTTGAATGTTTTCATTTTCTTCTATCTAGCTCTACTGATTTTGGATCAGCATCACATAGTGGGCCGTCAATGTCTGGTCCTTCACTTCTAACACGTGTGCCACCACCCATCCCTCCAAGATCCATCCAACAGCCATACCGCCCTACATACAGCTCATTACCCTCCTCATACAGCCCTTATGGGAGCTCCATGTATGCGGGGGGTTACAGCCCTTACAGCTACAGTGGTTATGGAGTTGGAGGTGGCCTGGGTTATAACCGTTATAACTTAGGGGACGACGTCCCACCCAGCC
Organism: Pimephales promelas; assembly: GCF_016745375.1. The sequence goes on along the minus strand of NW_024121099.1, from coordinate 8,109,844 downwards.
GTTTTGTCCAGCAGGCGGAGGAGAGCAGCCGCGGAGCATTTCAGTCCATTGAGAGTATTGTCCACGCCTTCTCGTCGGTCAGCATGATGATGGACGCTACTTTCTCTGCTGTCTACAACAGCTTTCGCGCTGTTCTGGATGTGGCCAATCACTTCTCCCGCTTACGCATACATTTCACAAAAGTGCTGTCTGCTTTCGCCCTCGTTAGGACCCTTAGATACCTATATCGCAGGCTGCAGAGGCTGCTGGGATTGCGTCAGGATTCAGAGGTGGACGATTTGTGGGCTGACAGTGCAGCCTCCTCTGTGGTGTCTGCTTCAGGAACTAGAGGTGCAGGGATTGATGACCCCAGTGTGAATTCTGTCAAATCATGGCCCATTTTCTTGTTTTTTGCTGTTGTTTTTGGAGGGCCGTATTTGATCTGGAGGCTTTTGAGCTCTGCTGAGGGTCCTGAAGAAAAGGGTGAGAAATTCCCTTAATATTCTGTCTGTTCTCATTCCAGTCTTACACCTCACCCACTCTTCTCACTATTTATTTTGGTCTAACATGAGTCCAGTATTACTCCATATCTATCTCTTCCGTTTCTATTTTGGTTTTAATGTAGGAACATGGGAGTGTTAATGAGAATGGTTTACACTGTTCAAAAACTAGGGGTCATTAAGATATTTTAGGGGTCATGTTAGTTAGATATAGTAACTAACAATGAGCAATACATTTGATACAATATATATTAATCATTGTTAATGTTAGTTAATAAAAATCCAGCTGTTCATTGTTAATTCATGTTGGTTCACAGTGTACTATTGTTAACTAATACAACATTTCATTTTAATACTGTATTAGTAAATGTTAAATTAACATCAACTAAGATTAATTAATGCTGTAGAGGTATTGTTCATTCTTAGTTTGTTAAATAAAGAGGTTAACAAATTTTAACTATTGAAACCTTATATTGGTAAGTGTTATCAATAAATGAATACTTTTATTCAGAAAGGATGCAATAAATTGGTAAAAAAAAAAAAAAAGTATCAGTATATTGTACCACTAAACAAACATCTCTGAAAGAAACTTATACATTTGAAGAGTTCAGATGCAAAAGCCTCTAAATGCCATTTGAAATTTTCTTCTAGAATGATCATTTTTATCAAGCTTGTATATTTAAGTTCAGTGATTTCACTTAAATGGCAATGATAATTACCTATTAATTGTTATTTAAGTGAAATTACTGAACTTAAATATACAAGTTTGACAAAAATCATCATTAAAGAAGAAAATTTCAATTGGCATTTAGAGGCTTTTGCATCTGAACTCTTCATTTATAAATTATACAGAAGCCCTGTACATCAGAACCCTATAAAAATATTTGCTGCTCTACAGTAAATGCACGGCTCAACAATAGGGATTTTTTTACCAGCCCTTTCAAAATAATCACTGCTACAAAAATGTAATAAATAAAACGTAATGAGTAAATTATGAAAAATGTAAAATAAAACTGCATAAATTAAATACAGACGTTATTAAAGGTACAAAACTGACAACTGTCTTTCATGCTGGGCCCAGGATGTCAGGCAGCCTTTATTGTTTAGCCCTCAAACATGTTTGTATGTAGTTTTTTTTTTTTTTTTCGTATGCGTCTGAAAAAGTAGCTTTATATATAGTTGTGTCTGTATGTTTGTGCTTAATATAACTTATGTTCTGTTTTTCAGCCACTAACTGGGCAAGTGGGGAGGATGACCATGTAGTTGCACGAGCTGAGTATGACTTCACAGCTTCGTCTGAGGAAGAGATCTCTCTACAGGCTGGAGACATGATTAATCTTGCCCCTAAAGGTAAGAACAAGACACATGCTTAACATAATCTGAACAGAAGTGCACTTCCCACTTTAACACACGAAAACACACTGTCTAGATAATCCAATGGGAACATTTAAATAAAACACAAATCCTTTTTTCACAGCAACTCATCAACAATGTAATGTTTTAAATTTGACTGATGTCAAGCATATACACTTTGTACCATGTACATTTTGTTCTAGGCATTGTCTTACAGCTTGTACTCAGTGTATTCCACTCTTATTTGCAGAACAACAACCCAGGGTGCGTGGCTGGCTGTTAGCCAGTGTGGATGGGCAGATCACTGGCCTCGTCCCTGCCAACTACGTTAAAGTGTTGGGCCGGAGGAGAGGCAGAAAGCATGCAGAATTAGAGAGGATTGCACAGGCCCAGCAGGCGGCACAGAACCTTCCAGCACCACAAATTGCCCTGGCTGCAGTTTCTCTTCCCAACTCCAGGCTGACTGTCCCTACCACGTCACATCCAGATGATCTGCTGGAGTCTGTTTACGGGGAGACACAAGGCCTTCATGCTTCTCTGGAGGTGCAACCTTCCACAAACATTAGCAGTGATACTGTAGTGATCACCTCAGAAAAGATGGACTTATGAATAGTGCGTGTGTGTGTGTGGGTGGGAGCTAAGAGAAAAAGTGTATCCTTCATTAGAATGTATCGCCCTCTATATATATTGGTCCAACAGCTAAAAAAAGGAGAGGAACAAATGAAAAATGAAGGCATTGAAAGGGAGGTGAATAGTCTTATATTTATAACTTGAATTGCATAATTTCACAAATTTCAGTAGACTGTTAGGCTCAAAGCCATTACTAATGTTTTTTTTTCCTATAACAAAATGGTGGATATTTCAACATTAGTTTGTAAGTTTGTGTAAGACCCATTCATTTATTTAGAAGAATAATGGATACAATTTGTAATGATATGCTTGCATTAAGCATAAAATATTACAAATATGTTGTCATTCATCTATACACTTTCAATGCATCTGATTAGTTTAAATTGTGATTTCTTATATCAATCTAAATTTGTAATAGAGCGTTTCTTGTGAATTTCATTATGGGAGTTTTAGATTGCTGTTCATCTTTCTTCAATGTTATGAATATTTTATATTTTCTTTTAAAGCTGTTGTATCAAGGATTAGTTTGTGCATTTCTGTGTGTTTTCTGCGTTGTTTGTTTTCGCTTACTGCTACTCAATGTGCAATTTTGTAAATACAATAATAAATAATAGATCCAACATTTCTAATATTACAGAATTACTGGTTGAAATTCAGCTGGTTAAGAAATTGCATTTGGAAGTTAATAAAAATGTGTTACACAATGAATTTAACAATCAGTTTCTCTACTGTTCAAAAGTATGGGGTTGGTCATTTTTAGATGTAAAAGAGTCTCTTATGCTCACCAAGCTGAATTTACTTGTACAGAAATACAGTAAAAAAAACTAATATTGTGTAATATTACAAATTAAAACAACTGAATTCTATTTTTAAGTAATTTATTCTTGTGGTGGCAAAACTGAATTTTCAGCATCATTATTTCAGTCTTGAGTGTCACATGATCCTTCAGGAATTATTCTAATATACAAATTGTATATTATTCTAAATATTTTTCTCAATGCAAGTGCAACATAATAAATGTCTCCCTTTTGATTATGTCCATGCTGAGAAAACATACTAACCCCAAAATTTCGAATGGTAGACAAGTTAAATCCATGGCTGCACACGATGGTTATTAAAACAGGAGACTGTGTTGCACGATAATTTGGACCTTGATGTGCCCCACAGTTGTACTGAACCTCTTCTCTTTCTGTCTAAAAAAAATTTAGTCAGTCAGAACATCTACAGTGCTACATTTCTTTCAGCAATCTAACTGACTTGATTATAGAGAGTAAATTTTTATTTATTTATTTTGTTTCTCTGGGCCTCATATTAAAAACAGAATCCCATCAATCAAATAGAATGTTGGGGCTGTCGCCTGGCAACGTGGACGCCGGCGCGCACCTGCTGCACTGCGGCACCGGAAACAGGGCACAACACAGCAGCAGCGCAGGGGATGTTAAGAGGAGTTATTAATCCTCTTCCACGGGCTGCCTTTAATCGTTTTTCTCAGTTCACTTTATCAGGGACGGGTCAGTGAGCTTTGGCATCCAGTCAAATCGCAGCAGACAGACAGACAGCAGAGAGAGGAGGCGCTCAACCGGGGACACTGCAGCTAGACGAGAGCATCATCATGGCACAAGCACTCAGAGCGATGCGCGTGCACGCCGCATCATCTCTGGCATTTTAGCAAGAGGAGAGAGAGAGATACGAACGTGGGTAGTCATGCCCAATAAATCTGCGAATCTCACGCTGACCATTTGTTTTTATTATTATTTGTATATGCTGTGTGGATGTGGACTTTACTGGTTTACCCGGATAAAATCAAAGTAAACCACAGCATCTCTGTTGATGTTACTCAAATCCAGCCCGTTATCAGCACCGCTCAGCTGGAATGAAAGAAGAGCATTACTACCTGAGGAAGCAGCGCATAAACCTGGAACAGGGTAAATGTGATTGTGTGTTAGGCTAGCTTAGCATTTCACTAAGCGATGCGACACGAAACGTGGGGAGTGTCACGATCTGGTATTTATTATGCTGTCTAAGTATCTTTTAGAGGTCCACACACCTAACATACGTATCTGTATAAGTTATATTTCCTTTGCACCGTTAGTGTTTGTTGTATCTGTGCTAATAATCTCAAATTACCAAATATGAAACAGCTGTCATTCCATCAAATTGTCCCTTTCTCTGGAGTGGAGATCAATACAAAGGGACAATAGAGAGCTAGTAGATGGCTTAATTGCCAATGTTAATGTTAAAATCTAGACTATAGATGATCATTTTCCTCCTTTTCCGCAGAAATGAATCGTCTTTGCTCTGTCAATAATAACTTTCCATATGACAACAACCTCCTGGTCCTGGACATAGTGCTGAGCTCGTTATGGGCATCACCTCAGCCAATCAACTGGGAGAATGTTGCCAAGTTAGTGCCAGGGTTCACACCTAAAGAGGTAAGAGACACAAGTCCTCTAGAATTTGCTCACTGTATTTGCTGTGCAATTAACTATAAAAACTATATTCTTAAATTATAAGATATTGTAAAACTATATACTTATGTTAAACTAAATACGATAAACAATATTCTTGTATAATAAACTATATTCCTATGAATAACTGCTTTTTAAAACAATGATATTCTAAAAAAAGAATAAGAACAAAACATAAACCATTTCCATATTTGTTGTGTGTAAATAATTTAGATATTTACAAGATATGTAGGTAGTTGTGTCATTCTTTGTATCCTCTCCTAGCTCCTTTCAGAAACCTTACCACCAAGTCATTTTTTCCCAGTGACCGGCCAGCCACCGGAGCATGATAAGCTGCGATGACTGCCACATACACTTTGCTTTTGTCTTGACCATTTAGAAGCATACGGGCACCTGGTAGAGGGGGCCCTGGCTATATTGATCATGCTCAGGACCTTCTCAGGAAGGCCCCCGGGTACCCATTGAAGGGACCACACGTGGAGAACCCATGAATCAGGTCGTGGAAGCCATTCCCCTCCGCCTGCGTGAGCAGGTCTTTCCTCAATGGAATCGACCAGGGGACTTTGTCCACCATCTGAACCAGCTCTGGAAACCACGGTCTGGATTTCCAGAGGAGGACTGGGCATCAGCTCTCCCGGACCCACTCGATAACCTGGGGTATCACTGAGATAGAGGGAAATTAATAAAGGGGGCGGATGGGCCGACGATGGGTCAACGCATCCCTGCTTTTCAAGAAGAACACTGCAATGAATGTTGTTCGTCGAGGCAAAGAGATCGACTTCGGCCTCACCAAACACTTTCCATATCAGGTGCGCCGTCTGAGGGTTCAGGGACCACCCGCCTAGGGGAGTGTTTCCCCATGACAGCATATCCGCACCCATGTTGAGGATGCCTGGGATATGTGCTGCTCTCAGGGAGCTCAGATTGGTTTGTGCCCAAATAAGGATATCTCTCACCAGGGCGCACAGGCTGCCTGACCTAATGCCGCCCTGGCTATTTATGTAAGACACCACAGATGTATTGTCCTCAAAGCAGAAAGCTTTTAGGGCCAGAAAAACTGCTTTAATTTCCAGGCAGTTGATTGCCCTTGTGTAATGCTCCCCAACCTTGGTTGGATGCGTCTGTGAAAACCACCTTCCAAGTGGAAATCACACCTAAACTCACGCCCTTGAGATACCAGTCTTGATACCGTGACTAATAGGCTGCCTAACCGCCACAAGCGGGCTGGCATACGGTGCTTGAGCCAGTACCCTAACCTAACTCTAACCCTAAACCTTGCATTGGGCGCATGCACAGTAGTCCTAAAGAGACCACTGATGATGCAGCTTCCATGAGCCCCAAACGTTGCTGAAACTTTTTTTAGGCGTGAGCCTTCACCCACCCTGAAAGAGGCTGCGAGCTGTTGAATAGAGAGCGCACGCTCTCTGTGAAAGATCACACTCTGGCTGGGATTCAGTTTGCCCTTGAATAGATTGATTCTGAGACTCAGACACTGCAAATGGTTCAGAATCAAATACCTGTGGTGTACCTGTCACGTGACGCGTTTGAGAGCAGCCGTGACTGCACTGTAGCAGTTACTGTTACAGTGTTTAATCTGCAAGCTAGCTAGCCTGCTAAAAACACAACGTTTACATTTAGCTACTGTTCCCCACCAAATCACAAGTACAAGAGAAAAAGTATTTTATGCATTTAATACCCCTGGAACTCAATGGAAGTTTGTTGAAGATGGCATAGTTTGTAGTGTTGTTATAACCAGTAAACTGAAACAACATTCTTTTCAACCTTTTCAAACTGTCTAAATCCATCAACATTCCGTGCATGAGCTACTTTCTGACATTCTAACTGAAAGTGGGTGAATATCAAAATACATAAATTTGGCTCCAAATCTCGTGAAAATTTTAATTTTGACCCCCCTCTACAAAATAGTGGACCACTATTTAATATTTTGTCTTTCATCACTTGTTTATGTTTGTTTCTTTAGAAACAAAAAAAGTTTTTTTTTTTTTCAGAAGTTTCCGCAAATTTGGTGGATTTGACAAGGAATGACCCTATAATAATATATTATAATACCAGTAATAATAATAATATTTCCCATTACAGAATGCTGTCAAACACAGTACATACATTTGAGAGGTTAATACCTACACCTTCCATACAAAGATCTAGAAGTTTCATTAGCAAATGTTTGGAAATGTTTATCAGCTTATCTTATATTTTTGTAGTGTGCACAGAGGTTTGAAGAGCTGAAGACCACAGGCAGTTTCCCTCATGTTGATGAGCAGTGTAACCCACTAACCGGGGCAGTGAGCTCTCCATCAGAACCCTTTTCCACTTACATCAAATCCAATTTATTGGACAATACCGGAGATACGGGGGAACCACAGTCCAATCAGGCCACTCTCTCAGTGTCAGGTGAGTCAGTGAGTGGGGTCTGGACAAAAATGCTCTTTTATTTAGTGCTGGACTCAAAATTTTTGGTGTCCTATCTCACTTGTATGGGACGATTTCATAGATACTGGGTAACAAAAACTCATTAAAAGGGGGTTGTTTTTATGTATTCAGGCCTAGCTGTGATCCCTACTGGTCGAGGAGCTTCTGCAGAGTGTGAGATTGCAGATACTACCACAGAAGGGAATAAAAGGTGAGGCACATTCATACCAATCAGATTGGCCACTGGATGGGCTACAACAGCAGAAGACCCCACTGGGTACCACTCATCTCCACTACAAATAGGGAAAAGAGGCTACAATTGGCAAGTGCTCACCAAAAAAATTGGTTTCTTGAACATGACAACGAGTTCACTGTACTAAAATGGCCCCCTCAGTCACCAGATCTCAACCCAAAAGAGCATCTTTGGGATTTGGTGGAACGGGAGTTTCATATTGCCCTGGATGTGCATCCCACAAATCTCCATCAACTGCAAGATGCTATCCTATCAATATGGGCCAACTTTTCTAAAGAATGCTTTCAGCACCTTGTTGAATCAATGATGAATCCAACAAAGTTGAATTTTTTAGCATCATTTCTCCAGCCTTCAGTGTCACATGATCCTTCAGAAACCATTCTAGTATGCTGTATTTTTCATAAATATAAGACTTTTCACACTCGTTTTTCACAATTGGAGCTCTATTGCATAAACTGACACGAGATGTCAAGCTCCTAAAAAGGACAGATACTATAACCACAAGAAAGCCACCACAAAAACAGTCCACATTCTGACCAGTCTAGAGACCATACCAGAGCATTGTGTTATATGGACTGAACTTTACGTGATGTTAAACAGTCCCTGTATGGAAAAAAGATGTGCACCAGGAAAGACTAATTATAATGTAAAGAAGTATGCCAGTCATGCATTAATGTTAATGATAAACATTTCAATAAAAAATAAATAAACAAATAGCATTTATATTTCTGTAAAAATAGCATTTCTGTTAGTTAGTGGTGTTAAAATTACTCTGTGCATAACGAGCGTGTTGCGGACCGGGTGTGATGAGCTACTTTGTGCAAGAAGGTCCAGGGCCACCAATGAATCATCTACTAATAATGCCCCTGTATATGTTCACTAAATGCGGTTTTCTTTTCCTTTCACACAGCCCCAATATGGTAATCCACGTTTGCGATGAGGCAAAGAACCTGAAGCAGGACTTTGTGTGTCCAAGAAACCTTCTGGTGAAAGAGATGCGATACTTTGAAGAGTATCTTTCTGTGGACCCACAGCGCTGGGACGAGGTAGACATTTCTGTCCACTGTGATGTCCAGATATTTGACTGGCTCATGAACTACATCAAGAGTCACAACACTGAACATTCGCACGGAAAACACGTGGACAAACCCAGGCTGGGTAATTGTCTTTTTGGAACTGTTTCAGAAGTTCTGTGTGTGTGTTTACTTTTGTGTTTTATTTGACTTTTATTTCTATAATCAAAGATGCCATCAGAGGTGTTGTGTAATGTGTGTTCTATGACCTGGCTGAATGGTGTTTGACGTGGTTGTAAACAGTTATGCATTGGCTGTGAGTTTGACGTTTTGCTGTTTGTGATGTTGTCGGTTATGTTATTGTGGTGTTTGGTTGCAGAGCACAGCAATGTCATCTCAATCCTGATCTCCTCCGAGTTCTTGAAGATGGAAACTTTAGTAAGTGTTGTGAGGGGTGACAATGTTTTGGGTAATGTAGTAAGTGTGCTCTGAGCTGAGTGACCTTTAGGTTGTAGTGGACACTTTAAAGAGCATGATGCATGATGGCTGTTTCATCATTTGTGTTGTTCTTCTGGAAAACTGTGCACTGCCCAAACGAGCGCTAATGAGACACAATATTTTCAGGAAAGACTTGGTGAATCTTGATTATTGTATGTGCTTGTAGCGAATTATCTATAGTTAAATTTAGCTTTTATTTAAACCTTGTCTGAGCAGTGTGCAGAAAGCATGTTTGGTTGATTTTCTTTATTTATTCATCCATTTGATAAATGGGCTTCAGGTGTTTGATTATCGTGTGTGTTTTGTGGATCTGAAGGTTGAGGAGTGTATCCAGTATTGTCACAAACATATGAATGCCATCATAGCAACACCGTGCAATATGAACTGCATCAACAACAACCTGGCTGGACGCATCGCTGATCTCTTCAGCCACAATGAGGCAGATGACCTCAAGGACAAAAAAGATAAATTCAAAAGGTGAGAGCAAACATACACAGGACAAAATTGGAGTTACTCCAAAGAGCTGGATATTTATTAGCTTTAACATTTAAATATTTTACATGTAAACACTATATTCAGTTGTCGCTCTTGTCTTTATTCTATATTTAACATGTAATAATAATACATGAATACCATTTTAAGATTTCAATATAAATGTAAATATATACTTAATATCATTATATAATATGCACAAATTGATTTTAATTCTATACTCTGTATATACTGTTCACCGTTCAAAAAGTTTAGAGTTAGTTTTTGAAAGAAGTCTCTTATGTTTGCCAAGGGTACATTTATATGATAAAATAAATCATGAACTTTCAGAAATCAGTCTAATATGCTGATTAACTGCTCAAGATACATTTCTTATTATCTGTTGAATAAAAAATAATAATAAAAAAAACTTTTGAAACATTACAAATATCTTTATCTTTGTTGCCTTTAACAAATTTAATTTGTACTTGCTTAATAAAAACATTACTTTAAAAAACACTGACCCCAAAACTGTAGTGTACAGATAATATAATGTTGTTAATACAATACATAATGTTCATACAAAATATTTTGTTATTGATTTGTATTTTATTTGTGATGATTTGTACTTTCTCACCAGTAAACTGTTTCAGAAAAAGATTGAGAGATTATTTGATCATGGTTATCAGAATCACGATTCCCCTGGTAATGCATCTACTCTGTACAGGTGAGAAACTTTTGCATTCCTGTGCAAGCTGTAATGATGATAATATCATAATGTAATATTGTATAGATGTGTACTGGTACATTACAAATTATTCTTCTGGCGCAATTAAGTGGATTTCAGTGTAATAATTTCATGTTGTGATTCTTTCCCCAGATGTAGTCTTTGCCTTAAGCTTCTAACCAAAGAAACTGAAAGAAAAATCCCTTGTGTTCCAAACAAAATCAACATCGATGCCCGGGGAAACATTATATTCACTCACACCAGGTTAAATGAGGCACTCTGTATTTCTATCACATACACAGCAAATGTATTTAACTTTCATTGAAATCTTCGATTCCAAATGCTGATATTCCAGTCTTATACTTACACATATGCAATGACATGTTGGTAATTGTGCTGTGTCTGTGTAGACATAAGGCCTGGGAGGTACATGAGTATTTGAATGGGCTTTATGAAGAGTTGAAGTCCTGGGTACTGGTTTACTGGAGGATCTGGGGCACCATCAATTTCCTTGCCTGCTCACGCTGCAAACAGGTAAAACAAATATGCACTTCACGATTCACAAATCATAGTTTAAGATTTTAATACAGTGTGTATATGTAGATAAACATAGATATTGATTGGTTACTAATTGAATAAGTTGTTTGGCTTACGGCAGGAATTCCTGTGTACGGAGTTGGGCCAGTGTAAATACCACCCAGAGGCGGTTGTGTATCCTGGCATTGGGGCAGATCATAGATGGCACGGCATTGGTCTTTACCCCTGTTGCAACCAGAAGGTCCTACGATTTGATCCCTCCTCCATGCCCAAGGTTTGTGTTGTTGCTTTAGAATCCGTTCTCTTAAACTCAGATGACCTTTGAACCCGTCTCACTTGGCGAATGCCTGTGTATGCTTTGGTGCAGGGCTGTAAAATAAGAGACCACATTGTAAGTGCGGTAGATGGTGGTGACTGCGGCGATCACATTGTAAACTCAACCCAGACCAGAATACTCAATGACCTGCTGCTCCACAGAGAGGCTGTGTGTGTGCCCGATAGGTCAGACTATAGTAACTTCCTTCAGAAAAAAAACTATTAGACTATCTGCATGCCATATTAGATTTGTTTCCTTTGTATAGTGTTGTGTTCAGGTCTTTTGACTGATGTTTTAAGATCTAATCCATCTTTTTGTTTTGCTGTAGCTCTGAGGACCCTTCCACAGCCATTGAACAAGTGCCAGGATATGATGCAACACTGGAGCCAGGGATGCTTACAGCTCAAAGACCCAAGGAAACAACAGCTGTGAGTCTATCACATTTTTCTATCATCTTTGTATTTATTCATTTTTGGTCTTTTATTTTTCTTCTTTTTTTTCTTTTTTATTTATGCAACCATCAGCAACATCCAATCACAGATTAACACAAGACAATACTGCACTGCACAAATACAGACAGACAAAAATACAAAAAATGTATACAGTATATCAAAGGAAAAAAAATAAATCATAGTCATTATTACATGCATGATATTTTTACATAACTGGAGAATTTATCTTCTTTTTAACATATTTCCTCTTTATATTATGGAAACCAATTTTTACCCCAGAGTACAAAAATAAAATGATTGTGAGATAGTTTAAAATAGGAAATAAAGCCACATTCTAAGATAGTTGCAATTGGAAGGAGTAAAGTTGCAAGAACTACATGTGCAATTGTGAGACAACGTTTAAATTAATACAAATAAATTTAGATATGAAGTTGCATAATGACAAATTCACATTGTAAATACAGTTACGAGAAATACATTCACATTTGTGAGATAATCGCATTATTACATATAAAGCCATAAACATTAAGTTAATTAATTGTGAGATATAAAGTGAGAGTTCTTTTTTTATTTATGTTTTTGGTGGAGGAATCTGGCTTTCATTTATTGTGATATATGCATCAGTTTATTGTTGACAATCTCAAATTATGACAGCACCATTCCCTTCTCTTCTGTTGCAGTTTTCACTCTTAAAAAACTGGAGTCTTCAGCTGGTAAGAAGCAAATTCCTCAAATAGTTAACGTAACACCATTCCTACGGTACACGCCTACAACGAAAATGACACATCTCACATGTTCATATATCCTTTTGCAGCGGCAGCAGTCTCTGCTGTCTGAAGATGAGGAGTACACTACAGGGTCAGAGGTCACAGAGGATGAGGTCGGGGATGAAGAAGAGACTTCAAAAAAACAAGGTGAGCTAAAATGTTACCCATCTGTGAGAAAATCATCAGATGATCTTTAGTCAGTACCTCATTGCGGTCAGAAGATGGCAGTCCCATACAATTTTCAGGATTCTGACAGATTTCTTTTTGTACACAGCTGCAAAGAAGGCAAGAAAATCTGGCAAACCTTTGAAAAGACAGGTGTCCTCCCCGAATTTTCAGCGCAAGGAAAAATCGGGAGAAAAGGTGAATCCAACACATTGATTTGCAAATTTATTGGTGCTGGATTTTTCTAAGCTTTTACATAGGAATCACCCGCATTTTCTTCAGAAAATATGAATGTCTGGTTTATTTGTTGTGTATGCCACTTTTCTCTTTCCATTCTATCCTGTTCCTTCAAAGGCACCATCTCGAGACTCAACCCCGTTCACGTGAGTGATTCCAAAGACTTCTGTTTAAACGCTTTATTGATATGCTTACTCATGCCATATGATTGAGAAGGAATTTTTAGGCCTCTGAATAATACATTATTTCGCTCTTAGTGTCAGCATCCAGAAGAATAAGTGGGATAGCAATCGTTCCATGAGGTACAATCAGGACGCACAGAGGGAGGAGGGTAGGAATCTTTTTCAGATGCTCTGACTATAATAAAGATCCTCACAAATGTACAGTGGTAGAGCCAGTCTTATAAAAGTCTTATCGTGACTTAAAACCTCTTGAAAACCCCTTGAAAATCTGCCAGCTCTTCAGAAAAATTTTTTTTGTTTTATAAACACTTTTGTATTCTAAATAGGATTAAAACTGTAAGCTAACCATTATTAAATGATTTTTTTTTATGGTAATTAATCAATGGTATTAAATATCTTATGGACAATTTTAGCTGTGCTTCTAACACTAAAGGTATCATGAGCTTATGTGTAGATTTGTAATGATCTTGATGGATGTCTATACGTCCAAATTCTTTCTAGATCAGAGGAGAATGGAGGAGATTATAGCAAATCTCACTAAAATGCGCTTCGGTGACCTGGAGCAGACGAAGCTTAAAGACACAAAAGAGGTACAAAACATCTTTACTCCCTTTAGATAAACCAGCTAAAGGCGCTTTAAGACTGTGATTGTACGTTTTGATTTGTTGCTATGTCATTACCATCTTTTTGAGCAGTATTCCAGCATTGTATTCTAGTATTTTGCACCCATGTGTGTTTGTGTGCTTGCAGCCTGCAGGGGGGCTCTACCCGAGACTGGAGGCCCAGTTTAAGGCCTCCCCACAGTCCAGCGGAAGACACAGCAGCTCAGAGAAAACTCTAAGGTACCGCAGTCACCTCAAGCACTGAAGACACAGTGCAGGCAGGCCACAAGTGAAAGAGTATTAAATTATAATTCATGATATTAATCATGAGATTTGGAGGGATTAGGAACATGTTTGTTGTGGGGCACTAACTAAACTGACTTGTCTGCTCTTGTCAGGCACATTTATAGGGATAGTTCAATATGAGGGTGTTATGGTGGTAAATGATGGCAGAACTATCCCTTTAAAATACTTTTATGAAAGAGCCAACACCACTGTTTATATAATATTGCTTTACTTTTTTATTCGATTTACTTGTGTGTGGCTTTACCTTTTTTCTTACTCACTTACTCCTTTTTCTCTCAGTTCTATTTTTAACCAGCACTTTGGTCTTTTTTTAGAGCAAAGACGCGCTCGGGGCCGTCAAGACCGACTTAGAGGAAATATGGAGATAAGTGGATGAGTTTTTAAAAACGAGGATTAAAAGAGTTTGCTGCTGTTTGACGAGGCAGAAGAAACCATCGCTCTCTTCATCCATCCTTTGCGCCACACCTCACCCCCACCCTCCTTCCGAACTCTGTCCTGACACAGCAGGAATAGTCTTTTCCGTTACAATCCCAGGAGAAGAATGGATTGCTGGTGTGGTCTCTGATGTCATAATTGTAGCTATAGAGCATAAACAATGGACCTAATTAAACCTTCTGTTGCACTGTAAACAATTTAAGCTTTTGGCTGCTATTGAATTGTTTGCACCCACTAAAGAAATTGTATGCATTACCATTTCAGTTTATTTAGCATCTTTGGCTTTATTTTATCTCATCTCTAGCTCAGGATTCATTCCAGCCGCAGTGAGTTGCTTCATTTTAGCCGACTCAGGTGACCAGACAAAGCTCATCTCCGTGGTACTGACCCTGCACTTTAAGCCGTCTTAATGCAATGACTCAAACCTGTATAATACGCAAAGTAGCCACTGGGTAAAGAGTGACGCTGACAACTAATACCTGTGAGGTCCATGATTATGTTGCACTGGAACTGTCACAACTATGCCATTTGGACCAATGTGACATGGGGTAGAGTACAGAATCAATAGAATAAATCATTTAAAATAAACCCGTGTCTCTCTCTCTTTTTTTTACTATGGCAGAATTGTTTTAAATTACAAGTTACGAGTAATTTCCTGAGAAATGCATGTATGTAAATACACAGTCCTATTTTAAACAATGACTTCATGCATTGTCTTGTTTAAAAAAACCGCAACAGGAAGGGGAAGTAGAACGTTCTGCATGTGTGGACAGAGGCGGGGGAGATTTGATGAGCTGGTCTGCCTTTTTTGGTGACAGGCGATGTTTGATTGAGCTCAGGCAGGTTGGGTTACAGTACTGGGCCGCTTGCCAGCCAAGAACACAAATGATCATGTGTTAATTCCCTCTTTACTGGTAGGAACCAGATCCATCACAACCCCCACAATTCAATTCATCGGATCTCTCTCTCTCTCTACTCTGAAAAGCTGACTTTTTTCTTTTCCATTACAAATTGTTACACTTTGAGTGAGAAGAATAACTAATCTCATCACAAATTATTATTTTTAATTAATTTTATTTCATAATGTTAATTCTGCAATTTTAACACATTTGTTTACAAGTTTAAATTAGATTTAGATGTGTCATTCAGATTTTAAATGAACTTTCATGTCAATGGAAAAAGTCACGCTGTAATAAAAATTCTACAGGTGACAGGGATCTGACAGTTCCCAGTTGCCTGTCTTTTTTAGTTATAAGGAGCAGAAAGAGCAGCGATTCTTGGTAAAGGTGGACGGACAGTAGCTGCCCTCAGTACTTGGTCAAAGGTCACATCCTGATCATTCAATGGTCTTTTGTCTATTGTTACTTGCAGCAAATGCTTTGTTGGCATTGTGCATTTGTTTAGAAAGACATTTCTGGATTTGTTTGCTTTCAAGAATGACAGTATTACGATACTGCAACAACAATCTTAATTAATGTTACTTAATTAATGTATAAATATTTCTATATTTAACATAATCCACTATTTACATCTCACTTCACCTAAAATACACTAGCCTATAAAATATACAAGTGTATATTTCATTAAATCTAATTTACTTCCCATATCGCATTGCTCCTATTAGCTGCTGAAACTATAAATATCGCAACACTGGTTAGCCTCAATGTCATTTCTAGATCAAGGGAAAATGATGAATTACTTCTGTTTTGGGTTGTTGTATCGTCGCTAGAGGGAGCTGTTTGCATCTAGACCTTCTCTTATTGAAGCCAAACTTCCTGTGCAGCAAGGACTCCCTCATTGTCTGTGTTGTTGTCATGAAGTTCACTTCTCTCAGGAAGGACAGAGCTATTTATAGTGACCACCATTATGAAGAGACTCCTGCAAAAAACCTGAGCTAGAAATACAAAACAAATAGCTTATAATGCTTTATTATGTCATGCACAATTTAATTAAGCCAGAGTATAATTATAAATAACCTCAAAATCATAATAGTAATGTAAATCTTTTGTGATGCTTCATGATGTTATGCATGCTGATTTTGTAGTGAAACATTTTTCAATAATAATAATAAAAAAGCACTTATAAATGACCACTGTACTGAGAAAATATATAAAACACCCTAAAGAAGACAACTGTCAAACTTGTTTGAGTGACATGGGAGGAGCAGGTGATGTCATTATAATGTATGTAAATGAACAGGCAGGACCAGACAGAACGGGCTTAAACCAGCCCAATCCTGAGCAGAGCACTTCATTTCACATGTATGTGCCACAATGCACGTGCACCTCCAACTACTTACTTCAGCAAGATGACCTCTTTCAGTCATCATGCCCCTGACCCTGTTAACTTTCAGACCTACTCATGTTGCTGATTGATGACATACTTTAATAGAGGAAAGGTTTTCAGATCAAACACTGACAAAATGACAAAAACGCATTCGGTCCTTTCGTACATATGCATGATCTTGGTGACCTGTCCTGCAATGAACTAAACCAGACATCCAGAAGAGTTTCAATGGTTTATTGTATTTTTCAAAATAATTCTAAACAGCTGAGACAACAAAGAAAGGAAGCATGGCGAGGAACATCAGACATTTCTTATTTCTAAAATAAAAGCACATTTGCTGACTTCAAATCAGTTACAATGTTTTAAAATGTTTCAACTCAACGTGCACAAATATGTCTCTTAAATGATGATCTGAGAAACAAAAAGTTTTTACAAAACAGAAACATAACATGACATGACAACAAATCCAGTATTATTCTGCTCATACTGGTCAGCTGACAAACTAACAATTTATAATCTAAAAAAATTGAAAACACACCCACTAAATCATTAATTACTAATAGATTTATTATGAAACCTGCAGTAAAGAATTCAACATTGATCTTATTGATATTTAAAAAGTGGAACATCAGTCTAGGGGTTCAAACTAAGAATTTTGCCTGTGATGCTGTAAAGCATGTTGACTTGTTTCTAGAAACTTCTCTATTGGCACTTTCACATACAATTCATTTACACCACATCACACTTATCTCTGCTTCCAAAGTTTACAGCAGCAAATGACTTATTACATGTTTACAAAGATAAAAGAGGAGTGAATATGAATCTGAGCCACACAACATCAGCTGATTATCAAATGATGACAGGATCCATTAAAAGCACAAAACGAAGACCAGCTGCCATTGGACTAAGGTTCACCTTCACTAGAAGTGCGATCAGTTTGTTGGTTAAGGCTGAGCATATAATTTACCAAACTACTGGCCCTAAACTGCTTATTTAGTTAACCATTTTAAAGGTGTGTAAAATCTTCCAAATGCAGCTAAAGAAAAACACTTTATCAGTTATTCAACATGTATAAAAGTGCAGTCGTGACCTTGTAAAATGTTTGTCAAATGATTGCTAGACTAAAGGAGAACGTATTCTTTTTCTCATTCTTTGTTCACAACAGACACTACAGTAGTTTTGCACGCAAAATCCAGTATTTTTCCATCAACTGACGTTTAAGTGGCGTTGCGTCACGTGATTTGGAGGGAAGGGGGAAACATGCAAGCATTTGACGTCCCTTTAAAGCAGCACACGGACAGTTTGTTATTATGTTTTCGGGTGATTCGATGCTTTTATAATACATTACTGCCACATTGGAGTTAATATCTCGGTAGTTAAGTTTATAGAGACCATCACAAGCCAATTGTATCAGGCTCTGACTCATGCCATGCGTTTCATACCCTGAACAACCACTCCCCTTCGAGGCTCTGGCTCGTGGAAAATTACCAGCTTACAATCAGCACAAGTACAAGCTCTAACATCCGCCTCACGGACTCGATGCCCTCGATCTCCTTCAGTCCACCGTGAAATTAATTTTTCCGAACATGTATAACGTTACAATTACCAAGCGGCCACTGTTGTTAAATATAAACAAGTGGACCATTTAAAGCTCAAGAAGAGTATAAACGCGAGTGTTTTTAGTTTGAAGTCGCGCGACAAAGCTTAAATAAAGCAACAAATAATACACTACCGTAATATTATCGCAATTTACAAATCCACTCAGCACGCAGTTTGCCTTCTTTTTCTCCAAAAGGGCGGTGCATTCGCGTGGGCGGCCAATAGAGTTTAGATTGATTGACGTGCACGCTGTCCAATGGATCGTGAGCAAGGACGTGGTTAGGAACGCTGCGGCCAATAGCACACCCCCATGGGCGTGACGTTAATCCAAACTTTTCGCGGCGCCATCGGCTGAAAACTAAACCGAGATGGAATCTCCCAGTCTGAACCGGTTTCAACCGGTTACGAGTTTGTTGCTTGTGAGAAGAAGAGGCACAGGCTCAGTCTCTAATACCGCCCTAGTGCAAAATATACTTCAGTACAGAGCACATTTCTGAATTAAGCTTAACTTTGTTTCGTAAAATGAATCGTACTGAGAAAATACTCATCTCGCCGTGATTGTTGGTGCGGAAATCACATCCTAGTGGTCCTTATATCAAGCAAGTAGCTCGTGTAGTCTTCACAGAGGAATAAGTGTGACTGGCCAGTCAACGGCTCATCCTAAAGCTTTTTTGCCAGAAAGCTGTACAAACAGGCACCAACGATACTGGATAAATTAAACATAATTGTAGCAACTCTGGCAGACAAGCCCACCTTCTTTCTCTCAAAGGCTTGGACTTTAGGTAGGTAAATATGGGGTAAAAACTTATAGCTAGTGTTTGGGTTGGTCTGTGGAGAATGATGATGCTGTGAGATTGTGTATCGTTAGAAATGCAAAGAAATTGTACGTATGGAGGTTAAGGTCGAAAGAAAGTGAAATGGCTTTGCTCAGGGTTTATGAGGGATGTTGCGGGTGTGTGTTGCGTGATGGTTCGTGTTCAGCACTGGTGTCACGCTGGTCTGGATAATGTATCTGGGTTTTCTTTTTAGCAATTTTTATATCTCACTTAACATAAAAAAAAACAATCACGAATTCACAATGCTACTAAGTGCTATCCGTAAGCATAGGCCAGGGTATCGTGACATAGCGATCAAAATTCAATTGTAAAATCATGTAACGTTATGCAGAATCATTCTAAAGTTGTAGAATTCATTTAAATAATTAACGGCATGTAAAAATACACAATTTTATTTCTTACCTGATTTACTGCAAGTAAGCCTGCAGAGCTTTCAGGTGTAACGTTAGGGTGTAGGGAGCAGAGCAAGGGATTGGTGGGAGGGCTTGCACCGGAGTCAGGAAGGGAGATCATTGCTAAGTCACCCCGTCACCCCCGTAGAAGTCATTTCTAGATGGCGTAGACCGTTAGAAACATCGGTGTTTGATAATATAGACGAGTCGTTCGCTGGAACGTTTTAAACGTCAGTTGCGTTGTCCATTTAAGCCTATTCTCATGACAGCATGCATGCGTGATTGTTGCCAAAGCATGGAACGCGATGGGGCTTTTAACGCTTAAACGTGACTAAACAACCACTGTAGAGAATAAAAAACAGCTTTCGCATCAGTATTGCAAGTTGTGCTCATTGCTGTGGATCTTAGTCTAACTTAGTTGTGTTTTGAAGACGTGTGCATGCATGAAATCAGCTGATAAGTAGCTCTGTGTTGGAAGACAGATCCTATTGTAGGAGTTGTAACGTTACTTGCTTACTGAATGAAATATGGTGTGGATAAGGCGGGTAAATCAACAGGTTGCGCAGTAACGAGCAGTAGTTATGGCACCATCACTTTATTTAGGCCTGAAAGACTCACAAAGCTCGACTGTGTCGTGTCGTCCAACAAGCAAATTCTCGAAATTTCCTTTTTATTTTTTTATTCTTGGCCGTAATGCTTATATCGTTACGCAATAGTTTGCCTCCGGGGTTCACATTGAATTAGCTTTAGCATTGGTTATTCTCATTCAGTTGTCCTTCAACTGTGTGCACATTCTTAAAGTCTCGTGGTCTCATGGAAGCTCGATCAGAGTAGGGAAAACAGTTTGTAATTCAGAACGCCTCTTGTGTTATATGTAAACAGAATGACGTCAGCGAAAGGGCTGCCTAGCACGTGGTCTCATTCAGAGAATAATGGCTCGTGTGATCACTTGCCTAGTGAGTGGCCCTTGTTCTTCGGACATATCAGCATGTGCAGACTGCAAGCATGTTACCTTTATCGCGCCACCCACCCACCTATCCCATTGTAATTGAGGTTTGATCCCTCCAGCAGGCATTGGTGTGTTTCCATTGGCAGGCCAGGTCATATAAGGCTTTTTGGATAGTCCTGGGTCGAGGGAGGGGGGTGACGGTCAGCTGTTTGGATTTGTGTACCCAAATCTTCATTTCACATGACTTTGCCCCTGCTGGATGTTTCCTCCCTGTGCCCCACAGAGCTCTATGCCAGCAATTATGACAATGTTAGCAGACCATGCAGCCAGACAGCTGCTGGACTTTAACCAGAAACTGGATATCAACCTGCTGGATAATGTGGTCAACTGCCTGTACCATGGGGTCGGGCCACAGGTAAGGAAGACCATTTCACAAACCGGTGAAACATAGTACCAAATGTAAGTATACGTGTGTAAATATATAAATATATATATATATATATATATATATATATAAATAAATTTATTTATTTATATGTGTGTGTGTGTGTGTGTGTGTCTAAGAAATAAACTGCATTAGATGCATTGAAATATTATTCTTTAGAACTTTCTATTCAAAGAGTCCTGAAAAAACGTTCACAGTTCCCGCAACATGGTTTTCAACATTTATAATAATAAGAAATGTTTCTTGAGCACCAAATCAGCATATTAGGATGATTTCTAAAGTACCATGTGCCGTTGGAGACTGCTGTAATGATGCTGAAAATGTAATCTTCCCATCACAGGAATAAATTACATTTTACAACATGTTACGTTAAATTTAGGGCTGTCAAGTGATTACAATTTTTAATCCAATTATTTACAGGATATGCCGATTAATAAATCGAATTAATCGTACATTAAGTTTGGCTGAGAAATTACCCCCAAAAGATAATTTAAAGTCATCATTGTGTTCAATGAGAAAAGCATCAAATAGAGATTAAAAAAAGTAGCTTTACAATGAAATATATTATTTATTACATAGAATACATAGAATTTATTACATAAATGTTTAGGATTGCCATGATTTTTGTTTTCAGGAGCTGCATCTGAATTGGTTTTTAAAATTTATTTTAGAGATAGGGATTTTGTCCAAATAATTTTTTTAATCAAATAAATGCTGCCTTTGTGAAGTTGTCTTTCAAAAGAATTAATCATATTTGTGTGTATAAATACACATTCTGACATCATTATATATATTGTCCACAGTTTTGTTGTTTTTGTTTTATAGTGTAAGTTAAGACAAGTGTTTCTCTATTTCAGCAAAGAATGGCCCAGGAGGTGCTGACTCATTTGAAGGAGCACCCAGACGCGTGGACACGAGTTGACACCATTCTAGAGTTCTCTCAGAATATGAACACCAAAGTAAGCCAAGTCCCAACTTACTCTGGTGGAGGGTCATGGTTTCTATACTTTGAGGAAGATCTGATCTCTTATCACATATTATACTGGAACACAATTTGGTTTTCTTTTCCTTCAAACCAGAACGATTGCCTTATATCAGCAAATACCCATTTTCTGATGTGTATTGGGGTTGCTTAGCATCATGTCAGAAACAGATTCCTCTGTACACATTTGAGATCACATTTTCCTACACCTCTCCTCACAGTCCTGTCTTGGTCAAGCTAAGTCAGAGTTAAAGTTGGTGTGTGAGGATCCTCTGTTGACAGTGAAATACCTCAGTACTACCTTCAACTGTACAGTAGCCAGAGGTGTGTTAATGACTGACTGTTTGAGGTCAGGATATATAAAGCACCTGATCCATGTGATCCAAGTTCTGAGCCATGGATTTTTATTTTGATATTGATGATGAAAGCAGAGGATCCATGTAGTGTAGAATTTCTGGAAGCCTGAAACAGAATTTCTGCTCTGATAAACTACACACTCCCAGAGTTCATAACATTTGTTCACTTTGTAGTGCGTAGACTGAATGTAAATAATTTAGTGAATAGTGTAGT
Source organism: Pimephales promelas (assembly GCF_016745375.1). The sequence goes on along the minus strand of NW_024121099.1, from coordinate 8,087,464 downwards.
ATTTGGGATGAATTGTCTTCCTCAGTGTGTTAATAGACTTCCTCAAAGTACTGCTGACCCAGTTTGCCGTCTGCTTGCCTTTTAAGATTGCTCTTAACACTCTGGTCATTACTAATGTTTGAGTTGATTTATCAACAGTATCTGTAATATCAAAATGATAATGGTCCAAAAGTGAGGGCTCTAGAAGAACAGACAGGAAAAAATGCAGAGCAGGTAAATTCTTTGAATTTGTCTAAATTCATCAAGCAAAATACAGACAGAGCGCATTTAAAGTGCTTTTTGAACGTTTGGCTTTTTGCTTAATTTATTTACAGCCTTGAAAAAGCAAACAAAAGACAATTAATTGAAGTTGTTCATTTTTGATATTAATCACAATGTTCCATTATGTTGATTGCTTGTAATAGGACGAAAAGGGGTGTGTCTTCCTGTGCACCTTGACACAGCTAGGCTTTGGCGGCAGGCCTCCACAAGGTCTACCTTTTCATTCCCTTACTCTCAATTCTGCTGTGCCTCCATTCACACTGCACATGCCTCATATGGAGCTGAGAGACGGCAGGGAGATAGGCAGGCGGTTTACCCCATTTTGTTTTTACCCCAGTCATGGATGGTAACAGTTGTTTCCACTGTAGGGATCATCAGTGTCTTTGTGTGCTGTGGTTCCCATTTTCTCCCCAAGCATTTGTGACCCGTGCTGGCAAAATGTGTCGTAATGCGCACAAGCTAATTATGAGCTACAGGCAAAACAAGTGAAATGTCAGTTTTGGTTGAATTTGAGGTTTTCACAAAAATTCTTTCAGTAAGCCCTCGACTAGCGATTCCAATGCCACAAATAGTAATGAAGCATCTACAATTATCTTTATTTGTACATTTTCTGAGAGGCTAGGCTACCTTTCAAAATCTTAATAAAATGCAGTTTTTCTCTGCACGCTTCTCGGCGGTTAGTGCTTCTCAAGTTTGGTATCGTTGTAAAGTGCAGCATTCCAACTTTGAAAATATTCATAGCCAATTCTCAGTGGCATGAGTCTGAACCAATGAAATGTGATTCTTAATTTGATCTTACTCTCGCTGACTGGCACATCCGAAGCATGCACACAAAGACGCTTCTCAGACAGCGCGCAATCCCGATATACAGAGAATTAAAGCATTTCAAAATAATTTTTGTGTATTCATGCAATTGCAAACATCTGCTATGTCTTAAATTAACATTTTTTTAACTGTTGGGCAAAAACATCTGATGTGTACTAACGTTAGATCCGTGCATTAAGTATGTCCTAATATATAGGCTGTCTGTCTCATCAATGTTAATCAAACAATGGTATCATGGAAAAAAAAAATGAATATATATATTTTTTCTATAGATATGGGTTTTGACTTGGTGTGTGCCAAATTTGGTGTTATTACCAGGGAGCTTAATGGATGATTGCTAGGTGAATTGTTTTGGAACCTTCTGAAAACTCGATTCTTCTCAAAATTGACTTTGCTGACTTTATCCACCAATTGGTGTAGCACAAATCATCTTTTTTTTGTCTGATTCCAACAAATCATATTTCATTAAAAATATATATATTTTTATAGAGAGAATGTAAAAATAATAACTATTTTTTTTTAAAATTTGTTCATCGTGACTAATTTTGCCATCACGGATCACGTTTCTCCTCTACCCTATTTTGTTTCTCCTCTTGATCATGCACCAAGAAATATAGCAACATCACATGTGGACAATGGGCTATATGCACGCATAAGTTCCGCATTTGACGCAAGGATGCTCGTCCATTTCCGGTTGTGTAGATTAAAGCGGACGAAAACCGGAGAAAACGGGATTATGGCAGAGTCTTCAATATTTACTGTCCTCCCGTCTTTGAAACGAAATTTACATACGTTTAGATGTAATTTTATATATAGTTATGTTTATTTAATATAATTTTAAAAAGAAGCATAAACACAACGAGGGGTGTCTGTTTTATCTGTTTTTGTGACTAACGTTTCATTAGTATAACCATGGAGTATAAAATTCAATATAAATTCTCTGTATTGCATTGGACTCTATGATCGGGGAAGTTATCGAGCATCCTTACACCTTCACCGGCAATAACGCCGTGCATAGAGCCCATAGTGACTAAGCGTCCTGTTGCAATGTTTTTTTTTTTGGCATTGCCCTTTTTCTTTTTCTTTTATATTTATTTTTAAACCTCTTAAAAATTAAAGGTGAAAAGATCCTGGTGATTTGAGAAAATTAAATCTGTCTGTTATGTAACCTACCTCTCCAGGCCTCACCTTTAATACACTCACATAGTGTATGATCTGTATTCCCTGTTTTGCTTTTACACATTACTTTTTTTGCGTCATGTTTTTCCTCTTTCCTCATTAATCCCTACAGTCGAAATGCTGATGATCCAAATAACAATAGTGATCATGACAAGGACACTAATGCACCATGAATACTCTCTTAAAAGCAGCATGGTGGCAGTCTTAAGGCAGTCTATAGACCCAAACCTGTGGCTTGTCTTGCTGTTCCTGAGACCCACACCAGTTATTGGTGGAAACATTAGTGTCACTTTAAAACAGAAAGGGGTTTGGTCTTTAGTTCGCCTATGGGAAAACGTATCTATGATGATTAAATCCTTGTGAGTGGCCATTGACTCATAAAAGAATCCTTCGGTTCTTTTTATTTTTGGACACATGTTGCGTCGTTCCCCCAAGCTGCTTGCTTTGTTGTGGCCGAGCACAGAATCAAACCATTAGCTTTTTGCTATTAACGTAACGTCTCCTTTCCTGTCTTTCACATTCTGGTGTGACATGGCCAGAAACAGCAAAACTTCTACAGAATCTCATACAAACATTGTATAGTTTTTATGGGGGATTATGGACTTTTTTGTGTTCTTTTTTGAGTTTGTAATAAAAATTTCTCACTGAAGTCAAATCTGCATGAAGTTTTTTTCAATCTGAATCCATTTGGAACAATCTAAAGAATGTGTGAAAATATATTAGGCAGTCAAAGTTAAGAGCAATTTTTTTGTTTTCCTTGTTTAACGGTACAGCTCTGGCAGATTGGCTGGTTAAAGCTTGGATCCTTACATCTTGATTTGTTCTCTTGGCATTACAGTACTATGCTCTGCAGATTCTGGAAACAGTTATTAAAACAAGATGGAAGATTCTGCCCAGAAACCAATGTGAAGGTAGGACTTACTCATAAGAATTCCCCCTTACCACTTTGAGATAAATGACTAATTCATAGCTCAGTTTAAATCAATTCTTAAGTCATAAGCAGCTCAAAGGAGGCTGGATTTGGACAAGTGGTGAAGGGATCATTAAAAGGTAGAAGTAAACATTTCACTCTGTGACGGACTCTACAAAACGTTCTTAGCAGGCCAGCACATTCATTAGTCAAGTGAGTGATTGCCAAGTTGAGCTGAATTCTCCTTTTAAAAATGCATGGAAGGCTGTCTGCTCAGCTTAGTGTTCATTTGCTTCCAAAAAGACTGGAATCTGCTCTGTTAAAGATAAAATGAAATAGAAAAACATGGCATAAGGGAAAAAAGGGATTTTTTATCTTGCAGTTACTGTAAATTTGGCCTCTAGTTCATAAACGCCAGAGGAGAACTGGCCCCTGACTAAGCCTGGGTTCTCCCAAGGTTTTTTTTTTTTCTCCATTGGGTCATCTGATGGAGTTTTAGGACACCATCGGGTCACTTGATGGAGTTTTTCGGTTCCTTGCTCAGTTGGGGATATTCAAATTAAATGACCCATCATACCATTGATCTGCTCTACCAAACTTGGATGGTTTTTTTTCCAGTAGTAAACAAACAATGTTAAGTTGTTTTGATACAGCTTAGATGCAGCTTTGATACAATCTGTATTGTGAAAGGCGCTATACAAATATATTTGACTTGACTATATATATATATATAAATATGTGTGTGTGTCTTATACAAAGTTAAAGGGATAGTTCACCCAAAAATGTACATTCTGTCATCATTTACTCACCCTCAAGTTGTTCCAAAATAAATTATTAGGGGAAAATGAATACTTTGAAGTCAATGATGTTCATCAACTGTTTGGTTAGCCATTTTCTTCGAAATATCTTCTTTTGTGTTCAGCAGAAGAAAGAAATTCATACAGGTTTGGAACAACTTGAGGGTGTTTAAAAATTTTGTTTGTTGGAAGTATGATTTAGCAGATCTGCAGGTGATCAGACAGTCTTCTGAGAAGAGCTGCTTCCATCTGAATGGAGAGCTCTTGGAGGTATGTGCTGTCTTACAGTATGCATTGACGCTCTTCACTGCTCTGCTTTATTTCAGGCATTAAAAAGTATGTTGTGGGGCTGATTATCAAGACATCATCAGATGCAGCCAATGTTGAGGTCAGTGAATGTCCACTTATTTTGTTTACTGTCTTCTTTAGTTGATATCTGTTTTATTCTATGCTCTGCTTCCTTTCAGAAAGAAAAGGTGTACATTGGAAAACTCAACATGATATTAGTACAGGTGAGTTTTGTCTGACTACTTATTCTTAGTGCACATTAGAGGGATTCATAGCCATTCATAATGATGATGTGGGGGCATATATTTGATGACTGCAATAAAAATGTCTGTTACCCTTCATGTTTCTTGATGTGTTCGTGTTTAGATCCTGAAGCAGGAATGGCCAAAACATTGGCCCACATTTATCAGTGACATTGTTGGTGCTAGCCGCACCAGTGAGAGCCTTTGCCAGAACAACATGATCATTCTGAAACTCCTCAGTGAAGAGGTGTTTGACTTCTCCAGTGGCCAGATGACACAAGTAAAAGCCAAACACCTGAAGGACAGGTGAGATCGCATTAAAAGAGAATAACTGTCATATTTTATGGTTTACTATTAAATAGGGGTGACCCCGAATAGTCGAAGATTCAATGCTTTGATAGGAGGAGCTTGAGTCGACTACCAATCTCATGGTTGAATCTTTGCAGAGATGTTATGAAACGAGGAACATTTTGGCTAAATGAGGGTGCTCAGTGTCTGATTTCACATCTAACTACCTGCCAAGAAGTTAATATACAGCCTATTATGATAATGCTGTAAATAAAAATGTGAAAAGAAAGAAGCTTTTAATAAATATTTTTAATGTGTGTGAATAAATTCAACCACCCATGTGAGAGATTTAATTTTCACTTTCCATGATCCGTGACCGAGAGAGGAGCATCTTGGCAGCAGAGATTTAAATCTTTAACAATGGATTAAAAAAAATCTAAAGTGTGGATGCACATCATCATAAAGGATATTCTCCAAGGCTGGATTTAGCATCAGGAAATTAAACCATGATCGCACTTCTGCTGGCTAATGTTATTTGTATAATGTTATAACAAGTTATTTTTCTTCAAGAGATTCTAAAACACTTAAAGTGAAAAACGCTTAAATGCTTAAAGAGCACTGTTCTGTACATCGTGGCTTTAAAATGTTAAAGCCCCACCCACTATTCGACTATTAGTTGACTAAAGGCAAGACTTGACGATTCTAATTCCACTATCAAAATCCTTATTCGGGGACACCTCTATTATTAAACGAAGTTGTATCATATTACTTCTTGAAAATTAATCTGTATTGTTTTGTGATCCATCTGCAGCATGTGCAATGAGTTCTCTCAGATATTCCAGTTGTGCCAGTTTGTGATGGTATGTATTGTTTTTTTTTTATATATTGTTTTTCTCTCATACAAAAAGAGTTTGTGAAAGTATATGCAAACTTTCTCTTAATCATTTAAACACTCTCTAAATTCTTTTTCAGCTTTTCTAGTTAATTATTAAATGATGAACTGACAATCTAGTGTTTTGTAATTTGTGATTTGTCAACATAACTCTCATAAACCTTAAAAGAAATCTCTGATTTTAATTTCACAGCTATAACATTTAAAATTGAACCATACGTTTGTTTTGCATATGTATAAAAATCATGTTATCAAGTTTTTATTGGCTTGAAAATTTAGTTTTTTTCAACATTTTTTTAGGAAAATTCCCAGAATGCCCCTCTTGTGCATGCTACCTTGGAGACTCTGCTAAGGTTTCTCAACTGGATTCCCTTGGGCTATATCTTTGAAACTAAACTCATCAGTACCCTGGTGTACAAGGTAAAATATCTAAATGTTTTATTACTCTTAGAGACTTTGTGAAGAACTAGGAATATAGTTGTTTGATAGATGACTTCATTTTTACCTTTACTCATTAGTAACTGCTATAAATCACCACTTTTATTTAAAAAAAAAAACAATATTGAGCAGCAGCATGCTTCAAGTGAACAATCAGAATTAAGTGTTCCCGACAGTAGTGTAATAACTATGTTTATAGTGTATGTATTTTTTGTTGTACAAATGATTCATGCAATAACAATTACAAAGATTGCATTTCAAGCAGTGGTCTTTGAGATATTTGTTGACCTCTCTTCTCTCTTCTATATTTATTTCTAGTTTTTAAACGTCCCGATGTTTCGCAATGTGACACTGAAATGCTTGACTGAAATAGCAGGAGTCAGTGTCAGCCAGTACGAAGAGCAGTTTGTCAGTCTCTTCACTCTGACCATGATGCAGCTCAAACAGGTAACCTCCTCTCTTGTTTAAATCAAAGTAAAATTCCCATATACCCATTGGTCTTGGGCTATTCTGATGTTCTCTTTCTTACTTGTGTGTTGAAGATGCTTCCACTGAACACCAACATCCGGCTGGCGTATGCAAACGGTAAAGATGATGAGCAAAACTTTATTCAGAACCTCAGCCTGTTCCTCTGCACCTTCCTCAAAGAGCACGGACAGCTGATAGAAAAGAGACTGAACATCAGAGAGACGCTTATGGAGGTATGCACAGACTGAACTTGGTTGTGGAGAATCAACCACTGTCTCTTTGCTGATTAGATGCCAATGTGTTAAGACCCTGTTTGTTCTGTTCAGGCTCTACATTACATGTTGCTGGTGTCAGAGGTGGAGGAGACCGAGATCTTTAAGATCTGTTTGGAGTACTGGAACCACCTTGCAGCTGAGCTGTACAGAGAGAGTCCTTTCTCAACTTCGACTTCTCCCTTACTCTCAGGCAGCCAACACTTTGATGTACCGCCCCGCAGACAGCTCTACCTACCTGTGCTGTCTAAGGTTAGCTCACTTACAATTTGTGATGAAATACTTCTTTTTTTTTTTGGTAGAAACAATAGAGTTTTTTGTGATACTGTTTTGCAGGTACGTTTGTTGATGGTGAGCCGCATGGCCAAGCCAGAGGAAGTGCTGGTGGTGGAGAACGATCAGGGCGAGGTGGTTCGAGAGTTCATGAAGGATACAGACTCCATCAACCTCTACAAGAACATGAGGGAGACGCTTGGTGAGCGCTATGCTCCTTTGTACTATGAATGCAGATTTTTTTTTTTGCCCACTAATCTGTGTTTATTATAAGTGTGATCATATTTCTCTCTCTCTGCAGTCTATCTTACCCATCTGGATTATGCCGACACAGAGCGTATTATGACAGAAAAGCTTCACAATCAGGTGAACGGTACAGAGTGGTCCTGGAAGAACCTGAACACACTATGCTGGGCTATTGGTTCCATCAGTGGAGCTATGCATGAAGAAGATGAGAAGCGGTTCCTCGTCACTGTCATAAAGGTGCGGAAATCTTAAAATGCAAAGATGTAAAGTCTTGTAATGAAAAATAAGAACCATAACAATGTTCCCACAACATCTACAGGACCTGCTGGGACTATGTGAGCAGAAGAGAGGCAAGGATAACAAGGCCATCATTGCCTCCAACATCATGTACATTGTTGGCCAGTACCCACGGTTCCTACGTGCGCACTGGAAATTCTTGAAGACTGTTGTTAATAAATTGTTTGAGTTTATGCATGGTGAGTAGCAAATGCTTTGAGCCTTAGAATAGAATCAAAGATTTGCATCTGTATACAGATGTGATATCTTTTGGTCTGATTTTTAAATAAAAGCATCTTTGATGTCAGATTTGATTATACATATACAGAGTTCTAATTTTAGCTTGATTAAATTAACACGATTACATCAGTTCTTTTACAATTATTTTTTACTATTTATTCTTCTCAGAAACCCATGATGGAGTTCAAGACATGGCGTGTGACACGTTTATAAAGATAGCTCAGAAGTGTAGGAGGCATTTTGTGCAGGTGCAGGTGGGAGAGGTGATGCCCTTCATTGATGAGATCCTCAACAACATCAACACCATCATCTGTGACCTGCAGCCCCAGCAGGTATCAAATAACCTCATCTGTCTCCGTTAGCCTGCTCCATGTTTAACGGTCACATTATGCTTTAGAAATGTATAACATTTGAGAAGTTTTTGCAACTCTGCTGGACTTGAACGACCATTTGTTGTTTGTAGGTGCATACATTTTACGAGGCTGTTGGCTATATGATTGGAGCACAGACGGATCAGGCTGTACAGGAACACCTAATAGAGAAGTACATGTTGTTGCCTAACCAGGTGTGGGACAGCATCATTCAGCAGGCCACCAAGGTGTGTGTTTTCTCAAACATCATATTTTGTTCAATTTAAAAAAAAAAAAAAAATTTAAGACTGATCTTAAATTTATGGTGTTGTATGTTTATGGTGTTATTCTATAGAATGTGGACATTCTTAAGGACCCGGAGACAGTGAAGCAGTTGGGAAGCATCCTGAAGACCAACGTCCGAGCGTGTAAAGCCGTGGGACACCCTTTTGTTATTCAGTTGGGTCGCATCTACCTGGACATGCTCAATGTATACAAGTGCCTCAGTGAAAACATCTCTGCTGCCATCCAGACCAACGGTGTGTTTTTCTTTAGTCTATCAAATCTCTCTGTACTTTTCAGATTTTATCATATGTGTGCGCACATGTTTAAGACAAGAAGTTTAATTCTAGAGTGTATTCATGTGTATATTTTCCGTGTATATGCATCTCTGTTGGTTGTAGGCATGTGCCGGTATTGAGCTTTTATCACGGTATATGGTTATCACGATATTTTAATTGCACGAGAAACGGATGGATTGGGGGTATCTAAAAAAACAACTTGCATCACAATGTCTAATTGTGATTGTCAAAACATTTGGTAACTAAACAGAATTTCATTATGTTTAGTCACATTTACAAGCGCCAAAACAGTATTTATTTTCTAAATTTCATTTAAAAAGGACAGAACCTGGGAGCTTATATTTTTTTCATGTCATAAGGATCCTGCTCTGTCTTGTCTGTTAGTGGCAGTTTCCCCTTTACTCTGCGATTTTTCTCTGCGTGAGAAAATGGATGTGTGGCGTGAGAGCATGTGAAAAGTGTAAATTGCGCGAGTCTCAAGCTGAAAGCTCAGCCCTGTTTTTAGAAGGGATACATCGTCGGCAGCGTTCCTCCTTCCGCCATGCTTCTTCTTCATGTGAGGATTGTTTATTTTAGTCTATATTAGAGTGCGCACTGCGTAGCATATCTTTTTACAGTAGTTGATGGAAAATAAACTAATGCACATAAAAAAAAAATCTGAATTCGGATCTATTATTTTTCATGGTATTTTGAAGTGGCGCAATAACTATATCGTGCATATTCATTACCACGATTTATCGCATTACCGAATACCGGCACATGTCTAGTTGGTTGTCTCAGAGTGACAGACCAGCATTAAACTGAAGTCAGTCTGATTACACAAACCTGCTCAGCTGGAAGACAAAAGGCTGTCACAGAGCTTAGCTGTGTGTGTGTGTGTGTGCGTGTGTGTGTGTGTGTGTGTGTGTGTGTGTGTGTGTGTGTGTGTGTGTGTGTGTGTGTGTGTGTGTGTGTGTGTGTGTGTGTGTGTGTGTGTGTGAACACAGCGGTCCATTACAGGGCTGTCTGAGCAGCTATATATAGCACTATAGCTAGAACAGAATGAGTTAAGTTTAACTAAATAGTTGCCTAAGAAAATTATTATTAATGAGAAAGTCTGACTTTCCCTGAATACATGACAAAAACATTATATAATAGACTTAACTCAAAAACCTCAAGTGCTTTATGTCTGTTTATTTGATTTGTTTTTTTGTAGGTGAGATGGTGACAAAGCAGCCTCTCATCAGGAGCATGCGCACCGTGAAGAGAGAGACTCTGAAGCTGATCTCAGGCTGGGTCAGCCGCTCCAATGACCCACAGATGGTGAGACACAAATCACAGCTTTTAGGTAGGGATGCACCGAGATGAAAATTATGGGCCAAATCAGACAATTATTTATTTATTATTTAAAATTAGCGCTTTTTTGTGTAATTGTATTGATATTAGACTTATATAATTCAGTCATTTTAATGAATCTGAATTTAAGAAATACAAGCCAATAAAATAATTACACTTTGATTGAAAGTAAAATTGGGTAGAAAATAAATGAATATTAAATATCAATATATTTTTCTTTATTCAGTTTAATGCAACAAAATCAGTTTTAAAAGATTTATTTTTGACCAGTTCCCCAAATAATATATTGTCCTACACAGCTGATATTATCGGATCATGTGAGCAGAGTGTAGTGGGAAGCGGATCAGTGAACAACAGGGTAACGTCACTTTACCATCATTGCCCAGCACGGCTATACCACACCATGATACTGCACAGTAGGGCTATTCCATAGAGAATCAAACTGTGATGTGGTGAAGCATAACGGTGCCTCGCTAGCATTAGCGTTAGCATTAGTAAGCCCAGCTAAACCCTGAGATGATAGAATTATACTGCCACGGTATACAGCACTGAAGTTTGGACTCATTTTGGTTACCACTATAAAGAAACTACAAAGGAAATTGACAAGAGTCATGTTGTTTTCAAAATAAGCCATGCTAAATACAATACTCGGGAAACATTGAATCTGAGAGCTCATTTAACATCCCCACACCATCCGCGCTGCTGAGTGTGGCGTTTCAGTAGAATATGTAAATATGCGCTCCATGCTTTCCTCTCAATAACAAAATAAACACGCAATGAAAATGACAGCGGTGGCAGCAGCATGAAAGCATCTAATCAGAGTGATGTTGATATTTACACTATTCAGCACTCCAGTTAAGGCATGTTTAGTTATATAGCAATTTATACTATAGATTTCTTTAAAACATGCAGCATTGCAGTATTACTTTTTTTTTTAGTGTCCTGGAGTGGACTATGCACAGCACTACACCTAAGCAGCAGGGTGTTATGATTATTAGAGCGTATATTTTCGTCCATTTGTCTCTTTTGGCCAAAAATGTTGAAATTTTGGCTCATCCCTACATTTAGGCAAAGGGTCTGGACTGAAAATCAAGCTGTGTACATGTTGTTGAAATACTTTTGAGAAGATGACCCACTCAATCTTAAACAAAACTGCATTCTCATCATTTTTTATTCTTACAAATACAATACATTTTTAAATGAAAAAAAGAGCAAATATGACCGTAGCATATTTTTTCTGCAATGTGATTTATTATGCAAACCAAAATTTTAAATGTTATATATATATATACACTGCACATTGTTACTTTAAACTGTCACAGCACATTACTATTGACGACAAGAAATAAAAAAAACATGGATGTAAAATATGACCTTTCTCTAATGCATTCATCTAATTTTAAAACTAAAATCTTGATACTAGATCTGTTTTTTTTTTTTCATGATGAGACTATTTGTCCAGCTCAAGGCTGTTCTGTGTTGTGTGTTTGATAGATCCAGTATTTCTATCTCTGTGCAGATAATTCTGTTATACCTGATCCAGAGCCGGCAGTTTGGACATGTTCAGATTAGCACTGTCCTTACACAACACACACTTATCCGCTCATCCTTTAAGCCTGTCTGCGCATGTGTTATTGTTCATACTCTAGGTGGGGGAGAACTTTGTCCCTCCGCTGTTGGATGCTGTGCTCATTGATTACCAGCGCAATGTCCCAGCAGCAAGAGAACCGGAAGTGCTTAGTACCATGGCAACAATCGTAAACAAACTGGGTGGACACATTACTGGAGAGATCCCTCAGATATTTGATGCAGTGTTCGAGTGCACATTAAACATGATCAACAAAGTAAGCTGCCCTTATTTATCCAGCAACATTGTGTGATAAAAATGCAATATTCTATTGTCCGTTATTGTTGAAATCAGACTGCATTTGTTTTTTTATCTGAAGAATCTTTTGAAATTTGTCTATTTTTTGGAATTGTAAAGAGCATATATCCTTTTCTTTCTTTTTTTTAGGATTTTGAAGAATACCCAGAACACCGGACACATTTCTTCTATCTGCTGCAGGCAGTGAACTCTCACTGTTTCCCAGCATTCCTGGCTATCCCACCAGCCCAGTTTAAGCTTGTGCTTGACTCCATTATATGGGCTTTTAAACACACTATGAGAAACGTGGCAGACACTGGTGAGAACACAGATGCACTCATCACAGCTAGATGTCAGATTTACCCTAATCATTTATCATAACATGCATACAAAACTGTACAATGAAAAATGTCACGTAGGCCTTCAGATTCTCTACACGCTGCTGCAGAACGTGGCCCAGGAGGATGCGGCAGCTCAGAGCTTCTATCAGACATACTTCTGTGACATCCTACAACACATCTTCTCTGTTGTCACGGATACATCACATACAGCCGGTCAGTACTTGCCACCCTCCCCTTTCTCTCTCTCTCTCTCTCTCTCTCTCTCTCTCTCTTTTTTTTTTTTTGCCTGAACACTGTGTAACCATGTTGTTATCATGAGCACTAAGGTTTTTCTAGAATAATCATTAAAATAGTGCAGGAATAATCAATTTAATAATTTAACAGTTCATATACATTGCTAAAATTATTATTTTCTAATTTAACTTGAATTATAAATGATTTAAAAATCTTTAACTGCTCAGATATTTACTGATTTATATCTTGTGAAGATTAAAGTTATAGCCACGTTGTTGTTTTTTTCTTCATCCTTAATAGAATCTGTTTTTGTTATTTATGTTATAAAACTAGCATATTTTTTTATAGTGACATGATTAAATCTGTAAATGCGTCCGTTTGTTCAACCTCTGCATATTTGTCATCCAGGTTTGACCATGCATGCTTCTATTTTGGCGTACATGTTTAACCTTGTTGAGGAAGGAAAAATCAGTGCAACTCTGAACCCCACAAACCCAGTAAACAACCAAGGATTTATCCAGGAGTATGTTGCCAACTTGCTCAAATCAGCTTTCCCCCACTTACAAGAGTGAGTATCCTACAAACTAATGCTCCACAAGTAGGGATGCACAATGATATCGGGAAAACATCGGTGCCGGCCGATAAAAGCTTAAAATCACTATTAAAATCTCTCCACAATCTGCTTTTGAAGAAAAATCATAACGTACATTCACATCACGTGTAAACGCAGAGGTAGAGTTACACTCACGGGACACTGCAATTCACAAAAGTTCAATATTTGCATGTGTGTCAAAGTCTTGCTAGTTAAACATGTCATTCACGTGCTGATGTGCTGTTCTAATATGCACCCGACGCTCGCAGGAACTAAAACTTTCTTTCTAAAAAATTTCTTTCCATCTTGCTTTATTGCAGAGTTGTAACTAAACTGACTTATAAATTTATCTAATTTATATGCTAAAAAATGCTAATTTTAAAAATGTATAATCATTGTCTTGTTTTAAAAGTATGAGTGCCTAATAATGAGTGCCATCATGCCCATATTGTACTGGTAACTGGTCCCCATAGATGTTTTTCTGGAAAGTGCACGTTTCATTTCGTCCACGCTCATATGAACTCATGTTAACGCTCGATGCGGTTATCTTTTCCGAGCTGCAGTTTATAAACATACGCCGCTGCCCTTGGTATTATCAAACGTAATAAATATTTCCATCTCCCTTTTTCTTTTTGTCTGGCACAAAGGCACAGAACACAGCCCTGGAAGTGGCTGGCATTAGCAAGCAAGACACGGATACACTGCTGCTAGGTTAGACAGATAGAAAGAGATGCACATCAGCTTAACTTTACTGTTCTTTGCTGATATCAAACTTGGAGAGGAGAGAACACAAGTCTGCCTGATCGCTGTTCCCGCAATTCACTTTTATGGTGTTTTCTCTCAGTCTCTATTTTCGTGACCAGAAGGATAGTTCCACTTAATTTACCTCATCGATGTGGTAAACTTTGATTGACGCGCTTTGACAGGAGGGTAGACAACTTGCGTAGTGTGCGTATAGGGTAGTATATGCATATATGGAAGTCACTGGAGTACAGCAACTGTTTGGTTAGCCACATTCTTCCAAATAAAGAAATTAAAACAACTTGAGCGAGTAAATTGACAATTTGAATTTTTGGGAGAACTATCCCTTTAATGTTGATAAAACAACAAAACACAGAGGAAATCACTCACTGCTCTTGACTGAGAACTTTAATAGAAGCTTTTAATAAGAGTTTTTTTTTGCACTTTAAAAAATATATAAAATACATCGGTATCGGCAAAATTAGTTGGAAAATATCGTCCAAAATCCAATATCGTGCATCCCTATTCACAAGAAATTGCGCACTCCAAAAAACGCATCTGGAGAGGCACTGCATGAAATGTCACTTTTACAATTACAGTAGTGTCCTATCTTTAATAAAAATGTCACAAGGTTTGATAAATTGTTGTGTAATGTAATAGAAAGTGTGACGTTCCAAAACATGTAGGGCCATTGTATGTTCTTGGCATGTGTTGTCTTAACATGTGGATTTTTTAAAGAAATATTAAAGAAAATTGTTCTTTGCAATTGGTTAAATCCAGCAGCATCAGTCTTTTTGAAATGCTTAGGACCAATATTCCCTCTAATTTTTTTTCTTGCTGAGCTAAACTTTTTTTTCTATTGGGTGGATATTTTTCGCTACCTGAGCAAAAATATTCTTTATACCTGACCTGTACAACATACGTAAACACAATGGTTTCAACATTCAGTTGTAACTTTTAACTTGAATGTGCCATTTATATTTTATTTGCCCCTTGATGTAACTTATTGTTATTAAATCATATTTTTGAAATACAAGCAGTTAATTAAGAAGTCAGTAAATGAAGCACATTTTAGGTTACCTGATTTTTTTATTTTTTTATTTTTTTTATTTTTTTTTACAGTGCTATTAACTGTACAGTCTTTACCAAGAAATCCTATGAAAAATTATTTGCAAAATCTTCTACAGGACAGTTCAATTCTTTACAATAATAGAATATAGTGTATAGAATAGGAAGAAAAGTAAGCTGTTACACTGTTACAAAGTGTTTTTGTACATTCAATGAATTGACACGCAATTGCGTAGCTACGGCGTGAGTTTGAAGCAGAAGTATAAATTGGGCTTAAAACGCGTCTCGTGCCACAGGACCCTCCAGACCTGCGTCATTGCGTTACAAATGCCAACTTGTATCCGATGCACACTTATTTAAATCGATGCATCGCATCGTTAGCTTTTATGCCGATGCGAATTGGTGAATCTTACCATCCCTACTATTTAAAATAATTATGTATTTTGAATTTGCATGCGGGTGGGTGTGTAATTGTTACCGTTCTGTGTTCATCAACCGTTATTTTTCAAAGCACTCTTGCCTCTCGTATTGAGCTATTTGGTCCGCACACACGACTCGCTGCCAATCACATGCTCACATCTTTCTCTTTCTATGAAACCTGTAAACCGCATTCACCAGTTTTCACTCTATAGCGGTTGACCAGAGCACTGTAGTAAATAAGAAATAATTGCAATCAAATGGATATCCCCACATATTTCTCAGCAGTCCTCTGTGGCATTTTATTCTTTTCTGCGCGGCCACGGCATCAGAAGTGCGCGGCCGTGCGACATCATTGCTTAGGACTATGTTAAAGTCTAGTTTTATTAGTTTTGCTTTCTGACTGTTTTTCTTTTTCTTTCTAGTGCCCAAGTGAAAGTATTTGTGACTGGCCTGTTCAGTTTAAACCAAGACATCCCAGCATTCAAAGAACACTTGAGGGATTTCCTTGTACAGATCAAGGTGAGGTGCAAGACGTTTATCCTACTGAGACAAGGACTCTGAGAACTATAATAGTTAATAGCATAATAATGGTTATTGAAATATGTTGTCTTTGTAATAGGCAAATAAATCAATTTTGATTATCAGTAATAATAATCAGTAATAATGTGGAGTTCATGGATCGAGGAAATAGATATGGTGTGAGAGAAAGCGTGCTGTCCCTTTTGACCTTTAAGGGATCGTGAAGCATGGTGTAACTATATGGGTCATCTGTAGTGCACAGGCACAGAGGCTGTGTGTGAGATGGAGAGAGGGCAATTACTGCAGAGATGACAGCATCCTGGCAGAGCAGTCAGTGCAAGCCAAACCCACTAAATGCTGCTCACATGTTTCTCTCTGTGTACCTGCAGGAGTTTGCAGGCGAGGACACCTCTGATCTGTTTCTGGAGGAGAGGGAGGCTTCATTGCGCCAGGCCCAGGAGGAAAAACACAAGCTGCAGATGTCTGTGCCTGGCATCCTCAACCCTCACGAAATACCAGAGGAGATGTGCGACTGAGTTCGCATGCAAACACGCAGCGCTCACAATCCGCTGACTCCTAAACAAACTAAACACACAGCTAAAGCAGTGTTGTGGCTACTCTTCTGTGGGCCCCCTGTGTGTTTTCTCATAAGTGTGTGTGTGTGTGTGTGTGTGTGAGTACTTTAGGATCTTCCTGTGAGGAGGCGATATCTGCACTTGGCTGTCTCTTGACCAAAACAATGCCAATATGTAAACGATACCATCACCTTTTTGCATAGCACGTGTTTCATACACACTTTTATGTATTACCTTTCCATTGTTAACTGCTTACGTTGGGTTCCTGTAATCCAAACGATGCATTAAGTGTCACATCTGTACAATTAACTCGCTTTGTGCTCGCTTTTTTTCGTTGCCCCTCTCCCCTTCTATTTCCTCCTCACGTATTTGTTTATGTATATTATCATGTATAAAGACCAGAGTGCAGTTTGTTGTGTTTGCAGAGAGCTGTATGTGTTCTGGCCGCAGGTAGATGGTACCTAGTGTCAGTGTGTGGGCCAATGAGCTGTGCACCTGATCCAGCCAATGAGAATGTCAAAGAATGTTTGTGATTGGTGAGTTTGCAGAGGTGCTGCGTACTCATTGGTCGGCGTTTCGTGTGTCGGGAATCCAGAAGTGGTTCGGGACTAAAGTAGATCTCAGCAGAATGTGAAGTAGATCGCTGAGTTGAGCTGTCTGATGGATGCTGCTGCGGTTGTGAGTGGGACTTTGAAGTGGCGCTCTGTTTGCTTTTTCCACACGGAAGTGTTCAGCAGCCGTCTACGTGTTCATATCAGCATCACTGTACAGCATCTTTGCTACCATGGGAACACACAGATGTTTCGTCCTGTTTTGTTGTGGGTGTGCGAGCGTGCGTGCGTGTTGTCGCTAAGCCGACATCAGGTTTTTTGTTTTCCTCAATGAGGACGGTTGCTCCTTTTGTGAGCTTTCATTAAATTGAAGTTTAAAAGAAGTGGTTGAAATATTTATGGGTTCTTGTAGGCTACACCTTTATAACTGCTCATGTTAACTCAGAGACTGCTTTGGAGTTTTTCAAATTCTACTTATTTACATTGTTTACCATGCTGTAGTGCTGCAGGACACTACTTAGAGCAAAATAAATCTCAGTTTACATTTAATTTTGTATTTTTTCATTTTTATCTTTAAGTCCTGTCCAAATAAAACACAAGATTTGTATTCAGAGAAAAAGACGTAAATGCCAACATTCTCATTAGGAAGTAGAATGTACCAATCCAAATCCTGATGATCAGTGGTGAATTTCCCATTTAATATGTGTTGCATTTGTTGTGAATCTTTTTGAACTGATTAAAGTTGGAAGAATTTTATAATTCTGTCTGATTTCTCTTAGGTTTGTTCCATATTTTGGGTAAATGCATAGCTGGAGATGTGAAGTACACTACTTCAAAAATGAAATCAAATTTAAAAAATGAAAATTCAATCTTCAAAATATCATTACTATTTATAAATCATTATAGTGTTTATTAATGTTTTGAACTAACTTTCATTTTGAATATTTTCAACTTAAGTTTAGGTTTTAATAATTGTATGTACGTTTGTAATTTGTGTTAGTTTGTTATGGCTTTAATTTCATTTTATTTCAGTTTTAGTCATTTTAGTAGTCGACTTCACTTAACTTGAACTGAAATATTTCTAATTTTGTTTAAAGTTCTGCATCTAATATTTTTTTTATATAATCAAAAACTATTTTTAATAGTTTTAGTTGTTTCACAGAAGAAAGAATGTCGAACTTGTTTGGAATGACATGAGGGTGAGTAAATTGAGTGAACTATCCCAGGAGGCCCAACAACTCCCAAACTTATCGGGAGTTACTTCACATTTCCAAACCCTACCCGGACCTAGCAGCTGAGATCCATTTCCTCACTAATGTTTCTCCTCGGCTGTGGTTTAAATGAACCTCGTCATCCACTGAGTTCTATCTGTATCCTGCTGTTGGACCGGTAACGTTCGACCAGATCTCGAGAGCGATGTGACTGGCACGGAAGAACAGTGTCGAGTTTCTCCTCAGTTGCAGTTTCCTTGAATCGTTCTACTCTACTATGCACATCCCAAGAATCGCATCTCATTTCTCACGAGTGATATATATGCAGACGCAGGCCTCATTTGAAATGCCATGACAGTTGTTTGAATGCATCACCGCTGGTTGTTTTTGACTGTGCCAAGAACTGCACAGCTCTGGAGATATGATTCAAGTCTCTGGAGTTCGGACTAGAACTTTCAGAAAACACTCAAGTGAAATTCTGAAGCCCTTGGGAAGCCCTGAACTCTTAAAATTCTAGAACTTGGGTTGCAAGTTTTTTAACTGGCTCTGTGATATTCTATAATAATAATCTATATCCTGTGAGCTTGTTGTGTGACATGTTAGTTGCCTGCAATAAAATTCACGCGCAAGGAAAGATGAGCTCTCTCCTCCTGACCCACTTTGCAGCCGGAATCCGGTCTGGGGGGTTCCAGTACAACTTCTTCCAGAAATGCTGTTCAGAGGTCAATCCAGTCCACAACCCCTGCTCAAAAACAGGCAGCTTCGTTTTTAACAAAACCTATTTAGCATTTTATTTCTGATATCATTTTAGTATACAAGTTTATTTTATACACATAATATACACATGTAGGCTATACATACATTGCCCCCCCCCCCTATAAATAAGATACATAAGATATTATATATCTTAATTGTATCCTAATTGTTTATATCCTAATATCCTAATTGATGGAGTATGTAGCTTTTTATTTCTTAAACAACCATCTAGGAAGACACGTCATGACCATATTCATGACAATATCAAGATTCATCAGGTGAATGGTTGGGAGGGACTCGGGAGCATGAATAATCATTTTCATTCATGAATTGAGTGCAGACCTTATATGCATCGGATGTCTTAGGGAAGTGCTGGAAATTTAGTGCTTTAACTCTTGCATTGTCATCAACATGATATACGTACATATATGTACATATAAATGATTATAAAATAATAATGTACTAAATTAGATTATGTAAAACATGCCTCATTATATATATATATATATATATATATATATATATATATATATATATATATATATATATATATATAGAAATGTGTGTGTAATCTTGAGCATATCTACTGCACTATATTCAACGAGTGAAGTGTATTTTGCAACAAAAACAGATGCATAAATAGGCATATGTTCAACATAATCTAATTTACATTATTATTACATAATCATAGAAACTCTGAGATAAGATGAATGATTCTTTTTGTGCAATGTGGGTCACACAACTTGAGAAATAAATCTGTACTGGCTCGTGTCGTAGCCTAAACTAAGCCTATACTGCCATCTACAGGTGTGATTCGCACTATTTATTCTGTGAGTTGCTTGTAGGCCTAAAGCAGTGGCTCTCAACCTTTTTGACACCAGGGTCCCCCATTGTCCATAACATACAATAATTACATTTCAGAATTCCCCAAGTGTTCATTCATCTGAGTGAGAATTCATCTTTTAAACCAATGAATTTACATGATTTTTCTAGTCAGTTGTATATGTACTGGATAAGGATTTAGAATAACATTTTTTTTTTTTTACTCACAAATTCTATGTGATCAAATATATTAGAGTGAGGCATAAGTATACAGTTATTACAGTTATTAATTTTTATTTCTTTTCTGGGTCTAGAATATACTTGATTTTCATTATAGTTTTGGTTTGTTTTTAATGCCTGTTTTGTCTTATATTATTTGATTTTAAAACAATGTGAGAGTTCATATTAAACTTGATTTTACATATACATTCCTATTATTAACCATAAAGTATTGATGAAATACTTAATATTAACGATTTTACCTTCATAAAATTAAACAATTTTTGCCCATTATAGCTAGTTATAGGGAAAGGATAAATGTCGGGTGAATTGACATAGACACCGAGATACAGAGCATCAGGAATCTCTGCCCTTTGACACTGACACAGCTGGCAATGGCAGCCCTACCCAGATAGCACTGAACGTCTTGCCGACGTTGGCAATTGGAGGGCACCAGCGGCAAAGTATCGGGAGGGGATTTTCCCCTGCACAACAAAAAACTTTGGTGGGTAAACCATCGGCGGGCCGCGGGATGAATAGCCACTTTCATGCACAACTCCGGAGATCGGTGGAGGAACCGTGATGAACCATTTTGCCGATCCCGCTTCTATTTTTTTAAATAAATAATATCTGCGCAACCGTTGGTCCACATCAAGACCTTCACGCGCGTGCACACGTTTTTATGACGGTGGGCTATGCGCGTGAGTGATCTCAGCATCGTCTACACTACAGCCTACAGCTAAGTCTACAGCAACGGACTCTGTGAGTATGTTTATCCTTTTCAAACACACCGTTTTCAGGCCAGTAAGTGTTTATTTTGTTTTATGTACTTATTTTTTCATTGAAAAATATAATTTTGTTAGAAAACGTCGAGTTTTCTGAGAAATGTTTACGATACGGATGACAGAGATTGGCGGCGGAGGATCAACAGTCATTTTCTAACTGTTGACTTTAATTATTAACTGACTGTTTTATGTTCTCGCATTAAATATTTTCAATTAGTTATTTTTGACAGTAGCCTATGTATTTTTAGACATGAGGGGAACTCGTTTTTCGTCAGTCTGAGGATAACCTAAAACAACCAGGCTAAACTAATAAACGGTCATAAAACTATGGACTGACTTTTTTCCAAACAATCCTACATCTGTCCATTTATAATATTAACCCCTTACACTCAAGGGATTTTTAATTATTTTGTTTAAGTGACATATGCTTAAAATTAAAGCAGCTCTTTTGTTGTGCGTTTACCGTGAAAAGTAGACCTGTCAATCAAAGACCTAGTTTAGTACAAGCGCGCATGCCACTAGACAGTCATACAAAGAAGTGGTTATAGTAAAGTGATAGTAAGTGAAGACACACAGCTATTCATAAAAATAGAGCCTTAACCTTTGTTAAACAAAATAGAATGGTCTTTTCTGTTTTTTTCAGTGAGTGATTGATCTAGAAGTCATCCTACAGTTCTGAATTGCCATTTTCTTAACATACTGTTTTAGTCAATAAAGATAAATTGAGTGCACATTAATTCACAAAGGCATTTGCAATATATTTGACTCCTTTTCATGTTTCGTCTTTTTCTCAACAGGAGCTACATACACCCCAAAGGCTCTTTTCAGAGCCCAGGCCCATTTTGCACAGCGTCTTTGCCTTTGTACAGTAAGTATGTGTTTTAATTGACCTCAAAGACAACTGAAACACTATCTTTAACTAATCTAGTTAAAAGTTATTTTGCACATGATTTCCATTACACGAGAGTAGATGTTAAAACTTCATGCAGATTTGTACTCGGCTTTCGCCAAGATTAGCACAAACTAAGACGTAGCTTTATAGTAAACTATGCTTCTCCATCCATTTACACTTCTTTCCATATGTTGGTGTGACTCCCCTTCTGTCCGGCATTACGGCTGCAGTGTACTTGCCGCGTCAGCACACACGACGGCTGGAACTACAGTATGGTCTTCCCAGTGGACCAGCACCACATCCATCTGGATTGAGACGAGTAGGGGACATCTCTAGGGTCTTCACATATTGATACACACGTATGTAATAACTTTCCCCTGTTTGCTTGTCTTGATTATTGGCATCCTAAGATCCTAAAAAATGTGACCTTTACCTGTCTCTGCCTTTACTGTCTGTACTATTAATTTTGCATCAGGAAAGCCTATACCTTATAGTGGAGCGAGTGGACTAGTAGCAAAGGAATGGTTTACAGGTAGGCCAGGGCAGTAATGTAGTGGAAATATTTATCTTTGACCTAAATAAGGCTACAGGAGAACTCCATTGTCAACATCAGGTTAATGCTGAGTGCTGTAACGTTGCAAATTTTATGTTTATGTTGGTATAGATATTTGTCAACTGTCTATCACTGTTAATAAAAGGTATTTTTTGTCACTCAGCAAATATGATAGAGGCATGGCAAACTCAAATTTTTCTGGACACGATAATTTACATTTGCATGCTTGTTTATTTTCTTCGTCGTCTCTCTCTGTCTCTCTATACCAAAGAGACTGGATGACAAACTCCCGGTTCCTTAGCGTGAACTAGAGCTTAGATTCTCTGCCCGAGCAAGGACTTGACCCGACCTGGGCTGACACTATCCTCGGGTCGGGCCTTAGATCTAGAGACGTGCACTCCCAACGCAATAGAGTGCGGCGCTGCACTAGATTCGATGGCCGAGTGCAAGCGGTAATGCACTCACTCTGTGTGTGCGGGTTGCGGGAGAATAAACCGATTTGCGGTACTCCCGCAAACTAGAAATATTTATTTATAAAACATATAAAAACTAATAGATTTTTAGTCATCTGCAAGAACAACTAAAACAAAGTAGTAACGATTTACAGGCTAGAGTTTCTATTTATAACATGTTTGCATTATTGAGCGATGTAGCCAATCACATGTTGATTTCTTGAACGCCAATCAGAAGCATTTAAGATATACTTCCCTCACTGCTCAAAACAGACTTTTTTTATTCAGTGATGAATTCTGTATGCTGGCAAATCCTCTAATTATAACAAACAAAGTGTAGCCTAGATATTATATGAGATTCATTGTGCAGTCAGCTTCATTGGTAATAACAGAGATGTGTGAGATCATGATGAACTGTCAGCTTTTTTGGAATTATTAAGGGAGCCCATTCAGTCATGCCAGACAATGCACGCAGTAGCTGCTTGCTTTATGTTAAATTAACAGTGGTTTGTGTGTTAATGTTTTAATAACAAATAATTTAGGGTATGGTCGGGTTTTGTTTACAACCATTTTATTTGTATTTTGGCTATTTATTCAAGTGCATTTTCTGTTAACCGGGACATTGCTTTTATTGTTTTTTGGTTGTTTTGTTCATTTATTTTGTATATTTAAAATGTTTTCCAATTTCAGTGAGCTTCATATGTTTTTTGACTTTTTGATCATCCTCTTTGTATCACACAGAGTATGTCACCCATGTCATATTTCTCTCTGTTCGATGTGATCAATATGATAACTAATCTTTGTAAAAACGTTTCATTTACAGACCATTGCAACTTGGATCACCATCACCACCACCATCCCCTGCATCAGACACCCTAAATCGTGCCCTTCATCAGACACCCTACAGTAAATGCACCACAAACAACACAGGCAAAGAAGAAGAAAACGCACGACAAATCTCCTCCAGCCCATCCCACATCATCGTATAGTAAAGGTAAGTGTCCCCTCTGTAGTAAACTGCATCAGGTCCCTAAACTCAAGTAGACACAGTGTACTGCACAGGTCCACAGCGCATACCATAGTTTGGTGTTCCAGATATGATTTTGGAGTTTATATTGGTAGTGTGATAAGTTAGCCAAGGTTTTCTGTCTTTCCAAGAGGCCGCAGTTAATATTCAAGAAGGAGGACTGGAGGACTGATATGGAAGCACATGGGTAGCAATATTCAATTTGAAATGTAATATGCAAAATGACAATGCAATATGTAAAATGGCATTGCATTGTGTATTTAAATTTATATTTTACATTCTAGCAACGTTTGTTGCAAAATGAAAATGAAATTACATAATTTACATTTGCCATTTCATACACTAGTTTTAATATGCATATTGAAATGCTTTATAAGTGTCAAAATGAAAATGAAAATGAATTACAGAAATGATTAGATGTGTAACATGTTCAAGCAAAAACTGTGGCAAATTTAATGATCATTCAAATGTTACTTTTCTTAATTGCGTTTGCACTCACAGTCAAGACACTTGAATGAAATTAATCAAATTAAATCATGAAATTAATTTTCATTCAAATTGAATATTGCTACCCATGTGCTTCCATAGACTGAAGGCTTTCCTGACTGTAAGCTATTTAAGACGCAGACAAAGAACACACTGACACACACTCGCAAACACACACACAAACACATATAGAGCACAGCACAGTTCTATGCAAAGTGGGGAATGACAGAAAAAGTTTGAGAACCACTGATGTGGAGTGACACTGGGTTAGCTCTGTTATTTTGACATGGGTTAAGATGAGTTGCTGCTGATAGAAATGTGTGGCAATTATTACTCAGCTCACTGACATTAGTTTATATAATTGTGATAAACTTGACGTACTGTTCACTCCAATAATTTGGTTTTTCTCTATTTTCTAGTGACGCCGCCGGATAATAATGACGGCCTGTGTGCTTTGCAGCCTTTTCTAGGGATCCTTCAGAGGACTAACAATGGTACGATATTTTATATGTAATGTATGCTACTGCACTTCTTACTCAGAACATCAGACTAAATTAGTAAAAGTATAAATTTGCTTTATTTATTTTTTATTTTGTTTCGTTTAGGTGCTGTGTTAAGAAATCCTACCCAACAAAATTCCACTGAGGCAGATGTAGAGATGACTGCGAGAAACTGGCTGCGGCTGAGGAGGGACAGGAAGCAAGAGGGCGAGCATCTTAAAGTGAAATAATTGATTGGACTGATTTTTCCTGTTTACCTATTTTGGAGGGAATTTCTTTTTGTTGTTGTTGTACTTTTCTATGTGTGATTTGATGAGTGTTAAAATAAATGATACTGCTTTTGCAAAAACAAAAGTAAAAAATAAATGTTCAAGGTCATCTTCCGGTGCTCTCATTTTTATTATTTATCCTGGAAAACTCCTAGCTTAATTTGCATGACCATCAAACTTAATTTTAATATCACTGATCCATTCATTTTTTATGTTAGACTGACATTTCCCAGGTAGTCAGACTGTGTTTGAAATAGGCTACACCCTACACAAACAATCACTAACTTTCAATTTAACTTTCACTTCAATTTCATTTCAATTTAATTGCAATTGTCAAAATTGTTAGGGAAGAAATGTTACGATTAACAAATCATATTGTTATTGATTGTTGATAGACAATAGGCAACCTGTGTCCTTGGAACAATCTGACAGCAGTTAGCC
This sequence comes from Pimephales promelas, assembly GCF_016745375.1. The sequence continues at coordinate 8,061,985 of NW_024121099.1, read as the reverse complement.
TAAACAAATCAATAATTAGACATAACGGTGGGATCCTACTAGAGCGGCGAAAAACATTCAGAAGCCTCGTTACCTTTGACTTAACACCGGAACAGCTGATTTTCAAGCATGCTGTGCCCTTTCCAGCGATGCAGACGAAAATCAGCTGTTCCAGTATTAAGTCAAAGGGAGCGAGGCAGGCGTCTGAATGTTTTCCCTGCTCTAGTGGGATCGCGCTGAATAGGTCATAATAATTATATCGGGTATACGTTGGCTCACGGTCGGCGATCATGTCGGGTATACGTTGGCTCGCGGTCGGCGATCGTTCTAAAACCACCGTCTTCCCAATGTCTTGCCGATTAGCTACCGATCTCCATAAGACATCTTACCGAGGCACTTTATGTCGGGCAGCCACGCGCGCCCCAACGTCGGCACGATCTAATTTGTTGTCTGGGTAAACTGTGTCCCTTCATTCCCCTCTTTCACCCTATTTGTCTCTCTCACCAATCCTGGATACAGTACGAAATATAAGACTTAGAGGACATCTTAATTTGTTCAATTAGAATTGACATTGACGCAGTATATGTTTTTTAGAGTTACATCAAATATTTTTCCCATTAGGTAAGTGTGGCTATTGTCTTATTATTTGCTTTAGGGCATCAGAAGCTTAAACACTTTGTTTTATTATGCACGTTCTTCCTACAAGCACATTGTAAAGGAGCAGTAAAGGACACTGCTGGAGGAGAGATAGGGTTCAAGAGGAACAGCCATACGCCAAGTCACACACAAGAATTCCAGACTGGTGCTCCGGCAACGTCTGGCTGGGTGTAAAAGAGTGTGGTATAGTTGAATATACTTTAATTATAAATTTGGCCATGTTGTTTAAAAGCAAAGCATCTGAAGGGGAGGGGGAGGGGGAGGGGGGGTGATCTGGCTTGGAAAATAGTGGAACAAATTTGGTGACCAGCTTTGGTGACAATCTTTGTGAGACCATCTAAAAGCAGAAAACATAGGCTGTTTTTTTGTTTGTTTGTTTTTTTAAGTAGCCTAAGTAGGCTATATAAGCTATTGATTGAGCTGATTGGATGATTAAATATCTATTAAAGAGATAGTTCACCCAAAAGTTGTTCCAAACCTGTAAGAATTTTTCTTCAGCTGAACACAAAAGAAGATATTTTGTAAACTATTTGTTAACCAAACAGGACCCCATTAAAAAAAAGGAAGCAGCCTATGATATCCGTATGAGTATGATATAACATAATATGATATATCCCTTTAAACAATAACTTCTAATGTCAAAATAAATTAGTGTTTTTGTATTGGTTTGAATAATTTCTCAAAAATGCGCGACACATCATCACAATCAGAGAAGCGTTCACGCGCGAGCGCGTGGATCACCGAAAAGTCAATTCAACTCTCATCCACTCGACGTGAGGTGAGGAGTGATGAACAAACTAATAAAACAAAAACATGTCAGCAACAGTCTGAGTGAGATTTTTCCCGTTCTACAGAGACGGGCTGTTTATCTGAAATGGGATTCCAACAAGGATGTTATTCCAGGAATAATGTGCTCAGCTCTAGAGAGACCGTGTCTTGATTTCATAAAGGAACAGCTGAAGCAGTTGAACAGAGGTAGGTCTTTCAAATAATCTTGCCTCACTGTTTTTCAAATGAAAATTTTAAGCGCGTCAATTGTGGGAGACAGGACCAACTTTTCATTTTAATCATAATAATATCAAGTGGTTTTATTTGTAATTTCAAAAAATAGGCTAAATGCAACATTTGCAGTTGGCTATACTTTAGAATATTCACTCGCTTGTATTCTTCTTACGTGTTGCCTGCATTGCGGTGTTTATCACTTTATATTGTTTAGTTAATCGTAATTGAAAGATTTGATGGTGTTTTATATTTATTTTCGTCAGTCACCCAACCTATGGTTTCAGATTCAAACGTCCTTCTATTTGACCAAAATGTGTCTCAATATAAACACAAGTACATGTAAATTTTAACAATGTCAATATTATAGTTCATACTTTTTTACTTACACCATATAGTCGGCTATAGTGTACAGTATATGCAGTAGTACAGTATTTTACAATATTGTACACTTTTTTGATTTTCGTTAGTTTTGCCACTGCAAGCACCACTCACATTTACTTCAGGAAATGTACATTCTAGTCCCTCTTATTATTAAGTTCTTGTTATTATTTGTTATTTTCTATAAAAAACAATACTGATGATCTGTCTCAAAGAAAGAAATGCCACTAGTTTTTTTCCTTATGTGATTTGGCCAAAAAGCATTCCTTTACTACATTCCAGTAGACTTTAATTATTATTTATGATTTAATTATGCATTCATATGTTCATCTTTTTTTACTCCATAAACAGCATTTATCAACTGGACAATAATAAAAAAATTGGAAGAGGATGTCTGGGGTAGATAAAACCCTGAACTCAGAGAAAAGTTTCAGAGTGGTCGCCCGTCTGTGTGCCTGTGAGAACATATTTATCAGAGTTTATTATGCACTTGGACATGCTGAAGTTTCCTTGAAATTGTGTTTTGTTTACCTTTTCCCATTGTTCTGATCTTTATTTCTGAAAACATCCTGAAACTAAATATTCAACCCAATTTTTTAAATTCCTCAGTGTGCAGACCAGAACACTCTGTCTCTTTAGATGAACCCAGAGCCTCCATCAAAGTGACACATCTTAACAGAGTAGTTGTTGACACTGGAAGGGTGAGTGTTGAATGAGATCAAAGATGTAACTTAATTAGATTCTTCATCCTCATTTTGCAAAAACAGAAAGAAATGAATCAAGTGAAACCAAAGTATGCATTAAAGTCAAGTTTACTGATTTTCTGTTTTCATTCTGCAGAGTCACAAGCCTCACATTATAGATCTTGATGCAGTTTTAAATGAGGAGGCATCTCAGAGAGATGTTTATGAGTCAACAACAAAGGTTCACAGAATGCTCTTCAAAGCAAAAGTTACAGCTATAATCAAAATTATTTAACCCCCACCTAAAATCAAGTTTATTGCCCAAATTTACAGACTTTCAGCTGTTTACATTGAACAAAAACAAAAGTAAATGAAATAGCTCAACACGACAAATGTTTCAAGTGGTCTCCTTAACATAAAAAATTCATGCATTCTCAAAATTATTCAACCACTTCATGGCAAGTATCTTTAGTACCTACCTAGTAGAACACCCTTTTGCTGTTATGACCTGCTGCAAATGAGATGTATAACCAGACACCAGCTTCTGGCAGCGTTTCTGAGGAATCTTAACCCATTCCTCATTAGCGATGGCCTACAGTTCAGTAATATTCTTGGCTTTGCTTGCTGCAACGCCGCCTTCAAATCCCACCAGAGATTTTCTATCGGGTTCAAGTCAGGTAATTGTGATGGCCATTTTAGAATCTTCCAGGACTTCTTCTGCAACCAAGCCTTGGTGGAATTTGAGGTATGCTTGGGATTATTGTCCTTTTGTAAGGTCAAATGACACCCAAGCTCCAGCTTCCTCCATGACGGAATGATGTTTTCTCCTAGGATTTCCTGATACTTCAATGAATCAATCTTGCCTTCCACACGCTGCAGGTTTCCAGTGACAGAGGATGCAAAACAGCCACAGAGCATCACTGAGCACCACCGTGCTTAACTTAGGCAGAGAGTTCTTTTCAGCATATGCTTCATTCTTCTGCCTCCATACACCCCGCTGATCCATAGGGACAAACATTTCCAGTTCCATTTCATTGCTTCACAGCAAATTTGTGGCTTATTTATATGATTTTGAGCACTTTTCTTGTGCTTTTGGGTCAGTAGTGGTGTACGTCTTGGAGTTCTGGGAACATTATTGCCTTCGCTATCTTTTTGCATGCTGTTCCTTGTTTGCGAAGGTGATGATATCTTCTCTTAACTTTTGGACCATTCTTTTGACATAGCCATATTTCTAACATGCAGTCAAACGTGACCCTTAAAAATCCTTGCCAGTTCAGATATTTAATGTGTTCTAGCTCAAGCACACCTGGTGCAACTATAAAGCCCTTGATTGTAGTTGCATCAGGTGTGATTGGGAAAACACCTGTTTTGCAGATTTGTGCTTTTGTGAGGGATTCGTTTCAGGGGGTTGAATAAATTCTTAGACTCCAGAAGTCAGTAAAAGTTGGATTTTCCATTGAATTTGGGGAAACTACTTATTTATGTTGAGCTATTTCAATTACTTTTGTTTGATTTGTTCAATGCAAACAGCTGAAGGTGGGTAAAATTTGCCAATAAGCCTTATTTGCAATGGGGGTTTAATAATTTTGACATATCTGTATAGTCATGTTTTATAGTTCTTAATACATTTGCTAATCTCTTTCTTTCTGTCTGCCCCAGTCTCTGGTGGAGTATCTAATGCAGGGTTATAATGGCTGTGTAATTGTCTATGGCTCTCCGGGCAGCGGTAAGACTCACACCATGCAGGGATGCAGCGTTTTAGCCAAACATAGAGGCATCATCAGCCATGTTGCCGAGGACGTCTTCACTTGTATCAAACTTTCAGGCTATTGGTTTTAAGAAAATCACATTTTAACCAAGATTTCCCTATTTTCATTTTCAGTAACATTCCACTCCTCATTCATTGCACCACAACAATTCAATGTTTTTATTCATGCTCTCCAGTGTACACATAATAACACCTGTATAGCAGCATCCTTGAACAAACCTTAATTTGAATAATCCAGCACCCAAGGCATCTCACTGCAAAATCAGAGTGTCATTTTACCACATCTTCAATGAAAAGATTTATGACCTATTGGTAAGTAATTTATAGTGTAATTACATTTCTATGAATCAATCACAATTATTTTACTTTAATACATTTGGAAGATTTTATTCAGAGCAACTGATGTCATGAAAACATTCCCATGGCCTTGCAAGAATTTTGTAAAACATTTAGAGTACCAATAAATTGCATGATTCTATCAAATCCCAGGCTTTGAGAAACTAAAAGAGGAAATTAACACCTGATGTAACAACAGGTGTTCCGATGCTCCTGTGTCTCTCTTGCATCTGCTCAGGATCCGAAGGGGAGTGAGGTGATCTGGGTGCGGGACTGTGACGAGGTGGTGCATCTCGATGGGTTGACGGAGGTGGAAGTGAGCTCCGCCCAGGATCTGCTACAGGTGCATCGCCGTGGCTCCGCCCTCAGGCACACAGGTAACAGAGCAATAACTCAGTCTGAGCTCAAATGTTTTGATAGAGCTCACTTTTAGAGCTCACTCTGAGCTTACTTTATTCAATCAATTCAATCAGACTCCTACATTCCTTTCTAAAATTCTGCAGGGATCTCAAAGGGAGATTTTCCAAGCCGATCCCACACGATATTTAACATTGTGGTCATTAACTCAATGGTCCAGTCCCCTGGTAGGTGTTTTTATGTTTTCTAAACATAAACATCTTTCCCTGAATTATGTTTTTACACTTTTGCCATGTTTTTATTATCTTAGGATTTGTAAAATAGATTCTTCATAGATGTTTTAGGAGAGTTACATTGACATTCTATTACATTTTTACTTGTTTTTAATGGTTAACTCAGTCCATTTGTCGGTCAATAACTCCCCTCAGTCGACCCCCTACGCATTAGTCAGCTCTAGGAACCTCTGCATCTGGTCTGATTGTTATTGTAGAGAGATATGAACATACCAGAGCCTCCCACAGGGTCTACTAGTACCCCCTGCTGTGGTGTGTTGCAAACTCACAGTGTTGCAGTGTAATTATTTTACAATACAAATCTGTTTAACCACCTCCCTTGTGTGTATTTTTATTGAATAGTTGCAGAGGGAGTTTTGACAGCCAGCAAACTCACTCTGGTAAGATGATAGCATCGGAGACTTCTTTTAGCATTACTGAAATGTAAGGTATTCACTGCATGAAATACACAATCTTAGCATTCTTGTGGTAAGTACCATATTTGTCTGTGAATTAATAAACAATTATGAAACTCATATGATTGTTGCTCTTTGCTAGGTGGATTTGGCAAGCTCAGGAAAAGTAAGTTTATATATTGAAATGTGTCTGATCATTCTATCAGCTATGATATTTTTGGTCAGTTTTGACAGTTTTAGTTTAGTTTTGATTGACCACTATTGATTGGCCTATTATAACATTTAAAAAACAATTTTAAAGGTTTTTGTTACACCTAAAGAAAAAAAAAATGTAGGCCTATGTGATTACATCAATAAGCCAATAGGTGGTGTCTTTACAAACAAATCATTAAAGCCATTAATGAATGATTCTTTACAAATGTATTCATTCAACTGATTTGTTTAAACACGCTGATTCATTCAGGAATGGACAAAATAAATGACTCGCTGAATTCGGGAACTGCATATTACTTTAAAATAGTTAGAGTAATATACTAGTATGCGGTTCCGAATTCAGAAACTATCTTTACAAGTCTTTGGGCTCTATCATAAACCCGGCACAATGCGGTGCCAGGCGAGACTCAATTGTTTTTTGCAACTTTCAGCCTGACGCAGTTATCATTTTCACGTCCTGTGCCACGTTGTTTAAATAGCAATTGCATTTGTGCGCCAATGGGCTGCTGGTCTGAAAACAAGGTGTGTTCAGGTACTTTGTTGACATATTGCTATTTTGATTACCTGGTCAAAACAAAAACCTGGTCTAAAGTCAATGGTGCAGTATTTTTTTGTTATTTAAAGGGCGCATTAGTAATATGAGCCTATAGGTGGGTGCACAATGCGCGCACACTGCTTATTGCACGCAGCAGCACACAAACATGCCAAATATTAAAAATAAAAGGATTACAATGTCAAATATAATTATTCTGTACATAAAGGTACGGTGGAAGATGCTCAGTCTTTCCACTTGCAAATTCCGCCATATAAATAGCAAATCTGCCATGGCGTGAGCGCAATGGAGATGGAAATGGGAGATGAGAATCTGATTGGTTTTATTGCACGTTACGCCCAAAACACACCCATTACTCATTAAGAGTAGGGACAACCCTTTTAGACCATGTGCCAGGTGCGCCGACCATTTTTCCCATCATTAAACTAGCAAAAGTGGATTCGGACACGCCCAAGGGCGCTTTAAACCATGTGCTTAGATCAATAAAATAAGGCCCTTTGAATCTTTGATTCAACTCATTATTGATTCAATCACTGATGTGTTGCTTGGAGAGGCAATAATTGAAACTAGAAAAAAAAGTTTGTCGAGACAAACTTCAAGTTGGCTTGAGAAAGACAGACCATAAAGTTTGAAGAAGTTTAAATCAGTTTAAATTAATTTGAAGATTAAAGTAGTTTAAACAACAACAACAACAACAAAAAACTTTTCCAAGTTCTAAAAATCCTTGTACTGCTTTTTTTCCCATTTGCTGGACAGGATAGTTGTTTTTTTGTTTTTTAGGTAGATCTTTACTTCACAAGAAATTTTATTAATGACTTTCAATGAATAAATAAGAATTTATTTGAAATGATAAATATTGTGTCTAAAATGTAATTTGCTAAAAAAATTCTTGCTATGAATTGTCGTTGAAAAGCAACGACACGTGGTTGATCTCAAGAACGTCTTAAAAATAGACAGGTTTAGGTGATAAATACGTTGGTTTCAGTTTTAATGTTCACTCTTTCTTTCTCTCTTACTTTCACATCAGTGTCGTAGTTCTGTGGCTCCTGACGTCAAGAGAACTTTCAATGCCACAAATGAAAACCCGCAAGAGACCAAGATGCTGAAGCGCTCCCTCACCATATTCGGAAATGTTAGTACCTCAAACATGTCAGTAAAAAAGAGCATGTTCTATCTTATTATCACTGTTGCCCCGGTCAGACTAAGGGTATTTTTGAAGAGCAGAGTTTGTTTTGAGTATCTCAAGACGTACCCCAGTGATTATTTATCAGTCTACGGGCCCTATCTTAATCATATCAATGTGCTGGCTGCATATGCAAGAAATTAGACACAGGAAATGATCTGTAAGGTTACATAGTTTTCCATTTAGGGAAGGGGGATGTCATGTCACATCTAACAGAGAAAATGATTTCTGCAGAATATTGGCCTCTTCGTCTGATTATTTACATTTAGATAATGTAGAGGCCTCTTCTTCCCTGTTACAAAATTTCTCATAGCAAAAAAAAAAATATTTGAGTAAAAATGAACAATCCTTCCTTTCTTTTTTAGGTGATTTTTGCTCTCAGCTCTGCAGGGTCCCAGCACATCCCATACAGAGAATCCAAACTAACCCGAGCACTTAGGGACTGGTGAGCATCATCAGTATCGCCATAATCATTTCTCCATTCTCTTCAACATTTGTATAAATTCATTGACTTTCTGAATTTGTTGTTTATTTTGGTGTCTGGTTTAGTTTGGGAGGGAACTGTCGGACGTGTTTAGTGGTCACAGTGTCGTCTCAATCATCAATAATCGAAACTCTCAGCTCTCTTCAGTTTGCCTCCAGAGCCATGGCTGTTCCTTCTCGACCCATATACACATCTCAGTTACATTACACACCTGAACAGGTAAACCCATTCTTCCCATGGACTTTTTAATTTCATTTCAGTATATACTTGAACGGACGCATACAAATCTTAACAGATACATCACACACATACATATATTATTCACCTCTCAAAAAACACCACAATACATTTTATTCTACAATAAATGTAACATTTTGCTATTTTGTACTAATACTTCCTAAAAAATTATTCACTTTTAAATCTTATGATACATCTTTAAATAAATGTTTTTTTGTAATGACCACTTAGACATGCACAAACTGGTGAAACATCACACACAACACTCTTATCTAACTGTTCTAACTAAAGTGATCTCACAACAATATTCTAGCCATGCGCATATCTGAATGGGAAGAAGGACAGTAATCATCTGAACAGACAGCAGATTTTACCACCGGTCGGATCTGACAGAAGGGTGAGACTCAAGCTCACACACATGCACAGCACATACTCGCATAGACGTAATTTATAGCTTCACTTTAAACCCTGAATGTGTTTGTATGTCAAGTGCCCTTTTGCAGCTGAGTGAGTCGTAAAAATGAAAGGGGCAACTTTTATTGTGCTCATCAGTTTGACTCTTCATTTGAATAGTTTTGCCTCTTGTGGCCGGTTTCTAAAGTTACAGTATAGTGAGAGAGAACATCAGCAGGACACTAAGAGTCAGAGGAGGACTGTGTTTATCTGAATATAAAAAATACATTGTTTAATTGGGACATTCAGACCATGTGTATATTAGAAATGTGAGAAAGATGCCATAAAAATACCATGGAATAAACCTGGGGTCAAATAGGTCACGTTCCTTTTTTAACAACTTGTAAAATCTTACAAAATCTTTTAAAGTTATAAAGTACATCTATATTTTCCCAGATTTGGAAAATAATGGCTCTTATGAACCTGTTCTTTATAAAGAGTCGGTCAAAAATTTTAACAAAATTTGAATCAGTGAATCGTATAGTGCCATCATTTGAAGTCACAACTGACTCTCAATACTGTTACTGTGCAGTTTGGCAGTTTTACATGGTTTAATGGGCAGTTTTACATCAGTCAATTTACTGATCGATTATTATGAATGATCAATAATGGTATTCTTGGGAAATTAAGTCTAATCATTTACAAAAAAAAATCCTGCTGGTTTTTGTTTAACATGCTAAAGTGTTTTATTTGAGGAGAATTGAAATTCGTGAATAGATATGATTAGATTAAAGCAAACAAGCAATCATTTTTAAACAGTATCTTCTCAAATTTGACAAGCTACAATTCCAATATAGATGTTCTTATTTAAATGTCGGGTGATAGACCTGTACTTTATGTTTGATGTTTCATTTACTCTGCTGTATTTTCAGTCGCAAACATGCTTGCTTCCCATCCTCTTGAGTTCAGTCAGTTCCTCTGAATCTAAACTCAGCTCAAGTCACTGTGGAGATGGGCTGGAGCTCAGAACGTTTCTCCCCCAGTTGGAGAAACCAGGCCAAACTGAACCATCTGGACGTTACTGCCGTGCATCTCGACGTGGAGATGAGAAAAACCGAGCTGATGGTAACAAGCTGCATTTTCAGCTTTATCCCATAAAATCGGGAGTCACTTTAACAATAAACACAATACTTTGAACTACTTTGCAGGTAGGATGACCCGCCACCTGTCCCATTCCCTCTCTGGGGCAATACTCCATGATGCTGGAGGGAGAGAAAGAACTGGAAAAGGATTGGAGTTTTCATCTGCACAGCAGCGCGGTTCTGTAGAGCGGCTTTCCACATCCTCTCTTGAACCCTTTTCAGCTCCTTCGGCTGCCGTGGAGTGTCCTAATTGTTCCCGGGAACGAAATATACGTCAGGAGTATGACAAGATCATTCTTCATGTTAAGAGAGACAAAGATTCTCTGAGTCAAAAAGTAGCAGAACTGGAGAATGAGTTGAAGATGAGAGCGACACAGGAGAGAGAAGATGGAATGAGTTGGGAAAAGAAAAACGGAAATGAAGAATCATCCAGCTGCCCATCTGCAGGTCCAGGAATATTACAGACTGCAGAGGTACCAACACTTCACACCATCTAATATACTGAAAATGTGCTGGGTTATGTCACCGTTCCTCACTTTGTTGTAGAGGAACTCCTGTTCCTAATCCACATCATACAACTCTGGGACCCTGGATCTCTTCAGTAATAAAAGGGAAAAATTCTCAAATCTTAATACAAATTAGCTAAAACCAATTTTTTTTAATTTACTAATGTTTTCAATTTACTAATGATTATAATATTTACTTTTTAAATATTATTTTATGTATTTTATTCATGGTATACATGCATGGTATGATTTGTTCAGGTAAATATAAATGTCTCAACCTGTTCTATAGGTGTCTTTACAAACAGAGGCAGAGTGTCTGAGAGCAGAGCTGAGCGCATGTCATGAGAGAGAGAGGATGCTGACAAACACACTGCTCTCTGAGAGAGAGAGACTGACCCAGGATGCCCAGGATACGCTCACACAGCTTAACATCACCAGAGAGAGGAACGCCCAACTTGTGTCAGCACTTAACAACCAGCAGGTACAGTAAATATCACACACAGCCTACTAATACTGAGTTTTGGAAAATCTGTTCGATTTAATGAACTTGTGAAAGTACACCAGAAACCTATTTTAATTTAAGATTACATATATTTATTTGTCGGGTATTGTAGTTTGATATTAGTGGTGTAATTGTGCTGTGTGTATGGTAGGAGAGCTTGTTGGCAGAACTACAGAGCAGCAGAGAGGAGCTTGTAAAATTTCGAGAGAGTGTGTCTGTTACCCTCAGCCAACTCAAGACTGAAAAGGTTTCATCTCTCTATCCTGTTCTTATAGGCATATTTTTATAGTAGCCTATTTTACATGAGAAAATACACACACATTAGTGATCACTTGCTACACCACCTACTGGACAATGAAAATGACTTGTGTTGGCCTTAATTGGTAGATAACATAAACTGCAGTTCAATTTCATTTTACAGACTGAACTGATGTCACACTTAGAGGACACAAAAAAATCCTATGAAAAGGTAATGTAAGACACTATCAAAAGTTTGGGGTTGGTAAGATTCTTAAATGTTTCTGAAATAATTGTCTTATGTTCAAGAAGGCAGCATTTATTTGATCAATAATACAGTAAAAACTGTAATATTGTGACACACAATTGTCACACAAATCTATCAATTACAATTAAAAATGGCTGTTTTGTATTTGAATATATTGCTTGCTGAATAGTATGTATTAATTCTTCAAAATAATCATACCGACCCCAAACGTTTTATTTATATTTATTTACTTTATATAAAAATAAATAAAATATGAGATTATATGTACTGATTCTACAGGTGTGCTTGGAAAATGCTGGTTTAAGGCAGAAACTAAAGTCATTTTTGAGGGAGATCAACGCAGCACCCTTTACCAGTTCCAGCAGTCCCGACACGAACCCTTCACACACGCACACAGACACGACAAATACTGAGATGATCATCGTATCACACCATGTGTCTCAGCAATATCCTGCTGGTGTCACAAAAGGCAAGAGATCCATATAATCTCATTTTCAACATTTGAAGAAAAAAAAAAGCTTTAACATCTATATTAACCTTTTCCCTTATTCATTGGTTAGGCTGTGTTGTTGACATGTATTGTTTTTGGCAACAGGAAGTGAATGCTGCTTCAGTCAGTGTGAAGGGTTTCAGCATCCTGAGGAGGGGTTTACAGAAAAATTTGAAACCACAAACGACAGCAACTGTGAACAGCCTCTGTATAAACCCCGAAGTCTCTACAAGCAGCTGTGAGTCTCTGTTGAACAAATCTTATGATTATGAGTTTCTGGAACCTGAGACCTTATGTAGTGGGTTCTGTGTGGTTTCTGCAGGAGGAGGGAACACAGTCTGTTACTGGACATGATGCTGGCTCTGTACAGGAGAGAGTGGTTTCAGCAGGATGCCATACCATACGTCAGACGTACCCTCAGGAAGTGTGGGCTGAGGCCTGAGGATATAGACTAAAGACTGTGTACTTGTGTGTGAGTGAATGAGAGAGGTGAAAGATGTCCTGTATGAGTCACAGGTAAAGTCATAGTTCACTGAAAGGCATAGTTCACCCAAACATGAAAATTCTCATCATTTACTCACCCTCAATTTGTTCCAAACCTGTATGGATTTTTTCTTCTAATGAACACAAAAGATGATATTTTAAGAACTAATTACACTGAATGAGTTAAAAAGTGCACAAAAGCACTGTAAAATTAGCATAAAATTAATAAATTATCAAAAGTCATAAACTAGCTTTGTGTGAGTAACAGACCGATATTTAAGTTGCTATTCACTGAAAATATTGGAATCCACTCATAGGAGATCATGAGTGTTCATGAGCCAAGTTGCAATGTCCGATATACGAGTGAATTGTTGTTTTAACTCGGTTATCACAGCACCTGAAAATTACTGACTTATATCAGTAAATTGTTACACAAAGCTATCATATGACTTCAGAAGACTTAGAATATAGTGCATGAGCCATATGGTCTACTTTTATGATACATGAATAATGCTTTTACATTTTATGTAAGTTGAAAGCTTCAATTCCTATTATAATTGCATGCAAAAGAATGACCAGAAAAGTATATTTCATATTCTACAGAATATATTCATATTTAAGAAAAAGTCATACAGGTTACACAGTAACAATCACAGTGAGTCAGTTTGGGGGAAAAAATCTCTAATCTTTTTGTTAATAACTTTGAAACTTACATGATAGTATATTTAAATTAAGGGTAGAATAAAGCTAAATCTGTTCCTTTTTTTAGCTAAGAAAGTGATGCACTTTGCACCCAGCATCATCATGTTTGTATCATATCATTTCAGTTATTTAACAAAATAATTTAGTCAATTTAAAATCCAGCTGAAAATGTCTTCACCAACTCTGTTACTCAAAAGACATAGAGACTATTAAGTGATTTGTTGGTGAGTTTATTTATTGGCTACATACATTTACTCCACAGTAACACAAAAAACCAAAACATATACCTCTTTCTATCACACTATATACTTACAGATTTTTACAACTGATGAAATTTTTGTATTGTAGGCTATGATTTAGTCTATGTCAGCATTTAGACACTGATGTAGTCGCTCTTGCAGGTGTTCGGGGGTTCTTGACTGTTGCAGAGGCTGGTTTTGCGTAGGGGGTGAATGTAGGACCAGTCTCGGTCTCTCTCTCTGTTGCTCTTTCTTTTCATGTCTTCCTCCACCTGCAGCACACCCTTGTTTTTCCATTTTCTGAGGTTGCTGCTGCAGCGTGATATACCTTTGTTCTGTGGCCTTGAAAAATCATCATCATACTCATTCTCTGCCTCCTCTCCCTCCTGCAGTGTGTCCTCCGGGACGCTAGGGGGCAGTGCTGAGTGTCTGTGATTCAGATGATCTGCCCCGTATATCTGGGAGTTTGGTGAGCTGGGCCTATATAGAGACCTTGGCACTGGTCTGGCTTTGAATGCCGTTCGTTCTGCTTTGGGAGGCAGGTTGTTGAACTCATCTGCTAGTTTTTTTTCCCGTTTCTTTTGCTCTCTTTCAATGAAGCTAAATGGTTGCTGCGGACGTGGAGAGGCTTGTCGTTGAGAGCCTTGTTGTTGGTGTTTTTTATGGTGACCGTGATCCGTTTGGTTAATTAGATTTGTTTGTTTCTGCAGCTTATTTGGTCGCTTATTAATGATGTCATAGAAGTGCAAGTAAGTGGAAGCAGGAGCCGGCTTAGCGCGAAACTTCTTGCTACATTCTTTCAGCTCGTCCAGCTCTTTCTTCAGTCTCTCATTTTCTAACTCCATCTCAGAGCGGGTTTTCACATTGCGGCGTTTGCGATCCTCCTCACGAAGCATCATGCGAAACGGTTTGGGAATGGTAACTTTAGAATTCTGTCTCAGGCTGTCCATTACCTGATTGGCTGCACTGTGAGATGAGTTCTGCTGGAAGTGACACAACACCATGCGCTCCTCTATTGAGGTCTGCCGCGCCTGCTAATTAAAAAAAAAAACGAGTTAAATGTTAGATTTTTGGACTTTGCTGTTAGAACTGTTTCGTGCAACTCTTCGTACCAATCACAATTCAGACTTTTATGAGATTTTGGTTTTCAAATTGGATGGAAAAAAAATTCAATAAACTTAATATTCCAAAAGAATGTGTGATAGGATGTTGTTTTCAGTAATGTGTAATGCATACATATCTAATAACCAAATGTGTTTTAGGGTTTCATGACACTTAAAGAATTGTAATTTACAGTAGTGGTTCTCAACCAGAAAGCTGGGGCCCACTGAGGGGTCTCAGCAAACTTCCAGGGTAAATAAGTATGAAAATGATTGAATTTCATGAATTTCAGAATGTGCTAGTATTTGGTTTCTTTGACCAAGTAAAACAGAACTGCATTACCCCACAGTTTTAATTATTTATATAAAGTGACCTGTACGAGTAGTAATTCAGAACTTGCAGCTGTTTCTTTTGAATGAAATAAAATAATGTGAGTTTAAGTGATCAAATGTTTATAATTAGCATTCGCTTCACTGGCCTTGTTCCACTCTCAGCCCGACGTGCTTCATATCACAGTAATGTTAATGCAACTTGAATAACTCCCATGATTCCACGCTCATTCATGGCGTCATCAAGCTACGCCTTTGTTATTGTTTTTAATAAGTGACTTCTAGCGGCAAAACTTACATACTGTGCCTTTAATGAAAGAAACACTAGCTGCATAAACTCCACATGCTAGTGTAACACCCGACTTGATGATCATGCTCTCCAGCTTGATATGAGATGAACTAAAGTGCGTTATGTGCTTCAGTGGAAACAAGATCTGTAGAGAGTTTACATGATGATCTCTTAACCTTTTCACTCTAGAGCTGTTTGGATATCTCAACTCCACCAGAATAACCCCAAAACATATAAAATAAACCATACACTGACTCATTGGTATTTTCAGAGGAAGCGGCCCCCGTTCTTCTTCTAGAAAGAACACTTTATTAGGAAAGGCCACTAAATGTTGTTGAATAATTTAGACTGGTGACTAAATTTTAGGTTGGTTTTTGAAATGCACAGAGTATATTTTATAACATTATGTCTAAATCTGCACATCTGTGCAGCATAACAACCTTAAGTAAACTACAGTAAAGAACGTTTATTTAAAAAAGTCACTTGAAAAGTCACATGTTCAGTCTGATCAGCACTTTATAAACAACTAATGCCAATGTTCTCAGAGTGTTAAAAAGTTATTGAACAAATCATTAAGGGAGATCATCTCAGCTTCCACACTGCTCTCATTTTCTGATTAATTCACTGACCTTTACCTTCAGAGAAGAATGACCCTTCTGTAGACGTCCCACCTTGCTGCCAACCTGCATGGTACTACTGAAAGAGGTCAAAGGTCAGGGATCAAACATTGTGCGCGATCTCACTGTCTACGATATAGTAAAATTGTCTTTTAATCTGATTGGTTGATTGGAATTTTATTCCAGGAACAACAAAGATCTGGGGAGAAAAATATATTTAATATATTATGTTTCTATACACATTTAAAATATATAGAATCATAATAATTTAGTTATCTAGTTATTTAATTTTTTAGACTGATAACGTATGTTTAATTTATATAACAGAGCCCATGATGGGTACCCTTAAAAGGTTCCATATATGAAGCGCCTGATAGACCTCTTTAAGGGTCAATGTAGAACCTTTATTTCCTGAAGAATGTGAGCTGTTTCACATTGTCTCGCTTTTAATTTTCAGCCCCAAAAAGTCTAAAAGGTGCTCTATGTAGTGTTTTTTGTACTGTAATACAGCATAAAAATATAATAATATGTTTCCAGAGATGTAGGAAACGTGCATACGGCTACTTTGAAATATGCGTTCCGTGTCTGAACATAATCTGTTTTGGTCTGTGTGATCCCACACACGGCCAATTTACACAGTAGTATTGCGACACCCTGGGTTGCCAGTTGGCTGAAACCGCAGCGATGGAAGCCAATGAAAGAACTGGGTCAAAGATCACAGATACTACCTGATCTTTTGAAAAAAAAAACTCATTTCGAGTGTTCAGCTTTGCTCATTATTATTCAATAAAGAATTTGATTTATTTTCTTTCTTTTTTTTTATCACACACCTCTCTGTATCTTCTCCATTTTTTCTCCAGAAGGTAATGATCTGTCTTTCTCTCTGACCAGGTCTGATCGGGCTCAGATAGAGTTTTTCCATCTCAGCCATGTTTCTCAGGTGTTCTCTCTTCAGCTCCTCTAGTTTGGTATAGTATTCCTGGTTGGAGAACGCGGGTCTCTGCAGTTGATGGGCTGCACACGGTTTCCCAAAGTCAGGATGAGAGCAAGAACTGAAGTCACACACTGCTATAGTCTCACTGTCAGACTGCTGCTCATACTCCTGAGAGACCGAAGGGGAGCAAAACGTAAGTTACAGTGTTACAGCACAGTATAATTGTATATCAAGTGGTTCTTCCATTACCATTACAGATTCTTACTTTCCTAATGCATAACCTTCAAAATTCACTAGTCTTTTGCATTGCATAGGTCAAATATCTACCTCTGTGTGTTGAACAATGTCATTCAGGGAGCATGAATAATCTTTCTCCTCTCCAAATAGAGCCTGAAGTTCACTCGGCTGCAGGCTCCATGTGCGCAGTATTGGGGTCATGGTCCAGGTGCTTTATTCTTCTGAAGTACAGCACAGCTTGCAATTCTGCTCTCATACAGCTTCAGATAAGTATTGCTCTGCTTCCTTTAGCCTTTTGATTTTGCTACAGCCACACTACTGTAGGTTATAGGATTTCTCACCCCACACATTCACACTCAGATGTGCCAATCACAGTTTGTCCCTGTGGATAAGCCTCAAGGGTCACGATTTAGAGCTCGATGCCTGTTTGACCATATGTCCCATATATTCTTCAATCCCTGATTTACACCTTCAGATGTGATTTGTGAACTGACCCATTCCAAACCTCAAATTAGATTTAGAGATTAACAACACTGTTAATTACAGAGGGAGTCCATGATGCGAAAAGGTTTCAGCTAAAGGTGTTTGGAGAGATGTTATAGCCTAAGTGAGGGTTTGGGGCGGAGTGGGAACAATATTTTTTTCTGTATCCTGTTATTATTGTAGAATTTCAAATAACAGATTTATAAAAAAAAAACATTATAATAATAATAATCTCTTAAATCTTAATTGTTTTTCTATACATTTGAATAAAAAAGGCATAGAACCAGTTCATTTTTAAGGGCACTGAGAACATAGTTTTCTATAATTTGTTTGATAATGTTAGTAAGAAAATATAAAAAGACATTAAGATAAATACTGGGACTAAGTTAGCTGCAAAAAGATTACTTTGCACTCATTTGAAATTGACCTATTACATTTTATGATGTGAAATTTATTTAAATGTTGAATTATTTAGCGTGGCCGGGTCTCTCTGTCTGTCTGTCTGTCTCTGCTAGTCAGTCATTCTATTCTACAACACTCACCACCAGTCACTAGCAATCGTATAAGGTGCTTTGGCGGGATAGAAATTTGCTCTCGCGGCCGCCAAAAAATATATAATTGCAGGAAAACCCCTGCATTAGTTGTCAGCATCTGTGTCAATCCATACCATTATCCTATAAAATACTATAAACGGGCGTGCGATTAAAGCAGCACGAAAGAAAACTTCATCAAACCTGATAACAGAGCCATCTACTGCTCTGGCAACGATAATGCGGGTTTGGAATGATTCGTAACATTTTTATAATTGTAACGAGTGTAAGGCCTACAAAATCGATCCAAAGACGGCGTTCGATTTGAGGCAAAGGTCTGACGCGTGTTCCATCTTTCCCATGGCAAAGTGATTTTTAATTAAATGCATACCATTTAATCTTATGTATTAACTCGTTTCATCTGACTCCATAAAACGAAAAAGGTTTAACAATGATATCTGTGCATGATTAAATACACGTTAATGTTTGACCTTAGTCAGACCTTACCTGATATGTAAATCATCAGGTTACAGTGGAAAGTTACTTTATTCCCTCAACATACTTACTGGGGGTAGAAGTTTTGACCATCTGTTAAGAACAGAGGAAATTAGCATTCAGACAATCTCAGAAGGTGTTGACTCAAAGACACATCCTTCTGTGTGCAAGATATTTTTATATTCTTGAGAACTTTATTACCTTTTGATTTACTTCTTTGGGAATGAGACATTATTACCAGTCACTCTGAGACCTTTAAAATTATAAACTATAAAAAATTCTGGGTTGTGTTAACCCAATTTTGGGTCAAATATAGACAAACCCAATAGGGGATTATAATGCTGATACGTAGTACTTCCAGATTCAGTGATCTTTGTGCACTGCCACTTCCGTTGAATTACGAACTGGCGAACTGATGACAGACTACACTAAGTTTATTTATACGTCATCCCTGGTAAATTAGTCTGATTCACTAAAGTGCCGGCTGCAAATAAACGTGCTACCTTGTTTTATTTTTAAGTTTTAATCCAGTTCTTCCTTATACTCAATTCAGTCGGGAATCCATGAAAACTTAAATAGGGTTGGCGTTGTTGGTTAGATTTACAAAGTGGAACAGAGCAGTGACATATATAGCCTTCGTCTCAGCCATTGTTGAACTGCGTCGAAAGTGGACATGCACAAAGTTGACAAATCCCGGAAGCGTGATAATCCCCTATTGTTGGATTAAAAAATTTAATTTATAAATTTAACCCAACAGCTGGGTTTGTCCATATTTGACCCAAAATTGTGTTAAAATAACCTAACATTATTACCAGTCACCCTGAGACATTTAAAATGATACACTATAAAAAATACTGGGTTGTGTTAACCCAATTTTGGGTCAAATATGGACAAACCCAATTGGTGGATTAAAAAATGTAATTTATAAATTTAGCCCAACAGCTGGGTTTCTCCATATTTGACCCAAAATAGCATTTTTTAGAGTGTTTGTTTGAGCTGTTAAAATCTGTGCATAGATGTTCAGGGTTAATCAGGAAGCTTATCAGACATCTGACACTTCAGTTTGTCAATCCATCTGCTACGTCAAGCAGGCTTAATTACAAACACATGCACTAAATTTTGACTCCCTGCAATTTAGGCTACTTTATAAACATAGCCTACTCCTCCAAGAATATCTAAGTTAGGTGTCTTTTCTCTTTAACTCCCTCAAAACAGAGATTTTGTTTTCTAGCTAGATTTCCAGATTGTCAGCAGACAAAAAAAATTCTTCTCGAAGTTGGCAAGACATCATTGATGTATTAATGTATGAATGTGAGTAAGATCCAATATTTTATATTGCCCACAAGAGGGCATTATAAATTCATACTGATGTGATTTTCCAGGTGGAAGGGAGACGATTGCTCTGTCCAAGTACTCATACTTGCTGTCCTGGCTACTTGAGAGTGTGTGCATGCGACCGCAAAGAAGAGCGCAAGATTGTCCCATGTCTAAAAAAGCAGTATCTCAAAAGGCCCTATCCCAAATGGCATCCTAAACACTTGTGGTCTTCCTATGTGTCCGGACTTTCGTGACGTAATAGAGCTTTGACTGTTAGGAGGAAGTCTGCTGTGGAGCTCACAACAGTACGGGCTTGGCAAAATAGCGCATTGAGGACTCATATCGACCTCAAGGGCGGCACTCGCGAGCACCCTTCTGAAACCTAAACTGGAATGAAAGTGCATACTAAAGTGCATATGAACTCACTTGCCCCGAAATCGCGCGATGTCAGAGGAAAAGTTTCCACTGTAAATTAGATTAGATATGACATATCCTTTAATTTGGAAGTAAAAGATAAATTGTTGCTCATTCTATTGGTGCAAAGATGAGTAGACTAAATGTATTTTGTATAACATTTGGATCTGCTTTTTATCACTAAAGCACCACAATTTTAAAAATATGTCTTGTTAGAAGTATATTTGAAAGTGCTGAAAGTATTGAAAATAAAATAGATCTTTAATCACTTTCATTTTTGCAACACTGTAAGAGTGTCCAATTGGATAGTCATAAGTTATATACTCTCAGTCTTCGTGCCTACTTGAACACTGGCCAAGTACAGGAAATTGGTTATATAAGTAGACGTGTGGTCAAGTGGAAAAACTGCAAGTGTGGTTATTTGGACTGAGCAAAAGAACACTAAAGCAGAGGAAAAAACGATCATGTCTTGTTTAGTTGAAAATGTCTTTTTTGAATGCCTTATGAAATGTCTTTTTTATTTTTCAGTTATTACGTTAGACGTTTGCCTCACTTCCACTCTTTCTCATTTGGTCATTTTGGATGTTTGAGGCGTTTAGTTATTGCATCAAACAAGTACTACTCATAAAGTAAAGCATGTGATTATGAGCATTAAGTTAATTCATTCATCTTCGTTCCTCTTTTTGCACTTCCCTAAATGTGTCACATCACACTTTTGTAAATGTGACCCATAATCACAAGTTCCTCAAAACAATGCTCTCACACAAGTGCATGAGAAAGTTTTCCAGTGGAGGTCATTCAATCCAGAGTATATAGTATATAATGATTTGCCAAATGCCTTACTCAAGGTCAGCTATTAATAACGGAAAGTTACAGAATATGTTGATAGACTTGTGTAGCTAAATATGTACAGACCCACGTGCACTTCAATAAACGCAGTCATCCTGAAGGCTGGTGCCGTAATGATGATCTCCTTTAAAACGTCGTCTGGGTGGAGTGTCACTGTTACGTCACATGTGCTCTTGAACAAGACTGATATTTTCTTGTTCTAATCTGGATATGAAAGGGCCCTGTGTTCTATGAAAGGGCCCTGTGTTCTGTAAAAGGACAGTTTGTGTAAACAAGTCTTGCTCCCACTTCAACCAAACATGTATGAAGGCGTATTTTTAACTTGGAAGTGTGACTGTGTCAGTGCAGAGTCAATATCTCGCTCTCTGCTATAAATGTGTGGGGTTAGAAAGCACAAAAAAATGTCTTAGTTAGTGTTTTGTGCCTGTAAAAATATTCAAACATCCTTAATATAAGTTATTTAAATATAATATAACCACATATGTAAAATAATTAAATTGTCTGGGTTTGTTGGCAACATGGCAAGGATAGATTGGATCCTTATCAACAGCATGATTATTAAACAAAACAAACTCAATTTAACAATTAAAATTCTTCAAAAATGTTACGTTATTAGAAGAAAGAAAGCCGTAAGATTTTAAATTATTATGGCAAGTAAATAATGACGAGGTTAGCACGATTTCTTATTTTAAAGGGACACTTCACCCCTTTGCATTAAGCTTTGTATCTTTAGAAACCCAGTCATATTTCTTAATGGTCATGGTTTATTCCCTTATTCTCCCCTGAGATGGGAGAAATAAGGATAAAGTGTTCCTTCCTGCTTATTATGACGTAAAAATCGTCATTTTATTTCATATTAAGCAGGAAGTCATATTTCCAGGGTGTGGGACCCACTCACCCCACAGGCCTATTACAGATCAATGGGTGGGACTTCACTTGCAGAAACTGAATCAATATCAGCCATCTTGTTTGGAAGCTAAGCTAAGAAGCACTGTGGAGATAGGAAGTATGATAACGATGGAAGAAACTAAACATGATATGGAAGGATTTTGAAATTCTGCTGCTCGAATCTGATGTTTGAGGCTATCTTTACGAGTCGCAGTATAGATGAATCCGGCGAAACTACCGGAAGTAAGCGGGGCGCCATTACTGAGCTGTTGCTGGGTAGCGTTGCGCCATTGCCTCCTTTTGTTTTAGTTGCAACTTGCGTCCACTGGAATAAACAGCTCGCAATTTACGACTGTCACTAACGTTACAACGTTACCCCTTGTATAATGTCGAGTGGGTAAACAGTTTCCGTTATAAATTGCTTCAATGGTGGCAGTAAAATTTCAATTTTGAATAGAAAACATTGTGAATACCCCGGGTCGACTGTCCGTCTGGAGCCGTACGGTTTACACAGATTTCCTGGGCGAGTACAAGACGCGGACATTCGCGTATAATAACAATTATTTAATGACATAAGTAAAAAAATATAATATGTGATATAGTGATCAGCAAAATCTCCTCTCTTGCTATTTTTTCTATTCAATTAACATGCTATGGACATTAAATGGCTTTCCTGAGCTAAATGTAAAGTTATGTGACATAATTGTTCTCCCACTGTTACATTGACCTCTTTCCATGGTTTAAAAACACTAATTGGTCGATATTATGTATACTTTCTAGCATAACGTTACCTTACCCTTGCCCGTTGCAATGTGAAAATGAGATAAATAATAATGGACACAAATGAAAAACATGAATTTGTTTATTTGATTTCATTTATTTATTTATTGTTGCCAAATGGACAGATCTTTTTATAGTTTCCTCGTTAGCAAACGTTAGCCTAGCTAGCTTGCCAAGCTATTTTCATAAATAATCTGTAAGATCGTTTGTACCTTCACCTGTGACTGGAGGCCAAGGTCTAACATCATCAACCCAACAAGTCTGCCTGGCTGTAGCTGTCATCGAGGGTGCGTTCGCGTTATCACCGAGGTTTGTTTACATACCGGTGCACATGTCTATGCCGGTGTAACAGCTCAGTAATGGCGTCGCCACAAGATGGCAGCCTACACAGAACGCTCGTCGGATTCGTCTATAGTGAAGAGCAGCTGAGGCTGATGGAGGAACAGGAGGCGGCTGCCTGTCGCGGTCGAGGAGCCAGGACCGGCTCGAGCTGGGCGAACTGCTGGTGCATGTGCTCTCGCTGCGAACTACGAACACAGATAGAGTCCGTCAGCTGCAGAGAATTTCAACGATGGCAATTTCTCCTAAACGAAATCTCTAAATCAGACGAGCACAAGGACGTTTGTGTTGTGATGTGAGCCATCGTAGTTCCGCCTGACTGAACAGGTATCATGCAGTAATTCACCATATAGAAATAAATACAAACGAGTGAGTTTACCAATTTAACGTTCACAGGGTTCGTTGTGGGAAGAAGGAGGCAGGAACCGGCGAACATTTAAACAGTTTAATAGTAAAATGAACAAATACAAAACAAGCCAGCAGGCCCTCATTGACGACTGCTGCTCACAGCAGAAACAAAACGCAACATAAAATCAGGCCGTCCTCATTTTATGCTTTCGCTCCTCTGTGAAAGACGCGAGACCGGCGCGCGCCTCACAGGTGTCTTTCATTATCACTCACGCCGCCGGCCTTGCGCCACAGCCAACTAACTAGAAATTTAGTGTGAAATGAATTTCAAACTCTGGTGGCAGCTAACGTTAGCCTTGTAGACGGAGGAGTCATTTCTCTGATGTGTGCGCAGTTCCGAATTAGTGGGTGTGTGCAATGTGGTGCATTGTGGGAGTTGTTGTCTTACATACAAATGCGCCCCTCGGTTATTTTCGGCCTTTTCTCGGTCAAGAGGGCACCGAATTCAAAAATTCTTTTACATTTCGACCACATATATGATCCACTTTCAATAAAGATTAATGTTGAAATGGGTGAAATGCTCCTTTAAGGATGTTCCGATATTTGAACTGGAAAATAGGACTAAAATGCTTGTGATTTTTTTTTCTTTGTTTGTTTATTGTAGTGAGGGTACTGATATTTCCCCCGAGAGAAATATCTGCACATGCAAATGCACTGCACATGCTGCATGCATGACTCCTTCCTGTTCAGTTCAAAACCACATGGTTGGCAAAAGCACCAGAATAGAGACAGAAAGAGGATTTGAGCCCAGGTATATCTTGGATCGTTCTCTTGTTTCACACATTTTCTTTTTTCTCTTGTACATCTCACTTTTCTCAGTCCTGTCTTGTTTCTCTTTTTTTCTTTCTCACAAGATTGCCATCTAAATGTGGTCTCTTTCGTGCCATGTGACCTGCACAGAAGTGCTTCAACATGCTTTATATACTCTTGAAAATCACTCCTCATGGTTTGACTTCTTATACTGTTGGATATGGAAAACGGGCTGCACATAATTGTGTAATTGTGTTCTTGAGTAATTTTATGGTTACTCTAAGAACACAGGCTTCCTTTATTTTCTGGATTTAATCAGAGCTCTAGATCTCACGGGGAACTTCTCTTTTCTCTTCTCTCGCTCTTTCTCTCCCCTTGATAATTTCCCCACTGCTTCATTTTCTGTGGAACATTCTGAATCCAAACTATTCTCTCCATGTAAGTCTTGTCTATTTTTCTGTGAATCCATTGAGAGTAGACTCTGAAGAGAGTTTGCCCTCTGACTTTTAGGTGTGTGTAGTTGAGGCACTGTTGGTTCCATAAATAGTGTCTTGCAATACTGGCTTTCTGGGTATCTTGTGTAGCAAGCATTCAAGATCGAATCCACACACACACACAAGTCAAGCCATGGCCAAGAGCATGTGAAGAGCTTTCAGCTGGCTGCGAGTGAGATCAAGGCTGAAGACTTTTGCCTTTTATAGCTGGAGAGAGGAGTCTGGACAAAGTAAACAGTGAGTAATACTGCGCTCTTTCCACTTCCTCTCTCTTTGGGACATTAAGAATGTTCCCAGGCCTGTTTACATGACTGCTTGAAATTAAAATAGCTTATGTTTATGGGTTCACTCTCTTTTTCCAGGATAGAGATTGTGTGCTGTGTATAGGAGAGGACAAGGGAGAGAGAAAGCAGAGGGGAGGTGTTGTCACCGTGTAATGTTCATTGTTCACATTTTAAATCAGCTAACCTTTTGCAAATAATTTTGTTGTCTCATGTTCTTTATGGATTTTGGTGCTGAAATCCCTTTATGTAGTGTTGACTTGGGAAGTTGGGATTGCAGTATGACCTGTTTATTTATAAAGCAGGCATCAGATCATTTTCCTGTATAACATGTGATTCGAATCTTGTACTGCTCATAATGAAATATATGAATAGCCTTGATGACCTAATTTCATACCTCATGAGACTTAAAGCAGTTCTTAGTAATGTTTCAGTCTCAGATGTTTCTACCAAACCTTTAAAATCTAGATAAATTAGAATTGTTCACAAATGAGTAGAGCTATGACCTTAATGTGGATAGGAGAGCTCAGATAACGAGTTCATATTCTTCCTAATCTGACATAATTGCAGGTTTTTTTTCGTGTGTGTGCTAGTCTCAGCACAGTGTGTGACACCCAGCAAATTGAAATTGTAATTACGTTTCTGGCACTGCACAAAACCAAAATTTGATACAGATTGTATTTATGATACCTATCACGTGTCTGTCTGTGTATGCGCTCAATGCCAAGGGCAACTGTAGCAATGTATGACGCACAGCTAAACGAGTAAATAACAGTAAATTTGACCTTACTTTAAGTTTGGACTGGCAGATTTCAATTGGACTATAGATTATGAAACTGAAAACTATTGTTTCATAAATAATACAGAACTTTCAGTAAATGATCTTGGAATTCTTAGAATTCTATAATCTATTGTCAGTAAATGATTGAAAGCACACAATTCTCTAGAATGTCATTGCCTGCTGTTGCTTTTAGTCCTCACTGAAAATGAAGGGCCAAACCACACATAATAATTATTGATTTTCCCATATCTTTGTATATGTAAAATATAATAGAAATGAGCAGCAATAAAGCTCTCGACCATCTTAACTTGCCTTTAATTCCTTCTTAACTTAACCTTATACCGGAATACAAAAATTATGTTTATTCAAGTGTGCTATTAGTTCAGCTTTAAACTTTAACTAAAAATAAGAACATGTTTTGGCATCAATACAATAGATTTGTTTGAAAATACAGATTTATACAGAAACAGATATGTTCCTAATTCTGATTATGTGAGTTTTTGTGTACTGGGAGCATACATTAGAGTTTACTTCAAATTACTTACAGTTAAAGATATATTTCAAGTATAAAAAAATATACCTAAATGGGAACATAGTAGTATACTTAAAGCAACACTAAGTAAGAATTTTTACGTTAAAATAATGTTTCCAAAATCGTTTCTGTGGTTCATCATAACAGGGTGAAAGGCACTTCTGCTTCTGCTTTGTGGTCCTATATCTGCTATAATCATGGTATGTAAGATTGCCAGATTGGGTTGCGTTTCTGTAGTTCTAATGAGACATAAGAAACCTACAAATTTGACTTGCTTTACGTCAAGCGTTACAATAGTCCTTATTTTGTTTTTATTTGTTTCTCATGTCGCAATACATCATACTTTTATGAAATCATGCAACATAGTCTACCTTGTCTGTGGATATCGTTCATTCCAAAGCCGGTGCTGGATAAACAACAAGTGTGTGTGCGACAGTAGGCTGCAGTAAATTATTTACAACAGCGGTAATGGACAATTCCGCTTCCAACCTGTAGGGCAACCACAGAAGAAAAGTTACTTGGTGTTGCTTTAAAGTGCAAAAATAGCAAGAATGGTAAACTAAATGTATGATATTAAGTTCACTTAAAGAAAAGAGTTTACAGAGAGAATTCTTCAAACCGTACTTTCATAAACTAAAAAAAGTGTTGTACAAGTATTTAACTAGTAAACTATCAGTATAACTGTACATTCACTTGTTAGTATTTGCAATACAAACAAAAAACGTAGTTACTGGTACAAGTAACGTTTACTACTGTTAGACTTAAAGTATACCTTTAGGTACTAAAAAGTGGGCCAATTTAGTCCTTGTGGCAATGAAATTGTAAACTTACAAGTATACTACTAGTAGCCTACATTGATATTATTCTACATAAAGTGTTCTCAAAAAATATTCTTGAACTTTCCTTAAATAGTAGCTACTTTAAAAAAGTATACTTGTTTTTTTGTAAGGGTATCCTGTAAAGATGCAGTTCCAGATATAAATGTTCAGCCAGTCTGAAGATAAAGTTCTAGTGTTTTTGCCAAATTCTTTAGGTACAGGTGACTGTTCCCCTTGAGGACAGCTGGTCCTCTGTGCCAGAGAGAACAGAGAACGCCCACTTGGATTCAGTGACTAGGCTGAAAGACAAGCTCTTTTTTCACTCCATAGTCAGCAGTATGGAGATCCGGCAGATCTGGTGAAAAAGGCGATGAGGTACTGACCCTGAGTCAAAGTGAGGTCACATTCTAAACTAACAGCGAAGAACCACAAAAGAAGTGGAAAAAACTGCATAGATGCTTGGTGGTAGCACAACTATCATTGTGCTCAGTCTTCGGCACTGTCAGGTTCTTCTAGGAGTGTTCATGGATAGTGAATTGTAATTGGTTTTGAACAAGGGGCATCTGGTACATGGCAAGATTCTCAAACTGAATTACAGAGATGGGAGATATTTTGCATCTTTTGTTGATGACTTTATGCCAAATTAGAATATAATTGGCTCTTTTATTCAATAGTTTCCACTCTTAATCATATATATTTTTTCTGATTGCTTCTGACTGATCTCTTCATCTCCCCCGTGGCAGATGCTGTGGTTGTTGTGTTGTCCTGGCAACACTGACAGTGAAATTAATGCACTGAGAGCGCTGCATTATTGATCAGTGTTAATGAGTTAAAGGTGTGGCAGATTGTGTAGTCAAAGTCTCTGTAATATGAACCTCTACCCTGCTGTGTGTGTGTGTGTGTGAGAGAGAGAGAGAGAGAGAGAGAGAGAGAGAGGTAGGATGTCCCAGATCTAAAATCATGAACATCATGATAGGGGTGGGAATCAGTATGTACATGGTGATATGATATCAATATCTGGGTCACCATATAATAACATTGCTATTTTTTCATGTTATTCGAATAATTACATGTTGGTATTGACTAGCTAATGTTTCCCACACTAGTTTCTGTATGTAACTGTATGTACCCTTTTGCTTTTATATTATCAAAAGTTTCATTATTATTATTTATTTCCCCATAGCCCTTATCTACAAAAGGAAGTCAATGCTTTTAAAAGGAAATCAATACTGCAAGGAAGCATTAAATTCAGCTTTGCCATCAGAGCAATAAACTACATTTTATAATTCATTACAATAGAAAACAGTTGCTTTTAAAATATAATAATATTTCACAAGATTACTGTTTTTTCTGTATCACAGTGGTGTTTATTTGCTTCATTGTTTGGTAACACTTTCAAATATGGTTTAATATATTAGATATCACAAACATTTAAAAGACTCACTGGGCCAAAACTTTTGATGAAAAGCCAAATAAACCTCTTTTGCAACTGAAAGCGGTACCACAACGCTCACTTTGCACGTGTGCGGCACACTGTATGACAGACCGCTATGATGATGAGGCTTTTTTTTTGTCATGGAAGACATTAGGCCTACTGTAATAGTCTGTTTACTTAATGTCTATTAAAAAGACAACCCTCAGGGAAAAACAGAGCTAATGGTCTCAAATGGAAAACAGTAGTCTGTCTTTTGCTCTGTGTATCCAACGTTATCTCACCACCAATTCATACGAATTCGAATTTAACAAAAATAGCACACATTCATACAGGTGAGGTCGTATGAATTGGTACGAATTAGCCACCTCGTCAAATTCGTACGAATTGCCGTGAGATCGGGTTGGTGTATCTGCATGTTTGTTTAAAGGCTTAGTATTGTATCCATGGGCAGCTTTAAATGATTTGAGCGCTCATAAACAACAACTGAGATGACAGAAGGTCTCAGTATGGATTTGTCTTGGAACAATGCGACATCATTTCAAATCAGCAATCAGAAGCAGACAATGGGGTTTTCTTTGAAAATGCTTAAGGAGGGACCTTGTGTACAGAACATACACTCAGTGTCTCTCGTTCCGTTTCCGTGGTTCTATGTCCCCTGATGATGATAATGCTCTCTTCCTTATCATCTCTATGGTTACATAGAACCAACAACATTTGGAATTGTACTGTACTGAGTATATGTAAGCAAGCAAAACAAACAGCACAGAGTTGCTCAGTGCTTAATGGCCTTTGAGGAGAACTGGCCACAAGACCAGAGAACAAAGCACATTTTGTTCTTCTCAGCATGTCTTGGTGGATTAACATCTTAACTTTGGTTACTGCTTAATCTAATAATGCAGAAGTGGGTCATGATACAAATATTTTGAAGTAAATACATGCATGCATTGTCTTTTTTTGTGCGTTTGATAATCGAACATGCATGTAAGCTGTGAAGACACATCAATGGGTATTTCCTTGAAACTACCCCTGAGTTTCGCAGAAATCAGACAAGAACCACAGCCAAGCCATGTGCAGTTTTAGACCTACTGTGGTAGGCTATCTGAATGATAATGCTCAGGAATGATTTATGCTGCATTTAAAATTGTATACTACACCCAACTGAAGTAAAAATGTTCAGAATTATAGCTGTTTGGGGCAATTAAAAAAACGTAATTTAAAAATTTGAACCAACAGTTGTGTTTATCATATTTGACCCTAACATGGGTTGATAACGAGTGTATTAATCACCATTTATTCCAATCCCTGCATGGGAGCTCCACTGGGCCGACAACAAAAACAATGAATGCATAAAGCATGAAAATATTTGCTGCTAATGTTTAGTTTTAAGGTTTGAGTTTGGGCTTAAGGAAGGTTAGGGTTAGGGTTAGGGTTAGGGTTAGAGGGTTTGCGCTGGTGCAAGCTGTTAGTAAATCTGGCCCTTTGTATTTGATGACAATAGCTTACAGTGCTTACCACTTGTCAGAAAACTCTTTTTTTATTATATATTATTCGGTTGAACCCAACACATTATCTCCTTACCATCATGCACCTGCAACCCCTTCCGGTTGTACTTGCACTCCTGGATTCAAATCAATGTTTCCAGCATGGTAGGCGGCCGCTCAAACAAGGATGCTATAGGTCGCTAGTTCACCCCTTGAGGCCAGGAGAATGAGGTTTACTCACAGCTCTTTCTAACTGGTCTCCTTTACACACCTAAACATACTTTCACACAAAAAAAACAAAACAAAAAAACAAGCAATTTCTATATTTTCATCTTACTAACATTTTTTACATTTGATAAACATATTTTTTTCGGGAGAAAGGCACTTTTATGTTTCATGTTTCTTTCATGTGGCTTCTGGTAACGGTGAACTCTGACAGGTAAAATTATATTAGGCTGCTGTCACTTTAAGAGCTAATGCACGGATCCAATATACTGTTACACATTTATCCAATATACTGTTACTTTATATTCTTATGTTTCTTTTTGTGTTTCTTTTGATTTTCGTTGATTTCAATGTTTGATTAATTCACTGTTCATTATGTAGATTGATATTGGTTGTTTTCTTTGCCTGACAAAGACTGCTTATGGTCGAAACTTTACAATTTATTAAACTTCTTTGGGTGCAGAAATAGCAGTGTGCTGCGATTCTTTTGCATTTCAGCTGTTTCGATGTGCGCATATACTTTGAATAGAGTTTAAAAAGTTCACTGAGAGATGTGTCTAAATATTTTCTCTGTAATGTTCCACTGAAGAAAGCGCTGGCAGAATTTTCATTTTTTTAATGGCTTATCCATTTGTTTGCCTTGTAAATGCTACTTTATCCTTATCATCAAAAAAAAAAAAAAATACTTGTTAAGTCTAGAGATTGCCTCAATTTGGAAACAGGCTCTGAGAATAAACTCAATTAGATTTTGAGGGCACAAATTGCAAGGCTTGAACATTCTCTTTGACCCTCTCTAACTAATCTAATCACACTAACAGAGCACTCTTGACATCTTTCTTTTATTACCCGCTAATGAGCCACTCAGTTCGTCTCATCTACCCTTTTAACTTGGCAAAATAGCGCAGTATTATCTATGGTTTTAATCATCTCTCTGTTGTTGATGATCAGTTTACTGAGATACCCTCTCAGATTTGAGCAAAATATAAATTAAGGGCCCATTTGATAGATCACTGTTGTGGATATTTTTGAGTCTATGATCCCTGTCTGGCCCATGTGCATACCACATGCTATAACCAGTTCAGTCTTTGCATAACTATGGATCTAAGGTTGCTGCTATAGCATGGCTGGCATGCAAACAAGCCAGAGATGATGCAGCAGACGGGACGGACATATGAGGCATTGTTAGTCTTATTCTGTGGTCTAGTCTATGGAATTCTATTTTTAACTCAGAGAGGTAAAAGAAAGGTTGGTCTTCAGTCTCCATTTCACATTCATATTGAGTAGTGTCCAAAAGTCTGAAACCTCATTGAAGATTTGAGATTTAAAAAGTTTAGGATTTAGAAAAATTATAAAGGAACATGAATAATATTCTGCACTCGTTCTGAGTACCTGATCAAATCAAATTGATCTTGTGAGGGGTGACTCTTACTGCTCAGATGGCTCAAATGTTCTATCTACTGAAGCACAAAATACAAAATTTGAGTGATTTTTTTTTTCCACGAAACTCAATAAGAAGCAATATTGTGAAATAATAATTCAATTTAAAATAACTGTTTTCTATTTGAATATATTGTAACATGTAATTTATTCCTGTGATGGCAAAGTTGAATTTTCAGCAGTATTTCTTTTTCAGTCTTCACGTCCACATGATGTAGCCTGTATGATGGTTATGGTGCTAAAGAGAGAGTTTTTATTATTTTCATCAATGACACAGCTTTTTTATCAGGGTTCTTTAATGAAAGTAAAACAGAACATTTATATGAAATATAATAAAAGCAACAGTACCCCACAGTTTGGAACAGTAGGCTACCGTATTTTGTAATAGAAATGTAAATATTTATAAGTTGCACTAAAAGTGGTATCAGAGTGTTTAATTGAATAATTTAATTGAAGCGAAACAATGTATAGATCTGGTTTGCTGTTCATACAGAAGGGTCTTGCTTTAAAAACTGCTGAAAAACAAGGTAGGGTTTGAGCAGGAATGTCACAAGAATTATCGTATGGAATGAGGTAAGGGCTGTTTAGGGACACTCTCAACTTTGTGATCAGTGGATTCATATGAAACTCCTCCTGAAACCGCTGTGAGGAACTTACTTCACTGAAGTCACATACAAAGCCCCGCCTGTGTATTCTGATGACAACAGAGAAACCTCTCAGAATATCTCCCTCAGCTCATGCCCTTCTAATCTATTGTCTCTAATGATATTTGAAAGGATAAACTTGTAAACTTTAATACGAACTAATAGAAAAGAAAGACTAATAAACATGAACAGTAATTTTTTGTGTGAAGAACTTTGTCTGTGTGGGCAAACAATGGAAACTGAGATTTATATATATATATAAACACACACACAAATTATTTCCCCCCTGTGACGGAGAGAGTCATGCATAACATCTGACCTTACTTCAACTTGGTGTAGGTAATTCAGCAGAGCCCTGTGAACTTCAACACGCCCTTGGTGAAAAACTGGTTAGCTGGTCTTATCTGGTAGCCTGGTCGGGGGTAGATAGATGAGTTTTGGGGTGGCAGTGGAAAACTGGTTAGCTGGTCTTATTTGATATTCCATCCTGGTCTGGGGTAGATAGATGGGTTTTGGGTCAGTGGAAAAACTAAATTAAAGGAGTAGTTCACTTTTAAAAAAAACATTTGCTGATAATTTACTCACCCCCATGTCATCCAAGATGTCCATGTCTTTCTTTCTTCAGTTGAAAAGAAATTCAGGTCTTTGATGAAAACATTCCAGGATTTTTCTACATATAATGCACTTTACTGGTAACCAAACAGTTTAAGGTCCAAAAGACAGTTTCAGTGCAAACTGTTCAAACTGGCTTTAAACGATTCCAGACAATGAATAAGAGTCTTATCAGGCGAAACGATCGCTCATTTAAAAAAAAAAAAAAAAAAAAACAAAGTTTAAGTTTTAAGTTCTGTCTGTGATGAACAAACCTTTTCCGTGTCAATTTGTTCATTTCGTTCGTTGAATGAACCAAATGACACGAGAGAGATTCGTTCATTTTGATAAACAGGAGAGTCACGAACGCGCATCACAGAACAGAGCAAGGCGACAATTTGAGCATATAAAACTTAAACTTTGTTATTATTTTTTTAAATGACCGATTGTTTCGCCTGATAAGACCCTTATTCATCGTCTGGAATCGTTTAAAGTCTTTTGAACAGTTTGCAGTTTGCACTGAAACTGTCTCCTGAACCCCAAATAAATGTACAGCCAACAAGAAAGCCTTTCCAGGTAAAGCAAACACTAGGTAATCAAGTTTTCATTACAGTGATGAACAACTGTAAACAAAGTGAATGTTTGGTAAATAGTGCGGAAGGTTTTTACCCCGCCCTGTGGTGGTTTTACACTGAAATGGGAGGAGTGCATGCATCATGGACAGATCTGGAGACAGGCAGGATGTGAACACGCTCTCTGGCAGCTGGAGCTGAAAGGTAATGATGACTTTTAAAAAGATAAAGGCTGAAGTGTTCAAGTATTCAATCAGGTTGGTGTCCGCTCTTTGATAGCGAGATGTTTGAAGACTGTGTTCCGGTTTTTTAACTTTCATGTTGTGTAAGGAGCGCGAGACTTTCCTCCGCGTGCGGTTGAGTTTTGACGTTAGCAGGTCCGCTAAAACAGTCCGCATTTTATTTGCTCTACAGCTTTGTTTAAATAAATGTGTGAGCGATTTCAGATTACAAACACGGTTTCTGAACAAATTAAAGTGTCTGTGGGCTTGTTTTCAGCATTTTTCCTGTTAAAAGTAGCCTAAAGTTCGCTTGGTTGTTGTTTGGCGTCACCTGGGGAGAGGTAGCTACAATCACAGATCGCATAATGTTGGTTAAAAACTAGTGAACATCTTCAGGGAACTCAAGCATCTTGTAAGCTGGTTCAGAGAAATAATTACTCCAAAACAGTCTATATTTAGTCGTTGACAGTGTGCGTGCCCCTGGAAACTGCGTACGGTGTTTTGTACACAATTCTGTGTTAGACGTCCAATCAAATTAGGTTTAATAGTAACTTTAGTGTCCCCTACTATATTTGAGATTTTCTTGAATACTCGTTAGCTTGTAGCCCACTTGTGATCTTTATCAGGTTGTGACGTGCCTAATCGTGTCTGGACATGGGATGAATTTACTTTCACAGTTGGTATATGAAGTGACTGTTGGTTTAGCACAGCTCTCTAGGTTCATGGTATGAACAGAAATATTCTTCCCGTTTAACTTCTAAATGCATACTTTAATCTCATAACAATCTCTTTTGCTTTTTACCCAAACACTTTTCACAATTTTATGGTATGCTCCTTGTTTGCATGTGGGTTGCATTGTGACTCCATTCATAGGTGGAGAGTGAATCAGACTGTCAGTTAATAGTTTAGGAAACAAAGTTCGGCAGTTCAAATAAATGTCCTCTAAACTCTTACAGTTTTGTTCTTCCACTCTATAAATCGATTGTTGCTTCTGGTTTCCCAAAAGCTTTATTTGTTGTTAAGGATGTAATCTAATCTCTTTGTAATCTAAATGTATGCAGATTGTGCCCTGAAGGAAAAGGCAGACAAATATTAAATCAGTGGCCACTTTCAGGAAAATTTATTTAGACCTGTTTGATTCTGAATGACCTCACCAAGAGGAAGAAAGAGAGATCCTGGAAAAGAGTCATCCTACTTTTTTTTTTTTTTTTTTTGTCCTACATCCTTCTTGGGGATACTCGAAAGTGAAGGCAATGACCTATTATAAAAAGGATATGATTGGTTATGTGGGCATTTTGAGCTGTACTTTGCTGTCTGCTGTTGGTGTTGGGTGAGCATAATCATACCAGCAAATTGGGAAACTATCCCCTGGTTTCACAGACCTGCTTATGCCTAGTCACAGGCACCTAGTCACCTGCATATAGGCACCTGCCTGTTCACACCAAAGACGATAACTATAAAAGATAATTATAGTTATCTTTTAGCTAAAATAATTAGATATTAGCTAAAGTTGTTCTCAGTATTAAAGAATAGCCGAGGCCACACCACAGCTATAAGGAAAACAACACAGAGAAGTTATATCGCTGAATTCACTTTCGTAATGATTATTTTCCCCATCTGATGAACGATAAAAACCTTGACAGCCCATCAGAATCATTCCTACTATAACGATTTCAAGCATTTAAAGCAACAGAAAAGCTATAAAAACTACAGATAATAATATCTGCTGGTGTGCATGTTAATATAGTTAACGTTATATTTATCGTTGTTGGTGTGAATGGGCCTTGGGCAACAATAAGAAACCAATCACAACGTCGTCATTAGATACAACAACACAGAACAAACAAATCTCCATGACAACATATTATACAACACCAAGCTAAGATTAAGTAGGCCTTAGTTTACAATGGCGCTGATGTTTTTCAAGATATGTCAGTGCAAGTTGCATTCAGTTTAAACAGCTCAAACTTCCAGTCAAAAGTATGTTTTAATTAAAATAATATACTCATGTTCTTGTTCTGTTGATCGAGTATTTGAAAGGAATCTTTAGTTTGGGGGAAAAAAACCTATCCCTAAATCATTTACTTGTTTACTCATATTACAGATTTTTCCTGTAGTAGTAGTATCTTAATAGTTTCCCACTCATTTAATGTGCTTGTGTTCTGTGGTCACAGGAGCCAGCTTTAGGCAAGCTGCATTGGGTAAATTTCCCTTGAATTAGGTGATGCATCCACAGAGAAATGTCAACCATTTACAGCCTGTCCCTCTAAGGGATTTTAACTCTGAGTCTGGAGTCAGAATGAGGTTCATTCCTGCCTGGTTTTCACTATAGTGTGTAAAACGTTAGCTTCATTATAGTATTCATCAAGTCTCTGCTAGAGTTTAGCACGACCCTCATAGGCCTTTTAGCTGTGGCAGTTCAATTTTACTTTTACCTCATCTTGAGAGGTAAGACTAAAATGGTTTCTGTATGACTCCAAAAAAAAAAAAGTTAGAAGTAATGAAGTATTACTTCTAGGAACATATTTTTACTCTTCTTGTGCTTCTGAAGTCATTGTGCATGGTGAGCAGGAAGACCAAGTGCTCTGTTTGCGTCAGTGGGTTTTTTGACTAACTAGGGAAAATCCCTTGGAGTTTTACTCATTATCTTGACTCTTCAAGGGAAAGGAATGCCCTTCAAGGTATGCTTGTGGTCCCAATGTGTTAACATTCTCATTCTATCGGTTTTTAAAGCTAAGCATTTTCAAAGCAACCTACAGGATGTTATCAAAGTGAAATGGCTTATCTTATAAGAAAAGCCTGCAAGTTGGCGGGGTTGGGTGGGGGACCTTGCTGGTGGCGTTCCTCGGATGTGTTTTTAAGATCCCTCACACTTTCATGTACTTTTGTTTTGGTCACTTGCTTTCCATTTGGCTGCCACATGGGAAATACTCCACCCAGTTCCTGACAATTAGCTTCAATGATGGAGAATTCATTCTCTTCCAGGAAATCTGCTCTGAAGTGTTAAAGGAGAGCTCATGTTTTTGTTTCATGCTGCTAAGCTGTGTATGTGAAAGATAAGCCCAATTCATTTTATTCTCATTTCTTCCTTCATACACTATTATTCAAAAGTTTGGGCCTTTTTTTTAAAATTAAAATTATTGTATTTATTTTGAATAATCTTATTTTGAAGTTTCTATAACCCTGAAAATAAAAATTGAGGTTTCCACAAAATTATTATGCTGAAAATTTAGCTTTGCCATCACAGGAATACATATTATTTACATAATAATATTATATAACATAATATTGCTTTTATTTACTGTGTTTAATCTAATGAATGTAACCTTAAGCAAAAGAGATTCAAAACAAACTTTCAAAACATAAAATAAATCTTCCAACTCTAAACATCTGAATAGTAGTGTAGGTCTTAATTTTGGGACAGTCCACAGAAAAAAAACACACCATGCACCTGAGCCAAGATAGTCCATCACAGAGTGACCAGTTTGCTTTTTGTTTAGCCTCAAACATTTTTATTCATGTTTGACATTAATTTCCTAAAATGTCATTGGACTGGAAGTCACACACAGAGATTATCAACAGTGAGTGGGTGAATAAATAGACAGTGCTTCTAAACTGTATTGGAGTTAAATATAGTTTTCTTCTAGTTTTTTTTCGCATTTTTCCTGCTTCATGGTTTCTTGTTTGTAATTTTTAAACTAGAACACTGGCTCTCAACTGGTGGGTCACAGGTCTGATGTTAAAGTGTTACTGGCAGTAGTAAAAAAAAAATATTTTGAAATATTTAGCATAGTTTGGATGGTAAAATAACTTGACAAATAGTCAATTGCCAATATGGACTGGTTTGAGAATATATATTACACAAACACACACACACAGCCACACATCAAACCATCAGATAAAATTTAGACATTAGATAAAATTTGATATTTTTTTTACTAGTGGGTGCCAGACACTAGTTAATTTATGTAAGTGAGGATAGCAAAACTGTGACATGTCATACCCCAAAATTCTTCATACAGTGGACTACCAGTAAAGTGTATAACAATTTGGGATGAACTGAACAAATTTAAGCATTACTTGGTAATTTGTTGACCTAAATAAATTGATATTGTCTAATTGTGTATTTAGGTTGAATAGCTGTCAGCTTTCTGCTGTTAAATTTAATTCATTTATGAGACTGTAACTGAAGGATGGCCAAAGCCATGCAGTGAAATATCAACTGATTTCATAACTCTTGAGTTCTTGTCAGTCATCTTGTATTACCATTTTCTAAACTATAGTGAATAAACTGTTATAACTTTAGAAATGTTGAAGGTGTCTGAATAAATTTACAGTATCTTTGACTTTATATATTAAAATATGTAATTGGCCACTGAGACATTTAAAAACCAAAATTGTCAGCCTTATGTCATGCCATGTCATGTTAATAATTTTGCATATTATTGGGCTTATAACTTTTTATTTACATTTTAACGGTACACGCCTTTGGTGTTGTGTTGGGTGACTTGTTGAACCATATAGATAAATTTGAGTAAATACAGAACTAATATAAAATGCTCTTGAATAAGAATTAGCTAAAAACTTAACTACACTGTAAAAA
This sequence comes from Pimephales promelas, assembly GCF_016745375.1. Next base: position 8,023,630 of record NW_024121099.1, on the reverse strand, counting down.
ACTGAGTAAAATTTACTTATTTTTTTAAGGCAACTTTTTTTAGTAATTTTTTTTTAGTAAATTTCATACATAGAATTAAGTAAATTATACTTTAAGTGAAAGTAACATAAGAAATTAAGTCATTTTTATTTAGCTATTTAATTGAATTTTTCTTTGTACAACATTTCACTCAAACAATATAACATTAAATTAGACCACACTTTTTAAAGGGTAATTCCACCGGTGGGTACATGTATTGAAAATGGGTCATATATGTTGTAGACCAGTATCATAAATTTCTAATTTGGGTCCTTCTTGGTCGATAAAAGGCAGAAAATGACTTTTTAGTGCTTGTGGATTGTAGACAACAATCCTTTTTTCATGTAAATTACATTGTTTTTTTTCTGTAGTATTTAATTCACCACAAAATCATTTTTATTAGTGTATAAATGCACACCTGCACTGAAAAAAAAGTAAAAATTACTTTAAAAATATGCGTGCAAAAACTTGCTAAATAAAAATTAAGGAAATTTCACATGAAATTAGTAAGTTTAGTGAAAGTAACAAAGAAAATAAATAATTTTAACTTTGCTAGTAAAAGGTTGAATATCTATTTAGATGAAGTATATATATATATATATATATAAAGACGCATGTATATTTATAAAATATATTATTTATATATAAAATATTTATATTTATTTATAATATAAATTATATATAAATCTATACAGTATATACATGAAAATATTTCTTAAATATATACAAGCATGTGTGTGTACTGTGTATATATATATATAATTATACATAGTGCACCCACATATATTATGTAAACACAAACTTTTATTTTGGATGCGATTAATCGTTTGACGGCACCGTATCTGCTTATCAGAGAATACACTTCATGTAAATGCAGAGAGCTCAATACTTAGTAGACCATGCACAATGACGGTAACATTTGATGGATAGTTTGTGATTGAATGTGTCATTTTGAGTATAAAATGAATTCTAAATGTCACAAAATAGCTATTTATTAATCCTAACAACAAAAGCAATGATAAAACTGTGTTAATACAGCTGGAAAACAGTGAAAAATCACCTTCATTAATTATTCAAGGCCCAGTGCATGATGGGAACACCAGTATCAGAAAAGTTAATTTTTTAACGTTTATATTTACGCTTAAACTTCTACACACTTGAATTGAGTACTAATATAGAATTTACTTTTTTTTTTTTTTTTAATTCTTGCCTGAACTAACTTTTTCATGTAGAAAATGTTTCATGTTTTCATTGCTTCATCACAAAATCATACGCCATTTGAATTCTGTGTTCGTGACGCTGGTCGGCAACTGCTTTGCATTGTGCCGGACAACATAATGACTAATTCTTTCTGGTTTTGACTTGTTCAGGACATGTCCTGTGCTGTTATTTCTCATTACATTTACATTCTGATAACTGTCCAAAAATAGATATAACATCAGGTGCTGCTACTCATCCTAGGAGACCAGAATGAAAAACAGACAAGCAAACATGCATGCAAAAAACATTTTGCATATGCATAGTCCTATTTGTAATTAGGGGTGGGCGATATAGCCTAAAAATTATATCACGATATTTCAAGAATATTTGCGATAATGATACTTATCACGATATAGAAAAAATATATATGAAACAATGTTTTATTGGTGATTGCAGCTGGCTGGCAGCAGCATTAGTGCAAAAAAAAAAAAAGTATAACATAACTCCATATCATTTTATTTTAACAATAACTACAGTAATACATTAACAATATTAACAATAACTTCAGAAGCCTGCACAATATTGTCACCTAATAAAATTTACCTAAACTTTGAAGTACAAAAATAATAGTCTAATAGTCTGCCTGCATAGTTTTTGGATTAGCATCAAATGAGGTATACAATACCTAATTTATACAATAATTGTATAAAATTGGAACATTTAGGGAAAAAAACATTTAGTGGGGAATAAATAAGAGACAATTGTAACACTAAATCTGGTAAAACTTTACACATTGCTCTTTGTATTGTACATTCATGAAAAAAAAACAAGGTAACAAATCAAAAGGATTAATTATTATATAGCATAGTCTACTATAAAATTGAGGCATGTTTAAAATGTATAGCACAGCTGTTTAATGAGGCAGCAACATATGATCGATAGGACAGAACAAAGGCTATTAATAATCTTTTATTGCGCAAAAGTATTATGATATGAAAGGCTCCAATATATCGCACAGCGCTTATGCGCATCCCGAGCGCTGAATGATGCGCTTGAAGCAACACGGAGTCACAGCGCGCACGCGCAGCGCGTCGAATACTCCGCACTGAACAGTTCAAAGCACAAAGTAAATAAATATTGATGCGTAGCGTCGTGTATAATATACAGCATCTAGCTGTGCAATCGTTTATCGAGTCCTTTCTTTTAACAGTTTTACATTTCAGTTACTGTGCGCGTGATGAACAACAGTGCTCTGACTCTAGTGTTTTGCTCTAGTCTAACAGACACCCGGCCGGTAGAAAGTAACATGATGATTTAACGTTACAGCAATAAAGTCCAGCAAGATAAAGTTGTGTTATGCGAAACCATAGACCTTTTATTTACAAATATAATAATAGTAACATTGAATCATCTTAGAAAGAGTTTAATCGTGTTGACTGTTGTACCCGAACTGCGGAAACTCTGAAGGAAGATTAGGCGAATGCAAAATGTACGCTAGTAGGGAAGTGGTGAAACGAGTTTTCATGCATATTTGACAAAAAAATAAATAAATAATTGTGTTGTTGGAGATCTGACCTCTTGTACTCAAACAACTTCCATATTATTGAAGTAGCGCCCTTTTTAGGAACTAAATCTTGATCTGATCCGGAGGCTTACATGCTGCTGTGTTGTTGTGCACGCGCTAAGTAACGTAAATACGCCATACGTCATCATATCATCAATATCGCGATATGACAATTTTTTATCATGTAAAATTTTATACCGGTATTATCGTGGACGGTATGATATGGCACAGCCCTATTTGTAATTGCTGTTGACTAGTTGCTATGTTTTCTACGGTGGATTTTGTGCACATTAGAAATTAACCACATTAAGCACATTAACCATCAGCTGGTGGTAGACCAACCAGTTAGTGGTATATTGGGGTTGGTTTTAGAAATGAAGAAAATTCTTGACAGTAATTCAACAGTAAATGCATTGTCTGTTCACTTTTACAATCCAGCTGGAGTTAAACCGTTTGTAAAGGGCTTGTGAATAGATCTGTCTGTGTTTAGTCTGGTGATGTGAGGCAAGGAGAGATTCAGTTCATTGTTTACACAGTAAACGTAATGTTAATTATTAATAAGAGACTTCACCTCCTGGGGACGCTTGCAGCTTACACTTTCTCTCTGACCGTAAGTGCACTAAGTTGGAGCAAATGTACTGAACACCTGGATTTCAGCAAGTCATAAGTGCCCTTAAGTTTTTTTTTTTTGTTTTTTTTTTGCCCTGCAGGGCATATTTTAACAAGAAATTGTAAATTTACTGAACTTCATCTTCCCTGACGTTGCCTTTGTTTTTCAAATTTTCCTTATTGCATAATAGAATTGAGAATGTTGTAGTCAATCTACTCTGTATGCTTTTCTGCATGGTTAAATAAAACCTGTTGCTCGCCTTTTTTGCCAAATAATTTTGTTGGATACATTTATGAAAAGGAACATATAACACCTTCAGTCACTCAAAGAGGAAACTGACATTTTTCTCTCTACTGATAAATTCAAGCAATGCCAACAAATACTTGCCCAGGTCAGACCACCTGAACAAATCCTTGTGTGTGAACAGACCATGTTTACTCTTGCTGTTTCAGGCTCTGATGTTCCATTTAGCCATTATTACAGCAGCAGCAGCAAAACATGTCTGTTCTTCTTTCTCCTCAGATATGGATATTTCCTTGCCAGATCATCCTTGTCTCTGTGATTTGCTCTGCCAGTTTGTCGGGATGGGCTAAAAAAAACCAATTGAAGCTGAGCACCATACCCCTGGACACCTCCAGCGTCTCACCTGTGCACAGGTAAACATGTACACACTTTGGCCCAAAGTAATTTCTCTTGAGAAACAATCTTTTTGATTGTATCAATTGATTTCATCATGGTTTTTCACTTGTCCACTGCTGATACTTTGAGAGCAAAGTGACTGATGTTGATATTTATATAACTGAATTTGAATACAATTTAATGACCATAAACGACAAGTACTGTGTATTGACATTTTAAGTTTTCTTGTATACAATATTTAATCATAATTCATTTGAAATGAGAAACAGGTATTTTAAGTGCTTCATGTTTTTATTCAGAAATACGAAACCAAGGAAATTGGCATTGTGCATTTAAGTCGAAATTGATTTTTCGTTGAAAATAAATGGCTCTGTGTCAGAGACAGGGACATATGTAGTCTTTAAATCACCACTGATCCCAGAAGCCAGCTGGCCCATGAGGCCATTCTAAATTTAGTCCTTTATCTCATACGTGTAAAACTAGACTATCCCTGCCCTCCATAGGCGATACTCGGCCTTTTACTAGTATTCCTTAGAGAGTTTACAGAAGACTGAAAGGAAAATGGGCTAAGGTAGAGCAGGAAGAGCGAAAGAGAATGGGAATGTAAGCTAAACTGAAGAATGCGAAGTTGAATAAATGAGAGAAGCCATGTGCAACAGAGCAAAGGGGTTGCTGGGAGACAAAAGCAACGAAACAAGAGAAATAGTGAGGAGGTGGTGAAAGAGAAGCAACAGGTGGATGGGGGGAAAAGAGGCATGGACAGAAAAAAAGGAGGAAGTATTGATAATTAACCTTTAGTAAGTGTGAATTGTCAGTTTAATGAAATAATTTAAAAATCTTTTTTTTTATATCTATAGACAGTTACTCCAAGGCATCCCAAATAAAGTGTTCTTTTTAAACTAGTGCATTAACTCTCATTTAGCATTAAACAAAGAGGTTCACTTTTTTTTAATTTTTAGCTTGAAGAGCCTAGCTTGTTAAAATCGGGTCATGTCCTTAAAGTAACTGATGTCTTTTTTCTACCAGTAGTTTGTCTTTTCGACTTACAGGGTCTTATGAAGTCATCTACGGTTGACATTTAGACACATTAGCATGCAGTACTCAAGAATTCATTTGCAAACATTCACACACACATGCAAACAAACTCTGAAGCAATGCATGTAGTCATCTAACAGAATTAACTTGTGATTATTTACGTCACTTTCCTGTGGTTTAGTTGAAACTGACAGCTAAACTGTTCTGGTGAAAGAGAGGCTATCTGGAAATGAAAACTGTAAGAGGTAGGGCAGGTAAAAAATTGAACCTTTGCAGTTTTCTGTGCTTGACCCCAGATATCACCTTGTGAGGTGCCTTTAGTTAATTATATATTTAAGAGTGCATGGCTGGGTTTTCTGGATGCAGCGCAAGCTACGATGTCGGATTCACAAACAATTGACTCTTATGTACTGGTCCGTTAAAAAGATTCACGAAACGGTGTCTAAATTCATTGTCAGTTAGTGGTTTGAATTGGACTTTTACCTGTGGTTGAGTTGACAACCGGCTCCCTCACTAATTATTTTTCAGTTCTGGGAATTGTTTCAGTTCATTTTTCAGGCATGGTAATGGGTATGACAATGTTGTATGTTTGGTTTCGGCAGAATAAATCTGCTATGTTGCTTGTGTAGGTTGTCATTGTTGCTGCTGTTGTGGCAGAGCAAGTACGGGACTCGCTTCTGCCAGTACATACACGACACGCTGCTGTGAGCAAGTAAGACACGCTGCTGCTGTACAATATAGCGTAAATGAATTACCCGCAGCAGATCAATACAGGTGGAGCTTGGGTATGCTACCCAAGTATTTGAAGGTTGAGCAGCGAGCTCATTGGCTACTGATACGGCAGGAACCAATCAGCTGCACCCTGTAGATAACTATGTGATTATGAACGGGTAAAAGAAACCTATTAGCCTGCACCATCGTGGGTTTGTGCGTCCTCGTTTCCTTTCCTCGCGTCTCAGATCCACCGCCTGTAGGATGTGAGGGAAGGCTGCAAGGAAAGAAAAGGAGGAGAGGACGAAGGAAGCGAATGAAAGCTTTTTTTATACATTGAAATACTTGATCACTCGAGCGTCACTTCACAGCATCATCAGCAGCGCTCAAAGGATCTGCCCTTATGTTGTTGAAGTTTGGTTATTTAAGAAATTAGTAGTAAATAATAAAAAGATACTGCAAAGGGAAAGTATAAATTCAAATTATTGTGACCGACGTGAAGGGGGAGGAGAATTTATACATGCGTCACATTTCCGCAAAGGATACGTCCTTGTATCCTCACTCCTCATGATGCCTCCTCACCCCTCGATCCTCGATTCCTCGCGGTGCAATTAGAGAATTGAGATGTCCTTCAAGATGGCTGAGCTCGATCGTTTTCCTGGTCTTAGCATGGAGGACGGAGGAGACGAGGAGGGATATTGAGAAGCGCCCCTAGAATTTCTTGCCAGGACTTTGTATTTCTGTCCGATTCTAAATGAACCGGTTTACCATTTCTTGGGATTAATGATACATATTCAGAAGGTTGTTTTTGCAATACATTTTCTTTTTTCCAATTGTAAACAATTCAACAAAACATATTTCACTATAAATATTATCGGTCATTGTTACTATCCCATTTTAAAACAACTGTTTTCTATTTGAATATATTTTAAATCTAATGTATTCCTATAATGGCAAAGCTGAATTTTAATGCAGCAATTACTCCAGTCTTCAGTGTCGCATGATCCTTCAGAAATATTTTTGTTTCTGATTCTTTGATGAATCGAAAGTTCAAAAGCATTTATTTGAAATTGAAATCTTTTGTAACAACTGTACTGTCACTTTTGATCAATTATTATCAGAATGAATGTACCCTTGTTGAATAAAAGCAAAACAAAAATGACTGAATCCAAACGTTTGAATGGTCGAATATATGGCACAAATACAGTCAGTATCACTACAATGACTGCCTCAAATGGGAAGTAAAACATATTTATTGTTAAGTGTGTTTTTTCAAAAAAAAAAAATAAATGTATTAGGTCTGTAGCCCTGTGAGTAGTTCTTAACTTAATTTTTTTTGTCTTTGCTGCTCAGGTGGTGAGATTTGGCACCATGCAGGGACCTCGGAGGAAGGTGAAGGTCATGTTTATGATGACTATGGTGTTTATCTTCATAGTGGTGGAGGTCTCCCGTAATGCTGGGAAGGGCAGTCGCAACAAAAATAAAAATCTGGTTCCCTTGAAGCGTTTTTGGGCAAAAGATCTTCCGAATAACGCCTACTGGAATCGCCAGCAGCAACAGCTGAACTACATCAACAACCCCAACCTAGAAAAACTCAACTTCACGATTGATAAACTTCCAGACTGGCTAAACGACACGGTCAGTCTTGATTCCTGTGACCCAGACTTCAGGGTGACCACCCAAGTCAAGGATTTCAACTCCTTACCGGACCGCTTCAAGGACTTCCTGCTTTATATGCGATGCAGGTCCTATCCCATCGTGGTGGACCAGCCAAACATATGCAAAGACCAACCATTCCTCCTCCTAGCTATTAAATCTTTAGTCCCGCACTTTGATCGACGTCAAGCTATTCGCGAGTCGTGGGGCAAAGCTGGCCGCCTTGCAAACAGAACGGTCGTCACGGTGTTTCTTCTTGGAAACGCAGCCATGGAAGACTATTTCCCTGATCTCTCAGATATGCTCCACCATGAGAGCTCAATGCATCGAGATATCCTTCAGTGGGACTTTAGGGACACCTTCTTCAACCTCACTATCAAGGACGTGCTTTTCCTGGAATGGCTGAGCACCCGCTGTCCTGGAGCCAGTTACATTTTCAAGGGGGATGATGACGTTTTTGTTAACACCATCCGCATTATAGACTTCCTAAGCAGTCTTTCTCAAGCCAAAGCCAAAGAACTGTTTGTAGGGGATGTGATTACTAATGCTGGTCCACACAGAGACAAAAAGGTCAAGTATTTTATCCCAGAGAGCGTGTTCGTTGGAGCGTACCCTGCGTATGCAGGCGGGGGCGGTTATTTGTTCTCGGGACAGCTGATCCAGAAACTTCATAACGTCTCGAGGTCTGTGCCCCTCTACCCTATTGATGATGTCTACACGGGTATGTGCCTCAGGAAACTGGGTCTTGCACCTGAGAAGCACAAAGGCTTCAGGACCTTTGATATCGAGGAGAAATATCGCGATAATGCCTGTGCCTATAAAAGCCTGATGCTGGTCCATCCCAGAAGTCCTCAATATATGATCAAAATCTGGGCCTGGCTGAATGACCCAGCCTTGAACTGTCACTGAACTACTGCTCTAGGGTTTGGCTGCTTTAAAGGGACAGTTCACCCTATGATTATAATTCTATCATCATTTACTCACTTCCATGATGTTCCAAACCTGTAAGACTGACTTAATTTCTTTTTATGGACCAAAAAGCGGATTGTTTTTCAGTGAAAGTCAATGGGATCAAAAAACTTTCAGAATATCTTCTTTTGTCTTCTGCAGAATAAAGACAGAGTTTGGAACAACATGAGGGTGAGTAAATGATAGCAGAATTGTCATTTGGGGAATTATCCCTTTTAATGTTTTACCGTGTTGTTCTATTTTGATTTATTATTAGCATCTTTTCGTGTAAATAATCTGGAGCAATGATGAGCTCTTTAAATTTCAAATGTGCTATCCAGTTCTAAAGTGGCTCTGAATTGCTACCTATACAGTATTTCAATGGCTTGACTTTGTGTCATATTCTGTTAATTATGTTACAAGTATTTATACACTGCCTTCTGGTTGTGAGGTCAGAGGTGCTGAGGATTGTGGGAAATGTAGTTCAGCTGGTCTGAACATGACCACAGAATACACCGCTCACCAGAGCACAAATATCTGTTAGTCATTTTAATACGATTTTTTTTTGCCGATGGGAGAATTGTTGTATCGTGTAAAATTGAACTGACATGTTTAAAGATCATACCTTTTAACAAACATTTTTTAAAGTTTCTATGTGGCCGTCACAAGCATAATCTCACTGTCCATACTTGCCGCTTTATTCAAACAGCCTGATAATTGAAACGTGTGCTTGTGTGTGTTTAGATTTATGAAAAGTTGGCTCATTTTTAGAGCACTGGGTGTGGGGGACAACAGTTTCAGATCTTAATTGAATATAGGTTGTCTACTCAAACCTCTACATATGTGCTTTTGACTCTACTGCACTGCTGTCTCTCTTTCTTCTAAACTGATTCTCATGCAGAAACAGACAATCAATTGCTAGTCTCAATCATAATTTTGTATAAAAAACCAAACCTGACCATTTCATCAAAGAAATGTGTAACATTTTTTCACTCCTCTGCTGGAAAAAGCAGACTAAAAGCCTCTTTCCCTCTTTGATCTGATTCGAAGACTTCTCAGGGTGTTTTGGTCAACAAATCATTTGAAATCAAGGCATCTCACATTTTACCTCTTTGACTAAATGAATGAAACTTTGCAGCCAATTTTCCAGCCCCAGATTAAGCCTGTTGCTGTTGTTCATGCTGTTTTTGTATTTTCCTTGCCATGAAGAGGCCAGGAAATGGTCTCAGCTGGATGACTTAATTATAGTACTGAATTTGATGCAGCAGCCCCCAACTCTTTTACAGTGACACCTGCTGGTCTGCACATGTATCTTTTTTTTTTATTTTATGAACACTGGACATTTTCCATAACCTGCTTTCATCTTGATATAATATTTAAATGCATGTGGCCTTCCAGTCAACTAGTTCACTTATTTTCTGTTTTTTTTTTTTTTTTAAGAGGCATAAGCATTGTAATCTGTGCTGACTTGTCCGTTTTTTTTTTTTTTTTTTTTTTTTTGACTTGTCCGGTCTATAAGCCTGTAAGTCTTCAGTCGGCCTCATTGGTTGTTTGCTGAGGACTTAAATCAATTTTGTGTCATATTTGTCTCGTTTAATATTAAGTTGACCAACCAGCTATGAGGAACGAGGGCCAGAGGATATGTGTTTTGTTGTCTCTCTCTGCTGTTAGCAAGGCAAGCACACAGTTGAACAGCCTGATCTTGTGTTTGGTGAGAAAACAAAAGTGTTTACATGTGTTTATGAACAGTACAAAAAGCTTGTATTTACTATTTTATTGGTCGCAGAGGTAGATTATACAAGTTTTATACACTGGTATTTACTGTACTCTTGTGAGTTCTCAAACTCCACAGGCTGTTGTCGTATGATTGATGTTTTTTTGTATCAGTGCAACTTTGCAGAATGAACTCTTGTTCTTGCCTTATGCTATTTGTGTACCAGAAGATCTTTTGGTTTATTTTGGCAATGCCTTAATGATGATTTGGTCTTTATGTAAATAGATATTTGGATGTTGAAATGAAAATATGTTGGGTAAAATGTGGCTTTAGTGTTGTATGTGTATTTATGCAAATTTAATGTAGGTTTTTGTATATACAGGCTCAGGAGTATGATCATGATAAAGTCATTAGTTTTTTTTTTTTTTTAATCAATTCCGTTTGTAATTTTGGATTTGTTCATTTATTCAGTCATGTCTATGCGAAATTTTCCGAAACTGTAATGGCTTTCAGGTATTTCACATCACCTTTTTTCATTCAAACTTCTTTTTTGCCATATATTTATATGCTGATTATTTTCTATTTTTATTTATATGTTTGTATATCACTATGCCACTTACCAAAAACACATTGTCAACCATGCAAATATTGCTACCAAAATGTGCCTGTTAATAATTCTGATCAATAATGTGTCTGACAGTCTGTTGTAATTGAATATGCACATTTGTGTTTGTCACGTCTCTGTCTACTTTTTTTGATTCAAACTTTATAATAAATGGAATAAATGGATGTTTTGTGTACTGCTGTCATTCTGTCCATTCCTGAGGGCTTCTTGCAGAGTACTTTGCTACTTTTACACCTGCTATTAAATGTGATCTTATTAAAATTTGATAAAAGACATGCATTCATTTTTTTCTTCTTTGTTACTTTGTGATGATGGATCATTGTGTGTGTTGCAGCATTTATGTTTTTTAAACCAGCAGAGGGCATCTTGGTACTTTGTGTGTCTTACAGCATCAGTGTGCCAGAGCTCTTATGCAGAGATATTTTTTTTGTCACAGTGCGGCACATTTTTTTTTAATGCTGAATGCCTCCCTCTCTTTGATTTACTAAGGTACTTTGTCATGATCGTTTCTGTGAAACTATCTTGTCCCAACGTGCAGTGTAATTTTTCCTCCAACACTCTGACATTTAATTATAGCAGAGCTCACAAATCATCTGTGGCTCTGCAAGCGATCTAGAGCTCAGCTAAACACAAAATTTTCATACCTAAATACACTAAATCTTATTCACACTTCCTGCTTTTGTCTCAGAACTTGTCATTTATTACCTGCTGAGATGTAAAATGCAGTTACTTGTACTTTCTTGTTGGTCTCTTGTATAGGAGGCTGTCTGTCAATTTTGTTTTAACTGAATAATTGAGAAATAACATGGCGTTTTATTTAATTATGTTTTATAGATGATTTTGTTAATTTATTTTAAATTTCAAAACTTATGGAGTCCATGAAAGCAAAAAAGACAATCCCTGTTATGTTTTTAATTGAAAATGACTATGCAACGCTGTTCAAAAGTTTGGGGTCATTATGATTTATGCATGAATGTCTCTTACACTCACCAAAGTTGTATTTATTTACTGAAATATAGCAACATTGTGGAATATTATAGTTTTAAATAATTTTTTTTTTAATGTAAATGTTTTAAAATGTAATTTATTCCTGTGATAGTCACATGTTGAAAACATCATCATTTGTGCTGCTTAATATATATATATATTTTGTTGATATTTTTTGTGATTAAACTGATTTGGTTTTCAGAATTTTTTGGATTAATAGAAAGTTTAAAGAACAGCATTTATCTGAACTAGAAATCTTCTGTAACAATGTAAAAGTCTCTGTCACTTTTAATCAATTTAATGTGTCCTTTCTAAATAAGTGTATTAATCTTAATCTAAATAATTCAAATCTTGATAACTTTAAACTTTTGTTGGTACTGTATTTAATATTTTATGTATACAAATATGAAAGTATGTTGTATTAAATAGACTGACGATGTGACAATTACATTTGTAAGTACAATTTTAGTCAGTACAAGTTCTTACAGAAAATTTGAATTACCATATTTCTCATTTGTCTTAAAAAAACATAAGTTTGTGGGTTTGGGTTTACATTTTGAAGCGTGTGTATCTTTTTTAAATGAGAAATTGCAGTGCAACACCCTCTCTTATCATCTTGTCCCTCAAGACATGGAACGGGAGGATGGGTGAGGAGTTGCTATTGAGACTTTCTCTCAAGGGATGAAGAGATGCTATTCTCTAGGATTAGAATCAGGAGTGGATGAGTGTGAATGTCTTAGTGAGAGGTTTTGAATGGTTTCAGAGAGTCTCAGAGAGCAGATGATGGTCTAATTAGATGTTTGTGTTTGCGTGAAATGCTGTTCAACTTTGATCAGGACAGCGGGGTAAGAAACAAACGGGAGTGTGTTTTACAATCATGTTTCCCATTGCCTCAGGAATGAGTGAAACTGTGTGTGCAAGGATATTGCGTTTGTGGATCTGAAAACAATAGCAGAAGAAGAACGATAAGGTGTCTGAGCATGTAAGGAGTATACATGAAGAGTTCAGATGCAAAAGCCTCTAAATGCCATTTGAAATGTTCTTCTTTAATGATGATTTTTATCAAAATTGTATATTTAAGTTCAGTAATTTCAGTTAAATAACAATTAATAGGTAATTATCATTGCCATTTAAGTGAAATCACTGAACTTAAATATACAGGCTTGATAAAAATGATCATTATAGAAGAAAATTTCAAATAGCACTTAGAGGCTTTTGCATCTGAACTCTTCACATGTCACCTTTACTTTCCCTATCCTCCAAATTTGCGGCCAAGTATGGATGCGAGAAAGCAGAAATGAGACACAAAAGAAACAGAAATCTAGTCGACAGAGAAGCATGTGGTGAATTCTGTTCAGCTTGGCTGTGGTGAATGCAGCTCTCTTATAGGCAGCCAGAACCATCTCCTCATGTTTTCCTTTTTCTCCCTGCTTCCAAATTGTCTTATTTTGAATTATGTCTCTATGAAGAGTCAGACAGTAGAGGACTCTAAAAGAAAAACAGGGTCTGTTTGATTTATGACTATATGTGCCCTGTTCCTCTGACAGGATTTGATGGAGAAGTCCTGCCATGCGCACTTGTTTTTTCATGCACAAGTGTTTTCCAAAAGTGTCCACCCCCTTCCATTTTTATTGGCATGCTGTGTGACAACTAATGTCTTTGGCACTCATTGAGCACATTGGAATTTAGAACCATTTTGTCTCTTCTGCTTGTGTGTGCAATGCAATAAATAGCAAATATCCAATTGTTCGCCAGTCTCACCGGTGGAAAATGCAGAATGTTGGACCTCACTGTAATAACTAAAATATCCTGTTGGAAACTCAAGGAACTTAAAAATGTAATTTAAGTGCCTCAAATGTCTTTCTCGTAGGGATACTGGTAGAGAATCTTTGCTGGAACTTATGGGATCCTTTAAAGGGATACAAATAAACAAACAAACAAACAAACAAACACCATATTTTCTACTGTGCTGCACATAGTGGTCCTCTTCTAGACGGAAGAAACAAATTTGTAGTTAAATGGCCCAACATATGAAGAAGGAAGTAATCACAGTGCTCATAAATAGGCTATGTGATATAGATCTGCAGCACTGAATGACTGAAAATAATTGTTTTAACTTCTGTCTTCCCACTTCCTTTAAGCAGATCCCAGATGCTTCTCTGCTCACCCCAGTGTTTAGACATGTAGTTGGAGATCTGAGGAGCAGACACAACTGTAGGAAAGAGGACGTAGTGTCAGCCTCGGGACCAGGATTAAAATGAGTTTGGCAGCTGTTCTGCATTCATCCACATAATAGCCTGAATATTATTGAAAGATGGTGAAAATGTCTGTCTGACAAAAGATTAAGTACCTGAGATGATGGTTCTGACATGTGTAACGAAGCGTGTGACATTTTATAATTGTCTGATGTGTCCTGATGTGTGTCTGTGACCTGATGTCATTTGAGTGATCAAATCAGCTTTACAGATGTTATAGATGGATACTCTACCCCCATCTCTCGTTATTGTTATTTTTCTTTGTAAACATATAATAGTTTATCAGAGAGCATTATTTCCGATATACAGATGGGATTGTGTGTGTGAATGGATGGAGACAGGATGCAGAGACTAAGGTGATGACAATAAATGGAAAAAGCAAGAGAGAGAGGACCTACATTCATCAAAGTGATCCATCTTTTTGTTTGTTCAGAGTAATAAAATAATCAGCCAATGATCTTCCTCTGACGCAGCAGTCCAGTGGAAAAAGAAGCCACAGAATAACAATCGGTCTGGTTGAGACAGATGGCATAAATGCAAGCCAATTCAAAGCGACACAAGCCTGAGTGGATTCAATTTCACCCCCATTTTTTAGAACGGGTGTAGAAATGCACTATTCAAAATTAATTTGTTGTAATTCAAGAATGCTTTGGAACTTATACTAAAGTTTGATCTTTGTTTTAAAGTAAACTCACAACAGATTATTGCTGAACTGGAAACACTTAAAAATGGAAAAGTGTGAAAAAGTTTAAATTTACAGTAAATATACTGTAAAAAATATACTGTAATATATATTTTTTATAAAATATATATTTTACAAAATATTTTTTACTATAAAATTACTATAAAATCATAGCCATATATCCAACAAAGTTGTGTTCCAAATTTGAAGTTGATATCACAAAAATTGAAGTTCCCATGAGATTTTTTTTCGGCGTAGTACTAAAAATAGCCACCGCATGACATACATTCCATTGTATTTAGTTGTATACATTCTACCTTAACATATTAATAAAATTCTGTCCAAATATCAATTCTGTCACAAAATTTGAAACCTTGAGACTTAGATCTTTCTGACAGTATGTGTTTTGTCAAGATTAGAAAAGGTTTTGATAATAAATTATGAAATATAATGATGCCCAAAAGTGGAGGAGTCTGATAAATTAATTTAAAATACCGTTTCTGGGGTAACGCAACATTCAATTTCAAAACAGTTTTCACAAGATGAATTCTGAGGTTGTAAGCTTTCAATTGATACCTAATTAATGATAACTATAAAATATGTGATGTCCGTATTTCATATTTAACCCAAAATTGGGTTAAAACAATCCAGCATTTTTTATAGTGTATCATTTTAAAGGTCTCAGGGTGACTGCATGGTAATAATGTCTCATTCCCAAAGAAGTAAATGAGGTAATAAAGTTCTCAAGAATATAGAAATATCTTGCACACAGAAGGATGTGTCTTTGAGTCAACACCTTCTGAGATTGTCTGAATGCTAATTTCCTCTGTTCTTAACAGATGGTCAAAACTTCTACCCTCAGTAAGTATGTTGGGGGAATCAAGTAACTTTCCATTGTAACCTGATGATTTAAATTTCAGGTAAGATCTGACTATATAAGGAAAAGCAATGGAGAGTTCAGGGCTTCTTTTTCTGTATCAGATCAGATATGCTGGGTCTTTGAGGCTCAGCATTCATGTATCTTAATTTCGGGTAAAGATCTTTGTTCTAGGAACATTTGATGGTTTGCATTGATTATCTTTCAATTGATTATGGAATTGTAATAATACATTTACCTGACATAATAAATTGTTATATTTGATTATTCTAACAGACTTTGACTTTATTTTCATTAGAGTCAAAAGGAATAGTCAAACATTAACGTGTATTTAATGATGCACAGATATCATTGTTAAACCTTTTTCATTTTATGGAGTCAGATGAAAAGAGTTAATACATAAGATTAAATGTTATGCATTTAATTAAAAATCACTTTGCCATGGGAAAGACGGAACACGCATCAGACCTTCGCCTCAAATCGAACGCGTCTTTGGATAGATTTTGTTGGCCTTACACAATCGTTAGCCTATTTTACAAAAAAGCCTTCTACAGGGCCATAACGTAAGATACAAGGTAATGGAGCCTTTTATATATTGTCGTGTTTCTTTGGAAATAAACAGTGGACAAATGGAGTCTTTAAAAGCCTCTGATTCGCTGTCAAAGTAGATGGGACGCAATGAAAACCCTGTAGTTGTTGTGGTTTCTCCTTTGGTCGCGCTCATGGAGGATCAAGTAAAAGAAGCAACACTCATTATTTTACTACTTCTTCCAGCGTGCGACGTGCGTGCAGTTGAGTTCTGTTGAAGACTATGCGTAGCTACACATATTTCACTTACTGTGTTGCTCTGATTGGTTGTTGGTCTATCCAACTGAGTGCCGTTTTTTTTTCCTGGTTCGGTAAAGACACACCTCACAATCAAAGACCTATGGAACAGTATCAGACTCACATTCTGACCAGAATATGAGTATGACGATGTCAGGTTACCAAAAAACAGCAATCAAATATCTATTTAGGAGTCATAGTTTGTCATAATTAGATTATGATTTAATAGTAATAAAGTTAGGCGTCCCATATACGGGACTGTGACAGTTAATACAAGAGTGTTCATTACTGTTTTACTATATTTGCTTCAATGAGGTTGTGCTGCAGCTTCTGATTTGAACACACACTCTTTTTGTCTGCAGTGATGGCAGTAAGTCACTCAAGCTTTCCATGTTGCCTGAATGGAAACTCAACAGCACTGGAAAATCTCTGTCCTTGGCAGTACCTTGAAGAAATGGTGTTAATGTTCAGCAACCACTTTCATACTGAATGTTTTTATTGCTTTATTTGTGAAGTCAGTCAGACAAAGACATGGTACCAGCAGCTTAGGGTTGTGCAATATGTAGATGGTCTATCTCTTGTGGTCAGTTTAGCCAGAACCAGTAACAACCAAACAAGTACAAATGTACCGTGAGACGAGAAGCTACTGGTACAGAAATTTTTAGTTGTGCTAAAAATAAAAAAATGACTAAATTTTACCACCATTTACAGGGGCATTTAACAATGGCTTAGCCCACATAGTTTAGTTTTACTGACTCGGGACAATAAACGCACACATGTTTGATGCAATAAACAGAGTTCTTTACGTTTGAAATCAGTTGAATGCAGTCAGTGTATTTGTGAAGTGATTTTGCTTTGTCATTTTTGGGACTTTAGCACTGAAATTGAAAATGGAATGCGGGAAGCATGTGGAGATAGAGAGACAGATTGATGGGAAAGTTTATAAATTTGCTTAAGGCGATGATCTTTCATCACGAGAGAGAATTAGTGTGTGGGTGGACGTGTAGCTGCTTTCTCCCCACTTACATATTCTTCATAGTTTAGTGTTGAGTCCCTCTCACACACACACACACACACACACACACACACACACACACGCACACGCACACGCACACGCACACACACACACACACACACACACACACACACACACACACACATATATATATATATCTTCACAAGTGCATAAACACTCTTTAGGATCTGTGTGAGACACTTGTCCTAGTTCAGACATGACAGAATAAGCTGAAGCCAGCCGAGTTTCCCCTGCTGTATAGGGACTCCATTTTATCCCTAAACAAACCAATTCTGAAGTTCCCTGCTTTTGGTCTCCCCTCAGCCACTCCGGCAGCTCCAGAGATCTTTATTATTTCACCTGCAAGCAATGAGAGTCGAACTACACACTGTATCAGTAGAGAAATCATTTTGCCCTCCTCCCCCTTTGGTCTCATATCACATGCTGGGTCTGCTGTGAAAGTCAGCTGCGAGACAAAAATTCTTGCTTCTATTTTCCCCTCTTGCTTCATTTTTTTTATTTATCTCCAACTAACTCTACTTGTACTAATTCATCTTTAGTTTTTTAAAAACTCCAACAGGCCAGAGTGGGCCAGAAATGCACAATTTTGTAAGATTATATGAAATATCCCTGAAAATTGAATGCTCTAACAGCCATATACATTGTTTTTGCTCTTGCAAAACTTAAAGCAACACTATCTAACATTATTTACCTTAAATTAAATAATGTTTACAAAATCTTATCACTGGTTCATTAAGTCGTAACAGGGTAAAGGCACTTCTGCCATAGCCTGACTGGGTCTCTGTATCACTTTTATTACAGAACTCCGGGGTTCGGGTAGTAACCCGAGCACAAAAAGAACTGCAAAAGTGTTACAACAGTCATTATTTTGTTTTTCTTTGTTTCTGATGACGCAATACATCCTTTCATGAAATCATGTAACATACTTTGTCGGACATTGTTCATTCTAAAGCCGGTGCTGGATAAACAACGAGCGTGCGTACGAGGGCAAGCTAAATTAGTTAGGACGGCGGTAATGGACAATTTCGTTTCCAACCAGTAGGGCGACCAAAGAGGAAAAGTTCCATGGTGTTGCTTTAAATTTATAACTTATATTCATAACTTTATTCTAGCTAATCATTTTTATTTAGCATAAGGTCATTCAATTTTGGAGCCAAACCCTCATTACAAACCCAATTTTTTTCCCAGAATTCCATTTTTCTGCACTTTATCATTGTGAACAGAGAAAATTCGCCAAAGCTCATCATGTGCTCTAATAATTTATTGATGCATATGTGTCTGTGTGCATTTTTTTTGTGTTGCTCATAGCAGATAACAGCATGCTCCGCCATCCTGATATGCCCAGATTGAACGCTCCAATGCAGAAGATAAATATGATATTAGACAGTCAGCAGAACAATTACAACCCTGTAGATGGAGGTAGCTTTACAAGGATCTGGCATTGACTCTATGCATGTTTTATAAGGCGTGAATGATGCAACACAGTGCATAAAGTCATTGTTAACACTTTAGTTTAGGGTCCAGTTCTCACTATTACTAGTTGCTAATACTAGGATATTGGCTGTTTTATTATTTAAATCACATATTAATGCCTTATTCTGCATGACCGATATTCTACATCTCTTAATCCCACTGTACCTAAACTTAACAACTACCTTACTAGCTAATAAGCAGTAATGAAAAGTTTACTGAGGCAAAGGTCATAGTTATAGATTAATAGTATATTATTTTTTAGTATTTATTGTCTTAATAATTCATTGTTGTCTTCATTGCGAAAAATTGGTTGTCACAACTGATCTGGAATATGATGACATTAATTTAGTAGTAATCTAGATTTTGCTAAATCATGCACTCCTGCAGCTTATAGTATTGTGAGCAGTTGCTTTCTCATGAGAGAGCAAAAAAAAGAAAAGAAAAAAGAAAAGATAAAGCTGCCATGTCTGCTTCGAATTACTAGTCCCATCTGTTCTCCATTATTTAGTGCTAGAGCACAAGAGTGAAAATATACCACAGAATCAGTTGAACTACAAGGAATCCCAACAAATCCCAAACACACTTGAATGTAATCTACACCAAGGACTAACACATGTTTGTGTGTCCCTCTCCAGAGGTGACCCAGCAGTATGAAGGCTCAGAGGTGTGGTGGTGGATCGGCCCTTTCAGGCCTCGCTGCCCCCGGGAGCCGCTGGAAACCCTTTGTCGGTCTCAAGAGGCCACTGTGTGATCTGAAGTGCCAAACAGCAGGAGGTGATGCCATACAGACAGAAAAACATCACAGATCAAATGAACCTATTACAGAATGTAATGTATTTTATATTGTGTGTTTACATATATATTGTCAAAGCATTATACACAAAACAAGTAGATATTTCAAGGCAGTATTGTACTGTTGTTTTGCCCCAATTGACGGGGGGTCCTTTGAATCGTCACCACCTTTCGCCCCGCTATAGCAGTGGCCCCGCATAGCACAAAAAACGTTTTTTTGGGGGGGTTTTTATGTTCGTCTCATATTTTTTCCCATCACAATGTTCCTTTAGGGGTTCCGTATTTTTTGGGTTTTTGCATATAAAGTCAAACTTCATATGCATATTTACTGTTAAGCAATCTTCTATAACCTAAAATATCATAGATTTAACATTAATTCTGTATTACCACTAGACAATTTATCCTTTTATCTAGATACCTTGTGCTTTTTCACAATCTTATTTACTTATGTTGAGGTTACACTTCCTTGTGTTTATTTTCAGAGGACATTCAGCTGCAGTTACAGAATCTTCTATCACACACACACACACACACACACACACACACACACACACAAATTAACAATGATAGATACTTGAGTAACTAAACACCACTTCATTTTTTGAAAACTGATTTCCACATAATGAGGTGCATGAGGTTCAAAAGAAACTGCATAAAGCATTTAATTTGCCATAATGAGGCACATTAATGTTCAATAGTTTCTTCTGTGATGTCATTGTCTCTTTCTGCAGTCTAAGACTCCAAAGCTTCCATTGTGTGTGACATCACTGTTCTCTTCTGTCTTTGTCTTCATCCACTGCTGTGCCCGTGTGTCCATGACCGTGCCCGTGCAAGAGGGAGTGATTCACTTACGGTAAGCGTGCTTATCTCACTGCCAGCGAACACACTCACATTACCACAGGGACACACACAGGAAGAGAGAAAGTAAAGTCTATACACAGACAAACTGCAGACTCACACCACATCAAAACTGGCATTAGGAAGATTTCAGTAAATTGTGGGAAAAAAATGTTGTTGTTTTTTGCAGTGACGTTATTTATTTTACTTTTTAATAAAAAAGGTATTTTTTATATATATGTAATATCTTTATGATGGTGTTGGCAGCCCCTGAGCTTTCAGAGTGGCTAACACATGTCCTGAAATGTTGGCAGCCCATAAAAAGCGGGATCGGATCTAAACTTCTTGAGTCTCCGTCTGACACATGGCAAAGGTGTCTGATTAGCTGTCTTTCCAAGAGCTCTTGGCACTGTGACACTGCAGTCAGGATGTTTCAACTCTCTGTAGACACTGTGACTTATTCTGTGTAGAGATCACACCCACCAGTCTGCCCCATGTGCCCACATCCTTACATCTTCTCTGTACATTCTGAGAACTGGCAGAACAAACATCAACCAGCACAAAGTAACATTTTAAAAAAGTAACAAGCAAAAAGACACATTTTGTAAATGGTAAATCTGGTTGAAAGTGTCCTTTTTGTTTCTCTTCAGAGTCAGACTTCAAGTAATGGCCAGAAAGACAAAAACATGTATAGGCCCACTGTTATGAACTGTTTGCCAGCTCTCTCACTTCATTTTTTCAATTTTTTAAAAAATATCAAGGCACATTACAGGCACAACAGATTTAATTTACTTTTTATAGTTTTAGAAATAAATCTATTATTATGTTACAAACTAAAATTGCATAAACTAGGCCTATATGTAATATATAATACAATAAATCAATCTCTCTGTCACAAATATGTTTTGTTTTAACTTATTAATAATCTAGATATAATAAATAAATAATAAGTAAATAAATAGTTAACTTTATTCCTAAGGAGAAGGTTTACATTACTTATGTTCCTACTCAGCTCACTTTGCACAAAGGCGGTTAAAGATCTCTGAAAGATGTCTAAATCGACCAATAGGAGCGCTCACTGGCAAAAAAAGCTTTAAGAAGTGTCATGAATATGTAAATATTTATGGACCATCAGCCAATGAGAGACGCGTGGGGGCGTTTCTCGGAGACTCCGCACAGATGTTTGACTGAATGTGGGATTGGGGAGGAAAATGATGGAGTCTTGATGCGTTGAGTTTGTGTGTGAATACGCAAACAGCGCTGGAATTTCCTCCTCTCGACCGAAAAACCACCACTGTCCCTCGCTTTCAAACTCCTCAGTTTGGCTGTTGCCGGTATACGTCCGAGTGGGAAAGGGATTTCTGTTTCGCTGCCGCTCTTTGCCCTGGGATAGCCTGCCTGGCTAAAGGTTAGCCTAGGCTGCTAGCGGTGCTCTATGGGAATATCCAGCCAGAGCGGCTCTTTTGCTCGCTAGCGGGCTGATGCAGCCACGCGCCTCCCGCCGCAACGGGCGCATTCAGCCGCTACCGCTGCTGCATTATTCACGGGGTGAGTACAGGAATGCGACCAGAAACAGGATGTTGATGAATAATATCATGATAAGGGTCTCTGTGACTGCAGAGGTTTCATTATTGATTGTTGTAATAATCTCTTAAGCTATATTGCTAGTCAGGTATTTATAACAACACTGTGACTTTAAAAGCGGATTTTTAACTAGTAACCTGAGAGCAATTTTTTAAGTGTGTGAATTCAGTTTGACAGCACTGACAATGTATCAGTTTGTATTCTTCTGTGAATGAGGGTGTGAGTTGTTTGAAGAAGCCTTCAGCAGCAGTCTTGTTTGATATACCTTCTCGTGAATGTTTGAACGGCAACAGTTGTGAACATAATTAAAATAAATGGTCCTGGAGTTCTTTATCCATTTCGAGCTCCTCATAAACCTTTAATTAAAAATATAATTTAATCTCAGCTATATTCATTAAAATTTGACAGTATGAATCAACAACAAAAAAACTACTTGCAAACAAAAACCGATTATCATCCTGCTGGATATTTAGGCAATAACACTGGGAACAAAATGCTGTTGCATTGAATATCAGCACAGCTGGCTGTGATTTGCTTGTTGACATTATTAGTGACTACATTCAAAATATACACAGTCTCAAGTGTCTTTTTGCTTTTGTAAAATTATATGATTCAAATATTAAGTAGGCAATTAATGTTTATTAAAACGTTATTTTATTAAGTTAACATTTTCCCATTCATTTTTACCCATAAGCATTAAAAAAGTTTTTGTTAAAGAGTTTTAAGGAACCAGCCAAACCAACTACAAGGTGAATGACAACATTACAAACTTTGATTTGAGGCAAAAAAGTAGACACAATTGGACAAAAAGACAAAGGTAAGAAGACTTCATCACTCTCAGTACTTTATGGATTGGACAGGCGTTAAAGAGTGCCTTTTTGTACAATTCGCTTGTTTTGATCCTGGATTGGTGGAGATTTTATCGCAGAATAGTGGGTAATGTAGTTTTTCACCAAGAATTCTGCTGTAAAACACAATGATTTTAAAAATAAGTTGCAGCCTGGTGGCTTACACTCTATGCTGTATTCTTCAGACAATTCAATTTGAGAACTGAAACTAACAATTTTATAAATGCAGTGCTTGCATTCTATCATGTTTTACTTTTGTGCTAAAAAAAAAAAAAAAAACAGTAATAACTTTTGATCTGTTAAAATTTCAGCAGTCTTCAGAAAAATTGTAACTGGGCCAGAAGATCTAATCTAGCTGGATTTTGCTGTTTTTTTGAAATTCGTTTGCAACTTGCACAGCTAAACAAAGTCAGACAAATCTCTTTATCTTTCCATATCATCGCTTTCCATTGCCTAGCACAGATAACTGATAAGGATTGTTCTTTTTTGCTGGTATGAATAAGTGTTTAAATTCAGGATGATTTTGTTAAAATGATCAGTAGAAACTGACAATGTTTGTGTTTAGATGCAGAAATTGGAAATCAAAGCTTGACGAGTAAATATCGAGTTAATATCATTTTTTTGCAACAACC
The DNA here is from genome assembly GCF_016745375.1 of Pimephales promelas. Next base: position 8,000,082 of record NW_024121099.1, on the reverse strand, counting down.
TTTATCACTGAGATCTAACCACATTCCTCTTTGTCTCTGTAGGTTTATTGACACATGCAAACGAGGAATATTGGATTACCTTGCACCGCTTATGTTTGTTTTGATGGATTTACTGTACAGAATGAGCTCTGTGAGAGCTGCCAATCATCCTGGTGGATTTAACATGTCATGCCATCATGCAGATCTGCGGTCATCCACGTTAATGCTTTGATGGCAAGGGATCTACGTGTTTTTTTCTTTCCTCTACCTGATTTTAAACTCTGTAAACATCAATGAATGCACACAAGCAGATTTTGGACGGATACTTTTGAGAACTTTTTTCCAAGGAAAGGATTTGTGAGGGGGTGGCGTCAGAACGCGACAGTGTTTTAAACAAACTGTCAGCTCTTTAAAGAGGAAAAACCATGGCTTCGGTGTGGAAGAGACTGCAGCGTGTTGGGAAACATGCCTCCAAATTCCAGTTCGTCGCCTCCTACCAGGAACTCATGGTGGAATGCACAAAGAAATGGTGAGTTGTCACTGCTTGCATGTCTCGCGCGTGCCGCTACTCATTTCCAGCCCAGCTTGTGCGTATGTGTCTGGAATGCTGAGTTGGCCCGTGACGTATCTGACTAACGGCAATGATTTATCCATTCCCCCGGGCATTCCTGTGTGTAGGGAAAGGCAATGTACAACTGTACTTTTCCACATCGTTTTGTTTATTTTCTCTCCTCTCTGTTTAGGAATTGTGCACGATAGGTTGCAATGGAGCCTGACGTGTCCTCAAATTAGTGGATCCTGCAGATAGGATGTAACTCAAGTTGGACGAAGTGAGATGTTAATAATAACATATAGCATATGTTTAACAATTAAATAGGTGCAATATAAGACAGAATTCTGTATCTTTGTGTTTTACATTAGAGCCAGACCGATATATCGGCCGGCCGATATTATTTTCCATAATTTTCCATAATATCGGTATCGGCAGTTATAATGGCCGATAAATGAATATTAGGGGTGTAACGGTACATGTATTCGTATTGAACCGTTTCGGTTCGAGGCTTCCGGTTCGGTACGCATACAAACCGAACGATTGCTTGGACCATTTTTCTTGCCGGCAAAATTCGTGCTGACGCGGCCAACACAACGTTGCGCAACATCCAAATGGCAAGGGTAATGAAAGCAGAACGAAACTGCGCTCCTCGTTATGTGCTTCACGGATCGTTTATCAGTTCGGACCAGCAACATCTGTGCAGCGCGAGCCGATCTCGATCAAGCAACACTGTTACCACACCGCGAGAGATCCGGTAAAGAACACATTTGAATTCGCCACTGAGGTAATAACATCGCTGCGAGATCTAGTGAGATGCATTCACATTTCTCCGTTATTAACCGTAGATCTCTATTAGATCAAACAGCGCTGTCATGGAAACCAGGAGAAACATTGTGCCGTGAATGAACTAGTACTTTACGTCCACAGACCAGCAACATTCACCATGGATTTAATATAGTAACACTAACTGTAACCAGTTTGGCTGGAATGGTGAAATGCTTTCAAGTACTTCACACATCTTTTTCCAGCACTTCAAAATTCAAATATTATATAAATAAATATATATTTAAATGTTATTTTTAATGTGATGACCAAAACATTATTTGTTCATTCTTCAAAGATGACCCCTATTTATAAACCTGAAAGTTTCAAGATCTAGGAAAACTCACACTTATTGAAAAATATTTTTTCTTTAAACAAGTAGGAAATTTCTCTGGCATTTCTTTCTTTTTGCTGTATCGAAAACGTACCGAACCGTGACTTTAAAACCGAGGTACGTACCGAACCGTGATTTTTGTGTACAGTTACACCCCTAATGAATATTTAAAAAATAAAATAAAAATGGACGTAACACGCTTCAATCATCTCTCCTTGGCCTGTTATATTGAAAATGTATGTTTTACAATTTGCAGTATGATGTTATCTATTGCTAAATTATGGCTCATCATAGACTAGCTAACCACAAAGCAGGCTAATGCCACTATCATCAGTGGAAGACCGCTAACGTTAACATTAATGAGCTTGGAAACCACAATGAACTTTTTCTGCCTAAATAAAGTAATGATTACCGTATTTATAACTAGCATATCTCTAGTTACAGTCCCTGCATTGTAAAATGTAATTTATACTTGCGAGGGGTGAGCATTTAGAAATAGAGAAAAAGTATCAAACGTATCTTGTGCAGAAAAGTTAGCTTTTCTTTTACACGTGTGTGAAATCCAACAATTTTTAATAAAAAATAAATATCGGCCGATATATCGGAATATGGGACTTTAAAACCCAAAAATATTTGTATCGGTATCGGCCTTCAAAATCCTTTATCGGTCGGGCTCTATTTAACATATACACTTGGTTGTCCCTGCATTTAGCATGTTTAAATACAATGTTGTTGTTTTTTAGGTCCATTCTCACTTTTCTAGTTATTAAAAATTATTAAATGAATGGCAATTAAATAGTTTTACAGGTGTCTCAGGAATTGGAATTACATTACATTTTTACCATATATTTAAATTTGAGTCATTTTTGAGCAGTAATTTAATCAACTTATTATATTGACAGCACCTAATTTAATTTAGATCATGAGGGTCTCGTTGATTTTATTTTTATGCCTTTAAAGGTTTGGGGGAAAATTGTCTCCTCCTGTGAATGTCTTTTAAAGTCGGCATGAACTGAAAAAATTCACCATGTCTGTTTTTTTTTAAAATACGTATTATTGATATCTTCGGGATCTATTCAAATAATGTTCATTTAGAAAGAATGACTGACCCCATTTTTTTTATCAAAATATCATAACTTGACCTTGCGGTGAAACAGCAGACTCTGGTGACGTATGCCGGACTTCTCCAATCACTTAGTCCACCACACCAAACGATAGAACTCCCTGCCCTACTTATTTCATTAATCCATTTCACTTAAATATACATCATAATACCAAAGAAAATATCTGTGGGTATTTCCATTTTCATGCAACTTTAAACTTTAAATTTGCTCCTGGTTTTGAGTGTTTGGTTACATCCTTGCTGCATTGAATATGCTGCTCACAGTGGAATGCTTAAGGTCAGGTCGTGTAGTATTGCTGTATTAGGTGTCAATAACGCAGCAATTTTGCTAAATTTTCTTTGAGATTGATTATTGCCTTTGGTGTTTTCTTGCATATTTCCAAAAAGAGTCTTTACTTCTGCAGATATGGCGATTGGCAAAACATTCAGTGCTCCACAAGGGAAACATAATTCATATTTACTCAAGTCAAGTCTGAGGAGTTCAGGTGCAATAGGATTGTTTCTGGGCCCTGGAGGCATGTCTAATTAAGTGTTTTACCTTCGGGTTTGACGAACACACACCCTTGAGGTGTTTCAGATGTGAATGTGTCAGGTAGGTATGGTAGAAATGCACTAAGGACACTGTGTTGAGAGTGCCTTTTTGTGGAAAAACAATATTTTCCTTAATCAGGTTTTAAGACGAGAAAACATTGTACACTGTATGTGTGTTTAGTTTTGGATGCACAGACTGTTATCAACATGGTGATTTGTGGACCAATGTGGAGCCAGAGCAGCGCTGGCGCTGATGAAAAAGCATTATTCACTTACTGACAAGGAGCTCAAAGGCGTTTGTATCAGGGAGATGCTAGTGTGTGTGTGTGTGTGACGGCTACGTGATCTGTGCTTTTTGGTTCGTCTGTCCAGTGTGCCATTGTTCTGATGGAAAATTTTCCACATTTGGCCTCAAGTGGAAACGCTTTAAAAAATTCAAGTGAAACTTTTTTTCTCCACTTTTTATGTAGAAAAACCACAAGTATTTATTCTGGTATGCTGAGGAGAAGGAAAAATATGTTCATGAGAGGAATAAAAGGAAGTGTCAGTCAGCAGTTGAATGAGTAAAGAAATAATTTTAAAATGACTTATCGTTTTATAAGTTTTAACATTGCATAATATCTCCACTGGATAATTATACCACTTGGATAATGTGAGTGTAGGGTGTATAAAAATAAAACATTGATGGAATAGGCCTAGAAAATCTGCCATGGCAATTATGCTCTGAATGGCATGGCATGGCATGTGATTCTTTAGGCTGAAAGATTTCAATCATTGACCTAGCCAGTGTTGTGCATATGTTATTCGATTATTGACGTCCGGTGGTGTGATTTATCTGTAGCGAGCACAAGCGCTCTGCCGGACACATAAGTTAGTGCAGGAGCAGCGTCCAGTCAGGCCCCAGTCAACACCTTGGGCAGTGTTCCAGAAGCATGCTGCTAGGATACGGGACACGCCACGGCCTGCTTAGGTATCCCCGCCTGTTGATTCAATGCCTTCTAGAATGTTGGCCTTTGCCATTCTCTTGTCTCTTGGCAACATCAAATGTTTATGAGTTGAATGTTTCAGTGTCTTTGGTTTAAAGTGCTGTTGTGTAATCCTGCCGATTCCCATGCCTCTATAGCATGGCCACGGTGGTGTTTAATTACTGTGGAGAATTGCAGCAGTAATGTATAGAATCTTGTAGACTATTTTACCAGAGCTGTTTTTTTTTCTCTGGAGAATTGCTGTAGTTATTCAAAAATGGCAAGGGGAAACAACAAAAATATAATCTATATACTATTCAAAATTTGGGGACAGTAAGATTTTTTTCTTTTTTTATAGAATTAATACTTGTATTCATGTATTAAATTGATTGATCAAATGTAACCGTAAAACTATATATTTGTATATCTATATACTTGAACTATATATTTTGTATCATGGTTTCCACAGAAATATTAGGCAATATTAAGCAATCAAGCTATTTTTCTTGAGAACCAAATCAGAATATTCAAATGATTTCTGATGATAGATGACGTGACTCTGAAGACTGGAGTAGTGAAAATTCTATTGCCATCACAGGAATTAATTCTTGTAAAATATATATTGTGATTAGTTAATAGATTTTTTTTTAAATTTTCAATAGATAATATTTTTTAAATATTAAAATGTGTAATAAAATTTTTATTTAAAAAAATAAATACCTCCCCAAAAACCTTTGAAGTTTAGGCTATTTAAGTTAACTCAGGCTTCCTTGGGAGGACATACATTTTAATGCATAATCCATGTTTGTTTTGACCACCATTTTGTTTATTAATGATAATATATAGCTTCCTTTACACTTTAGGAATGGTGTTCCTTTGCAAGGGCTCTTTTGGTGTCCAGCATTGCAGGATTCTGTTGCTGCTTTAGTTTAGAGTATTGCCTGGGGCAGCCAGTTGCTTTTGCTTTCAGGCCTGGTGCCACAGGTCAGTCAGACTGGAATGAGGAAGGGAAATCCTTCAAAGTGCTGCAGCAGCCAAGCCTCAACTCAGACCTTTAAAATCCCAGCATGCTTCATGTGGGATTTCACTTAGTTTTAAGCCCAGCATTATGTATTTCAGTGCTGCCAAGGATCTCGTCTTTACTGGTGGTGTTTATATTTTAATTTGACCCATGGGCATAGTGACATTGAACTTAAAATGAACTTACAGTTGGTGTTCACACATGAATTACATACTGAACTACAGCGCTCTCCGTGTTTGAAATTTCATCATTAAAAATGCACTGTAAGTGCATCATGAAAACGTACGTTCACACCGCCGCCGGCGAGAGCGGCAAAATTCGCTCTTGCCGCTCTGTTAACGACGCCGTGGAAAGATTCGTGGATGCTCTGATGCTCTGACGTAGGTCGGTAAAAAAGTCGTTATTTTTGCAGAAAATTGATCGATGGAAATAACTTTAAAATTATAGTGACATGTTTGCAAACGAAATAAACAAATTAAAAGCCATACGTGTGTGGTGTGGCTTGTGTGTTTATGGTTAAGTGCTATTATAATTTGCATTCTCGCTAAAAAAAGTATTCTAGCACGAAAATCTTGCCTATAAATAGTGTTGCGCGCCCTCTTATCAAATTCAAATTATCAACCTCCTCTATTTTGCTTGGGAACTAATGTGGCCGGAACCAAAGTTTACAGGATTGCGTTCTCTGGGAATCTCTCAAACGGAGCACTTCTACATTCCGATTGGTTGCCGCCGGTTGCCGCCGAACCGCGTCATCGCTTATTACCATAAAGTTGAACTGATTTCAACTCTGCTCGCCGCTCTCGCCGTCCGAAACGCGCCGCGCCGCTCTCGCCGGAGCTCGCCGCCGGCTCTCAATGAAAATGAATGACTTCCGGCCACTTTGACGCTCTCGCCGGTGGCGGTGTGAACGTACAGTAAGACCTTTAGACTTGCTTTACTCTCATACCCTTTCTTTTTTTTCTGGAGGGGTGGAGAAAAGAAGATGATTGAAGAGAGGGAGAGAGGGAATGTGGTTTAGCCTACGCTGTGAAATAGTTTTACATTCTTTCAGTGGTAACATGTTTAAGTAGGTCTATTTCACTGCCTTTGCACTTTCTGGCCTGGCCTGATTGTGACTCCTTTGGTTCTTCTGTCTGTAGGCACAAATGTCATCATTGCTGTTCAGCTCAGCTCAGATGTGATCCAGTATTCTAGATTTTATGTTACATAATCAGAGTGAATACAAAACTACACAGAGCATCTGGGCTGTGTTGTTGTGTGCTTGGGCAAGGGGTTTAGTGAGATGGAGCACAGACTATATACAGTATGCTTTCTGTTGTCAGTTTAAACTGATTCTCCTTTTCCAGCTGTTTTCCATGATCATTATAAGAAATGATAATTTTTCTCCCCTTATATTATTTCCTCTTGTGACCTGAGGCCAGGACAGATGCTGAGTACAGCTCAGAATTAATTTTGATTATTTAACAGTGTGACTTACCTTTTTTGGTACTTACTGAAACTGGGGGGATTTACAAATGTGTGGGGGGATTTACAAATGCACAGAAAGCAGTTTACAAATAAATACCAGGCAGAGTTGTGCTTGTGGCATAAAACAAATTTGTGAATATATATATTTTTATTTTCGAATCTTATTTTATTTATTTGTGAGTTTTATATTTTTTTGTGAAACTCTTTATTTATTTGTGGATCTTAATCTATTTATTTGTAATAATGCAACAAATCTCACCCCATATGTATGTGCCTTGCACCTTGAACACCCCTTTTACTGTCAATGCGAACACCCCATGTATGTGTGTAATTTTTGTTTTGATGCTAATTTTTACCTTATTTTCTTTAAGTAATGATGTGGACGGCAGAACGTGTGTCAGACAGTTAGATTAATTTCCCGAGAAAAAAAAAACAAACCGGGAGGGGTCCAGGAGATAGGGCTAAAAAAACGGGAGAAACCCGGTAAAACGTGAGTTAAGCTACGTTATTGTTAGAATCATTTCTTAAGAAATTTTTAAAGAAATTTCTTTTTTGCCGCCTCAAGTTTGTGTCTGCTCTCTCACGTCACAATTTAATAAATGAAATTAATCGAGTCAACAATTAATCGATAATCTAATTAACCGTTTGCATCCCTAATTGAAATTGTTATCTAAAATGTGGGTGTCGAACCAACCATATTTATTATAATACAAGCTTACGGGTCAAAAACCGTAATAGATTGATACTATTTAGTTAGTTCAATCCAACTAAATAGAAAATTTTGTCTGGGCAAATAAAAACCCGACTGGCGTTCTTGAGCCTTTGGCCTGAAAAATGTCAATTTTATGCTTAGGTTATTGTCTGTCACAATAAATCACCCTCTTGTCCACAACACTCACAGATGCCCCACTCCCTGTCGCTCTGAATTAAACCACTCAGGGGGAGTGAAACAGACCCTCGTTTGTCATTTCTCATATGAATGGATACTGGCACTTGGCAGTTTGTTCGTTTCAATTTTATTTTTTCTTCTGTAAAGGAAATCTTCAGGTTCGATGCAAGTTATTTGATAGCATTTGTACCCTAATTTTAATTAAAAAATCAAGGTCAATAAGTGATGTTTTTCACACTAGTGTTATGAACAATGTGTGTTCACTGTTCAGCTACCATTTAAATGCCTTACTGTTCTTTAATTATCTTTGCAGTAATTGACATGCTCCTGATGCTGTCGACAGAGCTAAGTTGCATTGATCCAGAGTGTTCCTTAAATCATTTGATTAGCATTTCTCTGTAAACCTGCGCCTCTGCCTTCGCTTCATGTGGATCATGTGAGGAAATGACTGCTGCTGTGTAGGAGGCAGTAAGGAGATGCAGATCTGTGTGTATGAGTGTGATTACACATGCTGAGCAGATTGAAGGTTTAATAAGGTCATGTAAGTGATCAGGGAATCAGAGGGGGGCTGTGATGTATAGCTTAGGTTTTATTGATCAACGCACCTCACAGTGAGCTGATCTGTGTTTCTCTCTCTCTCTATGCTTTTGGGTTTGGATTAATATCTTCTGGATGCAGTCAGCCCTCATAATGAAGAATTCATGGTGTTGTGCATCAATCAGTTTGAGTTAATGGAGTCCAATCCCTTTCATGTGTCTCATGACACTGGGTGTGTATGGTTGTTTGCTCTCTGGCTCACATTAAAGCCTTTCTTGTTAGCAGGACCAGATAAAAGGAGATTTTCAGCAACTTGAAATTACTTGGAGGAAATGATTCATTTTGTAACCTTCAGTGATCTTATATAGCCCAGCTTTAAGTACGCAGGGTTATATTGTATAGTTTTGTGGTGTTTTACTTTTTTCCCTGAAGTTTATTGCGCCAGAAATGTCTTTTTAGACTGTAAAGGCACAAGTAAAACAGTAAAGGCACAAGAGGAATGTTGCCAAGAAATCAGATTTTAAATGTAGATAGAAAGCATGCAGTAATGATTTTCATGAAAAGAAGTGCAGGCACATTTAGATTTATTTCCTTTTAAGGATACAAATCTACCATCGCTGTTTTTCTCCCTTTCTCTCTCTCCATTTGTGGATGATTGCAACAATGATTGCAGTTTTTCATGATTGCTTCAATAAAACAGGTTTCATTACTAACTCGTAAATTTAAAGTTCCATTACAATAAACTAGTGACTGAAGGAAGTGTGTGTCTGTGTGCGAGATCTGCCGGTCAGAAACAGCTAGTTTATATGATCATGTGGGAGTCAGTGAACTTCAGCTATACTGACTGATAATCCAGGGAGCACAGTGCTACTTTTGGAAGAAACAACTGACAAAATGTTTGCTTGCAATAAATTATTTCATGTTTCTGAAGTATTTCTTAAAGGTTTAGTTCACCCAAAAATGAAAATTATGTCATTAATGACTCACCCTCATGTTGTTCCAAGCCCATAAGACCTCCGTTCATCTTCGGAACACAGTTTAAGATATTTTAGATTTAGTCCGAGAGCTTTCTGTCCCTCCATTGTAAATGTATATATGGTATACTGTTCTTGTCCAGAAAGGAAATAACAAAGTAGAGAATGTGACATCAGTGGGTTAGTTTGAATGTTCTGAAGCATCGAAAATACATTTTGGTCCAAAAATAACAAAAACTACGACTTTATTCAGCATTGTATTGTCTTCCGGTTCTGTCAATCCGCGTTCAGTGGCGCTGATGATGTAAGACGCTGTTGACGTATATCTGGTGTGTCCGTGTATTTAGGTTCAAATAAATATGACTGGGCAAAAAAATGCACGTCTTTCTCTGTGTCAATCCTTATTAAACGTGTTTGCGAAGATTGTTTTGTTGACAGCCTGCGTCTCCCTCTGACTGTAAACGAATTTCGGGCACAAAGCAGCGTCTTACGAAAGCAGTATCACCAAATATCCCATCGGCATCTTTCCCGTGAGTGGGCGTGGTTTCAGCACAACCAGTGGACACGCCCCCAGAGTTTGAGAGCAGAGAATAATGCACATTTTTTCAAGATTTTTTGTAATCATTGAAATTTAGCAAATAACACATTTTTCTGTAGTGTGACAAACTCGAAACGCATAATTAATTTAAACTTTTTCAGGAACTTTAACACCCTCCAACTCTCCAAATGCGGGTGGATTTCAGTGTGGGATTGAGCATATTGAGCATAATTTTACTCAATCCTGCAGATTACTGTGCTCACAACCAAAGCGCGTGCACATAAATTCTAGTATATTGGCTATATAAAACAATATAATGGGTCTGTGTGTCAGGTCTTAAAGTGGCAGCAGCTTAATTTACCAGCTGCCAAATTGAGATAAGTGGTGAGCAGAAAAGTTTGTTATCCCCTGCATACTAATATTATAAGTATGATATGTAGTTAACAAATTAAACCTTATTGTGAAGTGTTACCAATTTTATTTACATGTACCACAAACATTTTAAGTTGTTTTCTCTCTTTCACTTTATTCTAGTAAATAATTTAAAACCAGGCTTACAACGATAGCCAAATCAATAACCTTCTCGTCTCTCTCTCTCTCTCTCTCTCTCTCTCTCTCTCACACACACACACACACACTCACTCATAGCCGTATTGTGTAGCAGTATTGTATTGTGTGTTCCAGGTCTCCCGTTACAGGCTCTTTAGTGTGTTCATCTTAATATCACTTTGTTCCAATTGCTGCTCTCTCTTTGTCTTGCTCTCTTTATTCAGAAATTCAGAGATCAGATCAGAGAGGGGTTTCTGATTGACAGCGTCACGGTGTGTTTTGCCACAAGTGTTCATTCCATTTTATTGATGGAGCTGTTTATAGCCTGGAGGTGGTTGTGGAAGTCTAATTCCTCATTGATAATATTATTAAATCTTTTTTTGTCCATCCGCTCTGAGTCAGGATGTGGTTCAGTCTGTCCGCTCCTCCCCTCGTGGTATCTCATCCCTTCCTTTCCCTCCCTTTCCCTGCGGAGTCAGTCAATAAGGTCACAGATTGCACAAGCATCTCTTCGTAAACAGCATTTATAGACATGATGCATAAATATTAAAAACTGCACAAAAAGATCACAATCATTCAAACAACCACGCAATCTTACTCCTGATTAACAGTGATTTGGCTATGTCTTTATTTTTATAGCACTTTACACAATATAAATTGTTTTAAAGCAGCTTCACAATAATAAACAGCAAAATATAGAATAAATGATTAAATGTGTATTAGAGTATGATTACATGGAACATTCAGATCTGGGCAGAGCCAGAGAGAGAAGTTATGTATAGGTATGAAGCAGTCTTTTCAAACAGTGTTATTTCGGTCTTACAATAATGCATATTATCACAGAAATACTTGGATACAAGTTTATAGTTATAAAGATCTGGTGTGTACATGGTATAAATATACTATGTACTGGCTAACAGATCTTGATAACTAAATATATGTTTGCGGGTCGGACAAAAAGGAAAAAGCCATCGAAGTGTGCCATGTTACCAGTTGTAAACAGCAATATCACCTGATCACCTGAGATGGATTTTAATGCCATATAAACTAAACGCACGTCACACTCTTTCTCGTTGTCTTTGTGTGAGATGGTGTGTAATAGCAGCTTTATAGAGTTCGTGTTTGGGCTGCTGAGCTTCTAGTGCCCAGTGAAGGTTTTTCCTCCTGGGTTTGCCAGTCTCTCTGTCTTTATACCCGCTCTATCCGCCTCCACTTCCTGCTGATAACATCTCCTGCTGCGCAATGACCCACTTTGTTACTCCTTTTCTGTTTATTTATTAATGTCAGCCCTCCTCAAATCTACAGCTTTTGTTTTGCTGTAATCTCAAGTATAAAGTGTGTCTTAAGGTAGTTTGCCTTACAGAGGTTTTCTTGCAATGTTGTATTTAAAGAAATTTCACTTGTCTTTTGTCTGTCTCTTTCTGCTATAGAAATAATACTTTGTAAAGGCTCGAGATGGTTATAAAACTTTCTTACACTAACAGCATTTTCCGCTGTTTTTATGGGGGTCTTTATAGTTTATTAATGGGTGTTGTAGATCTACTTTTAGATCTACAACTGCTAGACCGATTACTTTCAGCTCTATTATAATCCTACAGAAAAGCAGTTTCCAGATTGTTTAGATCTTTAGAATTTAGCTTATTTTATTTAATAATAATAATAATAAGTTCAGTGTTTCCTAAAGTCTGATTCTGAATTTTCCTTAAAAACAAAGTATTAACATTATTAAGTAACATTATTTATTTAAGTCTTAAAGACCCCCTGTGGTGAAAATCAACATTTTAATGTTGTTTATATGTGTTTTTAATATGCTTTAACACAAACCATGCGCAAATACTTTTGTCAACACTATTGCTGAGATTTTCTCCATAAAACTGCACTGAACCAAAGACGGTTTCAAAAACACGGTTTTCTCTACGTCACAAATGCCATCGTAACCAATTCTGTCTCAAGGAGGGGGCGGGCTTTAGCATATCATTAACTATTCTGCAAAGCAGAGGGTCTCAAGAGAAGCCAGGTTATCCAGACGGGACTCATTTGCATATTCATGTAACCGCACTAAATGAAGCAAGGGTGTAGAGTTACAGTCAAGTTATTATAAGGCATGACAAATTTTTTTTTTTTCACAGAATATAGCTAGTTTTAAGGCAACAAAGCAAAAAGCATTAAATTACAACCATGAAGCCATGGTGTTGTAGCCTTGTATATACAGTGCTTCACTTTTGACTCAAGAGTATTTCTTACAAGTACATAACATGCTATGTGTGGAAGTCTTATAGAGTTCTTATAGTAATAAAAGGCGCGAACATTTATAGACCTCCAGGCTATCAATTTTAAACTCCTGGTTTGACAGTTTTGGCTTTAGTCCTCTCACTTCAGATGTTGACGGGTTTCTATCAGCAGACACCGGCCAGGTGTAAGATCTGCATAGCATGCTAGAGATGGAAACTGAGAGTTTTTGTAGAGGATAGTAGTTAAGATGGACCTTGAAAGCACAGTCAAAAGAATGGATTTGGCAGGTAATGTAAATCTTAGTGTATCTAGAGATGCATGACCTGAAGCCACAAATCAGAGCTAAAACAACTGTCCGACATAATGGGTCTGAGAAATAAACTGTGCCTTAGGGAGCACAGAGTGCAGAAATGAAATGTAAGAAATGAACCACGAAATGAGTTACATGTGTGGTTCTTTCTGTTTTTTGAAGGTAGGTTGCTGGTGGGATTTTAGAAGGAAACGCATTTAAACAATAGTAAAACTGTGATGAAGTCCTGGTGAACATGTGTTGCATGTGTTTAAATTTCAGATAGGTTTCAGTGATAGTGCATTGGAGAAATTGTCTGGAAACACACCGGACTGGCCTCTGGTTCTAACCTTTGACGTAAAGCCAGCCAAATTGGACCTGTGATTTTTCATTCAGACTTTGCTGTTTTGGTGACCAATATGTAATAGATGGCCAGTCAACGGATTGGGTGTGCTATCTAAGGCTACAGGTTAATTAAAGGGATAGTTCACCAAAAAATGAAAATTCTGTCATTAACTACTCACCCTCATGTCATTTCAAGACAAAAAAGTTCATAAAGAGATTGTAAAACTAATCCATATGAATTAACCTGTTTAGTCAAACTTTTCTGAAGAGACACAATCGCTTTAAATGATGAACAGATTGAATTTAGGCTTTTATTCACATATAAACATTGTGGGAAAGAAAACATTATGACTATAAGAAAAGACATGGAAACATCCAAAAGTGATGAAAATTAGATTTTCAAAAATTATTGTGAAAAGTATTAAATGTTGAATTAGTTTTTTGTAACATTATAAATGACTTGTGCTCAATTTATGTATCCTTGTTGAATAAAAGTTTTAAATCAGGAAAAAAAAAATCATTGTGACCCAACCATCCATTAAAAAGAAACATCATTCCATTATGAAAAACTTTCTGATAAGATCATGTGCATCAAGGCCTGCAGTGGAGCATGTCAACTAGCCTAGAGGAAGCACTCAAGTACTGAAAGTAGCGATGGAAATAGACAGAAAAAAGAAAAGAGGTTAAAGGGAATGAGTTTTGCTATTTCAGAGTGAGAGATGACCGAAAGCAGATTGTCTTCAATGCTCCATGTCACACACAGCATGGGAGCGTGTGTGTTGTTCTAGAAATGTAGAGAGACAAAGGAGTGTCTGTGCATGGTTTCTCTGTGATGCTCTCTTGTTGGTTTCCTGGTCACAGTTTAAGTCTAGTCATTGGTTGAAATGCTTTCAGTTGTGATTCTCAATCTCCACAGAAAATCCTTTTTGGAGAGCGCTGCTGTTTCTCTCTTCCTCGGAAATATCTAGAATAATCCAGATATGCATCAGGGGTTACTTTAGATGGGATAAAGGCTACATTCACACTGCAGGCTGAAACAACCCAATTCTGATTTTTTTGCCCATATGCGACCTGTATCTGATCTCTTCATGACAGTCTGAACGACCAAGGCCACTTGGGTATGTGGTCCAAATCCGTTATGTATCCAGTATTTTGAAATGCGACTTCAATCTGAACAGCCAGGTCACATGTATCCCACCCGCACGTCATTGATATGCGACAAATGTCATAATTCTGCTGCGTTGAAGTAGGCGCGAATGAGAAGATTGAAATTGTGCTGTTCTCTTGGGAAAAATAACTTTAATATTGCTAAACGAGCTCCACTGTTGACATCCATGTTTAGCTACTTCCGCAAACAAGAAGTGACATCGTTGACCGTTGATTACTCTTCTCCGCATGCGGGGTCACTTCTGGATCATTTCACGTTCACTCAGGAGATCACAAAAGGTCGCATTTAATTGAAAATGTGAATGGCCTTGCAGAAAAATCCATTTTTTTCATAAACTCGGAATTGAACATTAAGCCCCTGCAGTGTGAACGCAGCCATAGATCCTGTCTGCTCCATGTTTGTAACAGTTTAGATGAGGACAGTGATGTTTCTTAAAATGAGAGACACACAGAGGACACATGCATAAACACACACCTGTCAGATTGCGGTCAAGCCTCTTACTGCTGGTAATCCAATTCAAGCTCATGAGTCCTGAATCCTGTGTGTGTGATTGTTCTCTCTCTCAGTTCTGCTTAGATGTACCAAAACCTTTTTGCCCTTCAGGTCTAACAGTCCGTTTATCTTTAAACCTGTTGGTCTGTTTGTGAGTGTCGTCATTCACTTTGTGCATTGTGAATGTTGTACTGTAAGGTGTATTTGTACTTTAGTGTGAGGGATGAATTTAGCATAACATTCTCTGTAGTAGAGGTCTTGCCACCTAGACCCCATTTACACCTGGTATTAAAATGCGATCTGTATCCAGATAAGTTATCCGGATAATAAAAAACGCATGTTAATGCAAGGTGTAAATGCGTTGTGATCGGATCGTGATCGGATCTGCCTGACCACATCTGGAGGTAGTCTGGCTCGCATTGTGTCCGGATCTTTACTAGGTGTAAACGCAATCTGGTTGTTGAAACCACATATGTATATTTTACTCCTCCCAAAAATGCAAAAAAATAAACGAGTGAGAGCTTGTTATATAGGCAATATGTCATGTTCTAGTCAGATATGACGGCGCTACTGTGACACGCATCACCGCAGATGAGCAGCTGAGTGTCTATTCATCGAGCCAACGTGCAAACATCGCAAATAAAAGTGAAAGTAAGTCACAGACGCTTCATCTTCAAGTAAAGAAACGAAATTATCTTACCAGCGCTGTTGCCACTCTCTTATTGATGTCTTTGATTTGGAAATTAGCTGATGATCAACTAAATGCAGCTCATATCTGTTGCTTTTGGTGGCGTGCAATCCATTAAATCTGCATATAACGCGGGAGTTTAAGATCGGATTTATATCCGTTTTGCAAAAACACATTTATGTGGCCAGGTGTAAATGGAATCAGTACTTATTATCCGGATAACTTATCTGGATACAGATCGCATTTTAATACCAGGTGTAAATGGGGTCCTAAAGTCCGTTAACACATTCATCTTGTGCACACACATTTGCATCAAAAAAGCAGTGAGTTTGTGTACTGCTTGGTAAGGCTGTGTGTGATATGGGTATGACTTTATTTACAGCATCATTTCAACTTTGAACTCTTTCTCAAACTAAGAACAAGATAATATGAGAAATAAAAGAGGAAGATCTATTTTATTTCTCATCTTATCTTGTTTTAGTTTGTGCACAGTAGAGCTGAAATCGGAAGTCCTGGTTTCAGTTAGTTACTGTGTTTGTTTAATAGCTTTTTAGCAGTGGTTTTTTTAATCTTTTTTTTTTCTTTTGTGCTTTTTTTTTAGGCAACCAGATAAGCTAGTTGTTGTCTGGACTCGGAGGAGCAGAAGGAAATCATCTAAGGTGAGTCATTTAAAAAAAAAAATGCTGTTTCATATTGTCAATCACGTAAGAATATTTATGTGTAGTAAATTGCAGGTTTTTGCTTTAAGTTTCAGTCTTTTTTCTGTTACGTTTTTCAGTACAAATATATACATGATCACAATGCATCAAATTTGAAGTATTAAAGGGATACTTCAGGATTTAGCATTAAGGTTTGTATTAGTAGGAAAGCTGTAGCATTTTCGAATTACTGTGCTTTCCACCCTCATATCCCCCTGAGATGAGAGATTAATGTATTTATTGTCTGGAAAAAATCCTCAGATGATGCAAAAATCGTAATTTTGCGTCATCGGAGGATATTTTGGCCAGAGGCTAAAGACTACAGCCAGTAGTAGGGTCTCTCCCTCATGTTCTCAACCCGCCCATAGAGGGTGGGATTTCACTCACAGAATCTACACATAGTGTCAGCCATCTTTTTTTTGGAAGCTAAGCTAGCAGGCTTTTGTTCTGTGGATAAAGCTGAGTAGTAGGGGTCACCATCCTCTTTTTCCCGGACATTTTTGGCCGTCTCTGTCTGGGATTCAGCTTTTGCTTTCTGCAGTCGCCATTCATTGTTTACATGCATTCGACTGCATTCTGAATTCATTCTGATTGGTGAATCTGAATGTAGTGTTTACATGAACGCTAAACAAGTGATCGGTTGATGTGCGTTTTAACATTGGTAAGAAAATTCCCGCTCCTCCGTGAGAGATACAAGACCGGTGCATCTCACAGGTGTTGCTCATCAGTAATCACGCCACCAGCCTCACGCCGTTCTACCGCGGCCCTCACTCGTCCTGTTCGCCACAGTAAACATGATGCATGGTGACTGTACAATGCAAAACAGAATCCCGGACATTTTGGGCGATCTCGAAACACATTTTCGGGCAGACTCAGCACAAAGTCTCACTAGTAGCCTAGACTTGTTGTTTAACTACTGCACTGTTGTCGGTAAGCGTGGCCTCCTAGGGCAGCGAAGCAAGTGCATTCTGGGAGTTGTTGTGTTTCATCCACATAAGCCAAACATACATTTTCTTGCTTTTCTCAGTCTAGAAAGCTCCAAATTCAAACATAATTTCACATTTCTTCTACATAAATGACCCATTTTAAATACACATTCATCTTTCCAGAGGTGAAGTATCCCTTTAAATGCAGATCATCTCTTGAAGACATTTGTTGCCTAATTAGTATGTATACATGCTAGACAATGTTGAGCTACAATCATATTTCCTAGATCTTTAAATTCGACTAAACAAAACCAGACTAGTAGAGTAAGATTAGTCAGACTCTGACTAAACCTATAATGTCAATGTACGTATGTATAAATGTACATAATAAATTAAGCTAATGTGAGCTTGGGACGTCACAATTATGCTTGGTCCCGTTAATGGCTCCAAAATAACGTGCATCACCTTAATGAGCCACTTAAGTTTTTTGTAACAACTTATGTATGCATCTCTCCATCTTCACTGCAAAAAATTATTTCCTTACTAGGTTTTTTTGTTTTGTTTTACAAAAATCTAAACCTGTTGGGTAAGAAAATGTGTTTTTTTTTTTCAAGCTGGAAAACGACAAAAATACTGAGTAGGAAAATAATTTTTTGCAGTGTTTACGTAGCAATGACTAGCTAGATTATCGAATAAAATTATTGTATAAAAACTGTATATTTTGTTATTTTGTTCGCAGTCTCATAGCTGGCAGCCTGGCATCAAGAATCCCTATAGAGGAGTGGTGGTGTGGCCGGTTCCAGAGAACATAGAGATCACTGTCACCCTGTTTAAGGTACACACACACACACACACACACACACACACACACACACAAATGCTTTCTCATTTATTTGCCAAGTAGGCCTAGACGTTATTAGGGCCAGTTGTAGCGGTTGGCTTTTTCCCAGAAGCTGATTGGTTGGGATCTGCAAGTCTGCTGGTGTCTAGACATCCTGATTCCGCACTGATTTAACTGCCATAGTCCAAGATTTTAACTCCCTTCTCATATGTGTGTGCAGCAGAAACTGACACGGCAGCAGGAAGCGTGTGCTCTGTATTTTAGTCTTTTTGAAATGCCGGTCAGCAGATTTTTTCATCTGGCACGAGAGAAGTGAGACCTTACATCCTGAATTGTCAACCCCAGGTGCAGCTACACAGGAAAAGCATCTGTTTGTGCATTGCATATAGAGAAAGAGCAGTTTGTAGATCTGAGGTTTCTCATGTTGACGGCAGAGGATTTTAGATGACAGTACTCTTGACTCCGATGACATTTCAGTTCATACATTTTCAGCTGGTCAGTTTCCGAATGGCAAAATTAGTTTTAAATAATTGTATTTTTATATATAATATCATGTATTCTTCATGCATAAATATGTATAGGATGTAATCTTTCAAATATTGCTATACTTAATATGTATGCACACAAAATTTGTATATATAACAATTTATTTTATGTATGATAATTTTTGTGTAAATATATATTGTCTTAAATATTCTTAAAATATGAGTGAAATTAAATTATTATTCACTAAGATTCTGTCCCCACTATACACACACACACACACACACACACATTACAAGCTAGCGCTGACCTAGTGTTGTATATCCTCCAATATTTGTCACACACACAAAGTGCTTGTCCAAACATTTTCCTTATCAGCCTTGTTCTCTGCAAAACGACTCAGTGTCATGTTCAACTACATCTCCCAGAGTTCATTGAAGTGGACCAGTTTGGCTTTTGTGAGTTCATGAATGTTTCATTTCTGCACCGCCAATCATGCGGTCAGCTGACCGGGACAGTTCTAGAACAAAAGAAGAGCAGCTCAGGTGAAGCTGTATGCATATGTACCTTCATACATGTTCAGCTGACCAATAATCTTGGTTCAAATTTGATATAGGCTCAAGACAGGTGAATATGAGAAAAGTGTATCACTGTGATGTGATATTATTGTATGCTATTGATAGACAGACAGACCGTTGGGCATCATATCCTCTTTGACAAAAAATGACTGTTTTGGTCATTATATTATTGATGCAACCAGATAAAGCTTTGGAAAAGTCATTTATGAAAGTGCCTCTGCATCCCTCATATGTTTTACATAACAAGAAAGGAAATGCAAATCTTTTGTTCTGTAGAGATGGATATGATTTGTGGAGTTGATGTTTCCAAATATCTCTGCTGCCAGAGAAATTATACTGAGAATGTCTTTAATGAGCTTCCACTTCCATTTTTTTCAATGCCATCAAATTAACCCCTGCATTTTTTTTTTTTTAGGATCCCCACGCAGAAGAGTTTGAAGACAAAGAGTGGACATTTGTCATAGAAAATGTGAGTGCTTTTTTTACACTCTTGTGGTTCTTGTAAGTTCTGCCATGTGCAGCCTGACATCTAATGGTCAAATGTAGTCATCACACTACTGTTACAGTTTCAGGATAAAAAATGTCTGATTTAAGTCAGATGTTTGTCATTCCTCGCGATTGTACACTAGTTGTTGTAAGTGTTCATCTGGTTTGAAATTGAGCAGATAATTGACAAGTGGTACTTATTGTCGTCTCGTCATCGTCTTGTCTAAGTCAAAGCTTGTTGAGCATCTTCTGTTTTCTGTGTGATGCTCACTATTTGGATTAATTTGTCTTGTGTCTGGGATTAAAGGCTGTTTTATCACTAGATGTTGCTTTTATTTGAGCACACATTTTAATACAAATACAATTACTTTATTCTGTCAAGTGTCTTTTGCCTTGATTGTTGGAAGCATTTTTCTTGACACAGGTTTGTGTCTCGAATGCTTTTAAGATCAAAAATCAAAATAAATCAAATAAATCAAAGTTTTATTTGCCATTTGTAGAGCACAACGAGGTTGTACATAGGGTTGGGTATCGTTTGAATTTGAACGATTCTGATTCCGATTCCTTGTTTCGATTCCGGTTCCTAACGATTCTCGATTCCGATTCTTTTAAGAGGCAGGGTCAAAAAAGTTTAGCTAACCTTGCTAACCAATGGCCTTTCTGAAGGAAATACTCCTTCTGTAAAAATACTCCTTTTGTCACAAATTTTGCATTTTGCCGAGATTTCGTTATTTTTAGAAAAGTGAAGCCACACTTTGGATTGCCGACGTAAGGTACTCATGTTCGACTCGCGTGGTTATGCCAACACTTCCGGTAGACGCTTCTTCGTTGGTGTTGTTCAGCGGTTTCTTCCGCTCGGCGGACTGTGAATATCGAAACTAGGAATCGAAATTTTAACTTTTGAACGATTCCGGGAAAAAAGAAAAGTTAGTCTCGGTTCCAATCGATACTCGATTCTCGATACCCAACCCTAGTTGTACATATACAGTACATAGGAATTGTACTACATCACCCTTAGAATAAAAAATAAAATAAAAATACAAAGTGCACCAGTGCTTGCAAGCCGTTTATACTATATATATATCCTATTTCTATGAGTTAGCCATTAGTCTCACTGCTGCTGGATAGAAGCTGTAGTAAAAGCGTGTTTTGTGTGTGATGATACTGTCCACTTTTGTGTGTCTCAGACTGTGGGGTTTGTGTCTGGGCCTCAGCAGTGTGGGTGATGAGTGTCAATAATTCGAGACCGAGAGAGGCAGAGATTCTGTGACGTGCTGTGCAAAACGTCAATTAGTAATGTTATCTTTGTATGGTGTTGCCGTTCTATCATCTATCTTCACTTCTCTCCTGCAGTTTCATTACACAGTTATTTCAATTACACAATTGATACTCGGATGTTCGGGACACTATTCAAACATTTGGATTTTTCAAATTAATTAATATAAAGTTTTATAGATGTTTTTAATTTTTATAATAAAAAGAAATATTTCTTGAGCAGCAAATCAGCATATAAGAATGATTTCTGAAGGATCATGTGATGCTGAAAATCAGTTTTGTATCACAGGAATACATTACGTTTTTAAAATAGAAAACCGTTATATTAAATTGTCATGTTTTTTTTATCAAATAAATGCAATCTTGGTGAGCATAAGAGACTTCTTTAAAACGTGTTACTTAAAGCGGTGTGCATAAGAGTGACATGACACCTTCATAATCATGACAGGACACAATTCATCAGTATGAAGTATGACATTTATACATGTTTATGACAACTGTCAAAAAATATTTGCATTAAAAATGTCATAATTGAGCGAATGACACTTAATGAGAGTTGTCGTAAACATGCATAAAACCTCCTTCATATTCATGACGTGTCATGTCTGTTTTATGCACACACCTTCAAGTAAAGTGTTGCCAAATGTTTTTTCAAAAACATTTACCAACCCCAAACTTTGAACAGTACCTGCAATGTAGCATACTACGGTTTGGAGCAGACTGATTTGTTTGCAGTCTGTAGAGTTTATATTACACTAGTTTTCCATTCTGAACATGGCATCTGTGTGTGTCTCTACAGAGAGAGGCTGTTTAGATTCACAAACATGGGCACTAGTCCAGACAGGGCTCTCAATCCATCTGTCTGCTCAGCAGACACATACGCAAACATCGACACACAATAATAATAAAGTCACTTCACCGGTCCAATGTAAGTGTCTCCAGCGCTGGCAAGCTCTCATTAATGTCTCTTAATTAGCATAAACACTTGTGCAGTTCTCTGTGTGCAATGTGAAATGAATGGATGATATTTCTGGGTATTTGGGTTAGAGTGGTGGGAGAGAAGGGTGGGAACACAAAGCATGAGATCTGAATTCCTCCTGTCCATACACACCTCACTAATAGCGGATTGATCAAAGACATGCCTGTCATCTGACACCAGTAATGAGAGACTAGAAGAGATCCACACACACCAGGTTCCCACAAAATCCCTCAAATTCCTCCTTCCAAAAACAAACAAATACACTGACCACAAACTCTCTCTTTCCTCACACAATCACACACCTCAACACTAACTTGAAGTTAGTTACTTAACCACATTTCAAACATTTTGAAATTTGAATTTCTTTTTTCAAACGTATAAAAGATGTATCGGCATAAAATACCATATTTATTTTTATCAAAATATGAACAAAATTGTGAATGCGTGTCTGTATGTATATATTACTTTAAATAAAGGAGTTGTGAATGGTTATAATTGACAATCCAAAAACCTGTTTTGGAACTTTTTTTTAATTCTGCACACTGGTTCATTCTACCCTGCGCTCCTGCCTGCTGTGAGAAACTGGGAGGAAAACAGAAGAAAGAATGAGAGAGGGATAGGAAGAGAGGAGTATAAAGGCGGGAAAAGAAAAGAGAGCATTCCAAGAGGGGCCAACATCAAAGCTCCTTGAGCTGCTCTATTTGGCACCACATTTCTCTCTCTCTGTGTGTGTGTGTCTGAGAGAGAAAACAGTGGCAGCATTTCTAGCCATTTTCAGTCTTTATTCATATCAGAGTCTTGTGTTCTGGTTCACTCTGGGCTTAAAGCCACAGTGTTGTGTGTGTAGTTTGTTTCTGCATTGCGTCTGCATTTGTGGAACTGCATTTGTTTCCACTGGAGTCATGTTCCTTCTCAAAAGTTCAGACTAGTGAGAACACAGTCACATCCTGGACTTATCCGTGATGTTTTCCTGTAATTTGCACAATGGAAAAATGGAAAATCAGAGCTGTACAAATAATGATTCACCCAAAGTTCTGTCATCTTTTACTTGAAAATTCCTCAGTCTCTTTGTTCGTTCCATGGAAAAAATGAGTTAATAATGTCAGTATTTTCACAGTATTCAACATTTTTGGTGAACTATTTCTTGCTCATTTCCTCCTCCAGCCACTAGAGGGCAGCGTGTGATTGTCTGAAAATAGGTTCACAAAAAGTTCCCAAGTCCTGGATTCTTGAAATGGATTAGATATAGTAAGGGATTAAGAGGAAAGATGAAAAATGTAAAGATTCTAAGATAAAACAGAATAAACACATTTGTCGAAGAAGAATGGTTCACTTCCTGTTGTTCAAACAGTGCCCTTGTCTGTAGTTCTAAAGCTTGATCTTCAAGTCCAAGTCTTTGGGGGTCTGCCACTCTAAAATAAATATGCAATTTAGCTGTTTTTGTGTTTAGAGTAAGAGAATTTGCCAAATTCCAGACCAGTTCTTTCTGTCTTTCTCTCTTTTTCTGATGATCTGCTTCCTTTTGTGGCCACTTTAAAATGTCCAAAACATTTAAAGTCATTTCCACCTCAGTTCTCCTTTGCCCTGGGGTCCTCACCACTGGCTTGGTCTGCGGCAGGAGCACATTACGTGGGCTACTGGTCCACACGCTGTCCCTGGTCCCGTGATTCTCTGGAGACCACACAGAATAATTCAGCCACCCAGCCAGGCATGCTGAGCAAAGCTGGTGTGGAGAATGAAATAGAAAAGTTTGTGTGTGTCTCTTCAGGGATTAATCTCAACTGAATGTAACTGGCTCTCAACTTTTATTGCTGCTTTGCTTTGTGTCATTTTGTCAGATCAGAGTCAGACGCACACAGATTTCACTTTAAATGGAATATTAACCTGTGCAATGGAGGATTTCAGTGAATAATTATTGTTATTATAATAATTACATTATAATTACATAATTACAAAGATACATTTAGGCTATGGTGTCTTCAACTACAATAACAAGTTTGCTAATCAACTTTTAAATTCGAATAGTTTCCCTTGGTTGGATTAAGTGACCATCAGTCAAAGCATGTCACTCAACAACACCAACGTTCATCTGGACCTCTGCTGTTTTTTTTTTGTTGGTTCAGAGTAAAACAAACTTTGTTTATGCAATATGAACGACCTACAGCGATACTGACAGCATTAGGTGCAGATATTGATCTACCGTTTCACGGTACGTGTGTATATGTATACAGATTACTGTGTGTAGCACTCTTAAAGTGCTCTGAAAGTTTCTGTGGGCAGGTTATATTTTCAGAATTTTGTATTTTATACACTACCATTCAAATGTTTGGGGTCGTTAAGATGCAAGTCTCTTAAGCCCTATTCTCACGGGATAAGTATTACCTGGTGACCTCTAGTCATTTGTAATAATTGCAGAGGGTTGACTGTAATCTTAATTCCGTGCGAATCGGCCATGTCTGTGATTTGTAAAGTAAATTAGAGTAAAATCACTGGCTTCACTGCGCCACATGAAATTTCTAAATCACACGTGGTCCCCACGTAATACTTATCCCGTGCGAATAGGGCTTTACTCTCACCAAGCTGCATTTATTTGATCAAAAATACGGTAAAAACGGCAATTCTGTGAACTATCATTATAATAGAAGTAACGTTGAAACCGTAACCTCTCATCGCATTTTATGCACTGTTTTTAGGTAAACAGATGATAGATGTACAGTACATCTTTCACCATTGCACTTGCACCTCGCACAAGAGAGTCGCATGTTTAGAAAGCCTTGTAAAATTAGCGTAGAATTTCAACTTTTTCAACTTTTAAAAATGTCATGAGATGAGACTCTGTTTTTTTTTCCCCCATTCCACTGCAGCTCATGTTTTTAAATGCAAAAAGGATTGTGAGATTGTTGCTTCGGGTCTTTATATTACACTATGCATATATACATAGTGCTGTATTGTTCATAATAAATGCGATTTACACAAATATATTTGATTTATTAACATTAGTTTAAATGTCACATGCTTACAGACAGTCATGTTATTTTACTGCTTTTAATATACAATTTAATGCGGTGCATTAATACGGCCTCAGGAGACGAGCCAAAAGATTTTTTCCCATAACTGATAATGCTTTTTAAATTGTCATATTTAAGAAAAAAAAAATCAAAATTAGGTTTTCAACTATTTTGACATCCCTAGTTCAGTGTGATAACCATTTTCTGCTTGTGCTTCTTAATACTTTTGTGGAAAATTTTGAACAAAGTTGAAATGAACAACATTTATTTGAAATCTAAATCTTTTGAACAACTTTAATGTCACTTTTGATCAATTTAATGTCTCCTTGCTGAATAAAAGTATTACCCTTTAATCAATATCTTGAATGATTATGTATATGATTCTCCAAGTGGCGTATTGCTATTAATTCAAATATAAAAAATAATGCGCAATAGTTTTTTGACAAGTAAAAAATATGCATGACTGGTAAAGGTTTTCAATTGACTTGCCGTCGGCAGGTGTGAAAAAGTTCATTTTGGAGTATGTATGTGTGTTAGACAGATTAACAGGATTCTTAACAGGCTTGGAGATCAGATGTAAGGCAAGGTCACAGCCGACTTTAAGCCCACCTCACACACGTACACAAGCAAAGATATCCAAAACAGAAACACTCTTTGTTTTGCCCCTCTACTGTGAGATGGAAGCAGGAATAAACATGCACACGTGTGTGTTAATCTGTTTCTCAGCTCTGAGGTCACACTGCTGCACACAGACTCTTTCAGGACTGTGTGTGTGTGTGTGTGTGTTATGTCTGCTGCATTTCTGTACTGCTTTGTTATTATTTGGGCTTAGAGCTGTAACACCAGATGAGCACACACACACTCTCACTCACATTCGTTTTTCTTTGTATGTGTCACTGGTCCTTCATTTTTTTGTCTTCTGTTTTTCTTTTTCTCTTTTTTAAGTCTGTTGTCCATCCTTCCTCACCTGCCTGCCTTCGTATTTCTTTTTATCTCTCTCCATTCTATGCCTGTCCCTCCCTCTCTATCTCTTTCCCCACATCTCTGGCGTATTTATTTTTCTGTTTCTTCTTAAGATGGTGCCTGCTGATGGAGACAGATCTTTGTGGCTCTGAAAAATATCCCTGAAAGCCAAATATTTATCCAATAGCTTGACCCAGGTGCTCCCTCTCTCTCTTCCTCCAGATTGCTGTCTCCAACCGCATTTACAGAACCATTAGCTATGTTACATATTACCTGTATAGTAGTATGATATCAGTGAAATTATTATGATTAAAATTCAGTGATCTGAACACTGTAAACATGATATTAAGTTGGTCTAACAATCTAGATCTCTTTCTCTTAGAAACATCCATATTTTCTCAAATATAATCTGCTCTTGTTGGGATAAAGCTCTGTAGTGTTTTAAACATCTGCGTTTGACTCCTAGTTCTTGAATGTTTCGGTCGATTCAATTGAAAATAGTTTTTAAAGCGTTAACGGGACGTGCACACACATTGTTCTAATCCCTCTGTTTCTATTTGTCTTTAGCAAGCATTAATTCATCTGTCTGTTTTTGTTTTGCTTTGCTAGTTTTGGTTCGTGAAATACGGATGACAAACACGATAAAGCGAATTAGAGCCGTGGAACAATCATGCTGTCGTTTGCCTTGAGAAGCACTTACAGGAAATACAAACACACAGCGCTCATCCAATGTCTTTTATTGACTTCTAAAAATGGAAAAATGGGGTTAGAAAAAGAAAAATGGAAAGGGAGAGAACCTGAAATCTTTCATGTGAATATGGCTGTGTATGTAATGTATTCTGAAATAGCATAAAATAATGAAAATATGAGCAAACGTCACATTAGTGAATCATTTTAGGATTTGTATATAATACACTCACCTAAAGGATTATTAGGAACACCATACTAATACCGTGTTTGACCCCCCTTTTGCCTTCAGATCTGCCTTAATTCTATGTGGCATTGATTCAACAAGGTGCTGAAAGCATTCTTTAGAAACGTTGGCCCTATTGATAGGATAGCATCTTGCAGTTGATGGAAATTTGTGGGATGCACATCCAGGGCATGAAGCTCCCGTTCCACCACATCCCAAAGATGCTTTATTGGGTTGAGATCTGGTGACTGTGGGGGCCATTTTAGTATAGTGGACTCATTGTTCAAGAAACCAATTTGAAATGATTCAAGGTTTGTGACATGGTGCATTATCCTGCTGGAAGTAGCCATCAGAGGATGGGTACATGGTGGCCATAAAGGGATGGACATGGTCAGAAACAATGCTCAGGTCGGCCGTGGCATTTAAACGATGCCCAATTGGCACTAAGGAGCCTAAAGTGTGCCAAGAAAACATCCCCCACACCATTACACCACCACCACCAGCCTGCAAAGTGGTAACAAGGCATGATGGATCCATCTTTTCATTCTGTTTACGCCAAATTCTGACTCCATACCATCTGAATGTCTCAACTGAAACAGAGACTCCTCAGACCAGGCAACATTTTTCCCGTCTTCAACTGCAAATTGTAGCCTCTTTTTTCTATTTGTAGTGGAGATGAGTGGTACCCGGTGGGGTCTTCTGTTGTTGTAGCCCATCCGCCTCAAGGTTGTGTGCGTTGTGGCTTCACAAATGCTTTGCTGCATACCTCGGTTGTAACGAGTGGTTATTTCAGTCAAAGTTGCTCTTCTATCAGCTTGAATCAGTCGGCCCATTCTCCTCTGACCTCTAGCATCAACAAGGCATTTTCACCCACAGGACTGCCACATATGGGATGTTTTTCCCTTATCACCCCATTCTTTGTAAACTCTAAAAATGGTTGTGCGTGAAAATCCCAGTAACTGAGCAGATTGTAAAATACTCAGACCGGCCCATCTGGTACCGACAACCATCCCACGCTCAAAATTGCTTAAATCACCTTTCTCTCCCATTCTGACATTCAGTTTGGAGTTCAGGAGATTGTCTTGACCAGGACCACACCCCTAAATGCATTGAAGCAACTGCCATGTGATTGGTTGATTAGATAATTGCATTAATGAGAAATTGAACAGGTGTTCCTAATAATCCTTTAGGTGAGTGTATATACACTACTGATTTTTAAAAAGAAATTAATACTTTTATTCAGAAAGAATGCAATTAGTTTTTTTTTATACATTAAAATAAAATGTTTAACCTGCAATTATATTTCTTTTAAAAACATTTTTTTTTGTTTATATGTTAAAAAAAGTGGGATGACATCTGGTTAATTAACTGTCTGTTTGAGCACAATTTGATTCAGACAGTTGAAGACACAAAGTATCTTCTGTCGCTTAAACTCTTTTTAAACCATAGACTCTGTGTGATGGATTATACCTATTATGTCAGTCTTAAACGGCTTAAAACTCAAGAGCCAACACAGATACAACCCTTAAAGCCTGCGGGATGACACTGCCATAGAACCTGCTTTATGACCGCATGACAGAAGCTGTTACAGCATCGTCTCATCTACAGATGCCGTCAGACCCTGAGCGCTCGCAGACTGATCATTAATCGCTTCTGAATTTTGTATGTTGAACAAAGCCTAAGTCTAGCTAACTCAGGTGGTCATGATTAACCCACCGTAATACTTTAACTGTCTCTGGCTTTAGTGTTGTTGTGTCAATTTTATGGCAGTTAAATGCCTTATCTGATCTAAAATAGATTTAGCCAGTGGGCTAATTTATGGACTAAGGTCTACAAGTTCTGTACATTGAATTACTGATTATGACTGACACACACTCAGCATTTCTCCAGCTGTGATGGACTCGCTGAGCATTCATTTAGGTTAGTGCTGTCGATATAATTACAGACGTGTGTGTGTGTGTTTGTGTGTGTGGTCATGGTCATTTGAGGTGGAAACTGATGAGGTGGCACCTTTAAAATGGGATGTTGGGTGTTAATCCAATAAATCTGTCTCTGGTGTGTGTGTGTGTGTGTGTGTGTGTGTGTGTTTTTAACT
The DNA here is from genome assembly GCF_016745375.1 of Pimephales promelas. The sequence goes on along the minus strand of NW_024121099.1, from coordinate 7,971,341 downwards.
GTCTTTCTGGTACATTGTGTGTGTGTGTGTGCTGGAATGCTGCAGTGTTGGGGTTTACGGAGTAGCATTGTCTTTGGCCCATATTTGATAACTAACAGTATGAAAGAGGTATGAATAGAGCCGGAAATGAAGAAAGAAAAGTATTCATACTCGTACTTAGTTTTGGTACACACTTTTTTTTAAATGTGAAGAGTTCAGATGCAAAAGCCTCTAAGTGCCATTTGAAATTTTCTTCTAAAATGATAATTTTTTTATCAAGCTTGCATATTTAAGTTCAGTAATTTCACTTAAATGGCAATGAAGATTACCTATTAATTGTCATTTAAGTGAAATTACTGAACTTAAATATACAATCTTGATAAAAATGGTCATTTTAGAAGAAAATTTCAAATGGCATTAGAGGCTTTTGCATCTGAACTCTTCATGTACCTTTTATTTTTTTATTTTACTTGTGCTTTATTTGCATTGCCTATTTACTCGATTTGCTTTGCAAATACAAATGTATCATGCCAATAAAGCAGAAATATTTTTTTAACTTGTGCCGAGTGCCTGACCATCTGAAATTTGAGAGAGCTGGTTTAACATGTTCACTCTTTTTGAACCTCTTAAAATAAATGTTCTTTCACAGGCCTGTTGTATGTGATGTCTGTGTTAAGAGTCATTTTGGCAGCGGATGCTTGTCCTTCAACGGAGAGCCTGAAAGAGACTGTAGGTCATGGGTTTGGTGGGTTGTGGAGAGATATTTATTTTCTGTTGTCTATTGTTATTTTTTTTTGTGTGCTCATAGGCACCAGTCGGCGTCCCAGCGTGGGTACGCTGTGGAAACAACATCTCTAGTATTTGAACACAGCTTTTTGTCATCTCTCTCTCTGTCTGTCTCTCTCTGAAGGTATTAAGCTGGCATCTTCTCTTCCTCTCTTTTATAATAGGCTGTTATTGTTTTGGGCTCTTTTATTATTTTGGTGGCTGGTATTATTTTTGATTTCCATAAGTCTTGGTCTGTTGGCTTTGCTCGTCTTTTATGTTCAGCTGGAACAATGGCAATCCCCCAGCCACCGGCCCTACCCTCAATAGACAATTCCCACAAATAATGACACTTCCCCTAATCTGTGTGTGTGTGCGTATGTATGTGTGTGTGTGTGTGTGTGTGTGTGTGTGTGTGTGTGTGTGTGTGTGTGTGTGTGTGTGTGAGCGCCACTCAATGACAGTTTGGGGAAATCACATTTGAATCACAACAGATGAGTGATGACAGACAGAAATAGGCCCTGGGTGATGCCAACTGAAAATGTGTCATCCGTTCTCTCCCTTTTTTTTACTCTTTGTCTGTTCTTTTATATATTTAGATTCAGCTCTGCATTCATGCAGAAACACGCAACTGGCACTTATTGATGGAAAAGCCTATTGTGGCTCATTTCTTTGACAAACACCCTCAATGTTGATACTTCTTTTTTATAGAGCTACATTTTCTGATCCCCTCTGGGATCATCTCGGGTTGGGAGCCAAGAACTGCTTCAATGAGCCAGTTCTTCAGAATGAATCAGTCAAAAAGTAAAAGTACTAATATAATCACAACATAGAATTGTGAAATCTCACTCTTCCTCTACTTTAGTATATTTGTGTGTGTGTTGGGAAGGAAACCCCACAGCCCTGACCCCCACCCCCCATATTAGCACCAGCTGTGGATCAATACTGGGACAGCTGGGGCTGCCACCCGCCTAAACACACCACACACATACACACCCTAAAGTGAATGAAGCTCCCGGTCGCACCCCTTTCTTCCTCGCGCTTCCTGGAAATGTCAGTCAAAGGAAGTTTGAGGTTCACTTTAGGTGTGATAGCCTGCAGGTGTCTAACAGGAACACACACACACCGCGTGCAGATGGGAAATATTGAGTAATATTTGTGTCAATTGAAGTATCATGTCCGCCATCCTTATGCCGTTGGATTAGCATTGTGTTAACAAAACACATTTAAGCACGGGACAAAGGCAAACATGTCCATGATACACTGTGAGCGAAAGCCTGTGGACAATCCAAACATGTCACGGCACCATGGACGTCATTCAGAGTAATGTTTCTAATCGCTTATTACTGCTGAATATCTTGTTTTACAGTTATTGGGGTTGAACATTTTCTTAATTGCACACCATTTTATTCTGTATATGCTTGCTCTATGCTTGCTATTTTGAATGTGTGTTTTTCGAGTTTCAATGTAGACATTTAATTGCACACACACATTTAATTGCATATATACACTAATATATTATTTATGAATAATTTATAGTAGCTTTTATTTTTATATTTTCAGTTTTAATTTTAAATATTTTTTTTTTAGATTTAGATGTTTTTTTTATTTCAGTTTTAGTACTTTTCGTTTAGCAGCCAAGGCAACATTTCTTTACTTTATTTCAGTTTTGTTTCAATTACTAAAAACAGCGTGTTTTGTATATTTTCTTTAACTTCCTATTTATATAATCAGCACAATGCTATTAATGTAATCCGCACTATGCTTTCCGACTCTTTGGTAAAAACGTCTCTGTTTTGGGATTAAATGGTCACAGTGATTTAAAGATATTATGTGGGATTTAAACAAAACTTTAATATAAATTAACATATTTAGCATTTTATAATATTTAGTTAAAATCTACTAAAAAACAGAAATGTATATTATCCATTTACAAGGCTGTTGACTTATGTTGATAGTCTCAAAATGACCAAATATTAACATATTAGTAGTCTGTTACTAATGGAGTTTCAGCTTACGTTTAATGCATTTTCATATTTCTAATCTTATGTTTGACTGTATTCTCTCAGTGTGTGTGTGTGTGCGCGTGTGAATGAAGGGTGATATGCCCTTAAGGGAGCAGCAGGGGGCAGCAGTGAGCCATCCTGGCACCTTCATGTCCCCTCTCCGCCAGGTATTTAGCAATTTTGTGGGTACAATAGCTGCGTATTGATAGTCATATCCCTGTGATAAATTAAAAGTGTCTTATTGTCTCTTTTCATTTTACACATTGTCATAACCCTGGACGGTAATCTGGGGTTCTGATTGACACTGGCAGCCAGGGAAAAGAACACCATCATTGTTTGCGCTCGTCAAATCTGTTAAACCTAATTCTTCCCCGCCGTATTTGCATATTCTTAAGTATTTTTTCGGAGAAGGACTAAATCCTTCTTAAGTGTTTGATGCATTTTGAAATTCATTCATAAAGGACCTACATGCACTATTAGCTCGGTATAATACCAGTGCATAATCTCAGCGATAAGACACGCTTTGGAGCGCTGGATTCTTCAGGGATGACATGCTGTATTTCCGACCGATTCAACAGGGGCTCAAATGTCAACACAAATGTCAAGTGGCTTCGTCGGCGAGCGGTTTTGAATCTTAGACGCAGGCTTTTTCTCCCTTTTATCGTTTTCATTTACTGAAGGAGTCACAGAGGACCGTCTCCCCCGTCCCAGCTCGAGTGGGGGATTGTGGGTAATTTGTCTGGGTGCGAGATTGGCAGGCGGCACTGTTGTTTTGATCGGGTCAGCGCTCGAGTGCTTTACGTCTCTGTCTGTGTTTCAGCCGCTGGCACGTCACGTGGGGTGTTCTTCTTCGGCACCTCCAGTGGCGTCGTTCGGTCAGATTAATCACCTTCAGCAAACTGGAAGAAGGAAGAAGGGTTAGTGTGCGCTGCCCTTGTGAGTCGGCTGATTTTTCTCTGTGTGTGTGTGTGTGGAGCTGTATCGAGGCATATCTGAGACGGAATATAGTCACTCTTCAGCTCTCTGCATCTCTGCTCTGATAAGGGCTCCTCTTTACTTTCAGGACCACTGATACATGCAAACACACACACACACACACACACACATGTGCCTGCAAGTGAGATTATATCTGGAGATCTATACGTAGTCGTTCCACAAATGCACACTGTCGGGTGTATGAATACAGGCTCTCTGAGAGGCCTGCGGTGACACAGGGCCTTCGTTTCACTCTGCTCATTTTGTTTTGGATTGCTTTGCGCAACAGGCCTGATGAGATAAAAGTGAAGAGAGCATAAAGGACTGAACAATAGGCCTACAGTATATGAATCTCACCCATAGAGAAAGCTGAAAAGGAAAGATACTTGCTGAACAGAAGGCCAAATAATGGCTTAAAGCAAGAGACGTACAAGAAAGTCGCTTGACTAGTTTGAGTCATATCCAGTGTTCATTAGTCGATTGGTTTAGAAACCAGTTCATGACTCTAATTCTAAAGAACAGAATGTACTTTACACAATTTCGATGCTCTGTATTAAAAATGTTATTGTTATATAAAATAATTATGCTCACTTATTCTAAAACAATTTGGAATTAACCGATTATCTTTAACTACTGTACGAACTTTGACTGTATTTTACTTCTTGCATCAATCATGTTAAATATGTCGGCTGTTTGGTTAAAATGTTCCTCTGGTTTAAAAAAAATAATTAGAGCAAATATATTTCAATTTATGTATATCCAATATCAATCATATTTTTTTTTGTCATTTAGCCATACACTCTGGCCTGTGTGATGGTGTTGAAACATGTTTGAGAGTAGTACTTTCATCCAGCAGCAAATTGCTGATACTTAGTCAGCAAGCTGTGAAAATGCCCTAAGAACATAGACTGAATGTGAAGATATTTTTTTGGCTTTGTTCAATAAGAAAAGGCAGGTCAGGGAACGTCTCCAACTGTGTTTCCGGCCTATCTGGCAAATGGAAAGGGTGCAGGTGGGCTAGTGTTTTGTTTTGTTCTGTTTTATTAGATGTTGTTGCCCTCAAGTCATTTTGGAGAATGGCTGGTGTTCAACCCTTTTCTTCTATCATTTTTAATAAGATATCAGAATTTATGTTTTCCTGACAACTCTAATCATACAAGAAAAAAAAAATAGATAAAAATAAAGCAAATGAATAAGAGCCCAGAATTGGGCCATTTCGAGTTTCCTTTCTAGTTCCTTAAAATATTCCCACCCTTTGACCTACAGGGGGCGCCATTGACCATTATGACAGGGCCAGTTCACTCTATTGGTGTCAGACGTGATAAACTATTACTGAGTTTGGTTATTTAAATCATTTTGGCAAATTAATTCTGATATGACCTTTTCTTGGTTTAAAAAAATAATTTTAAGTTTGCCTTGCAAAATGACACTTTATGTCACTGTTGAGAATTCAGTGTCATTTTATTTGCTTGAAGCTTTAGCTTTCGGTTTAGTTAATAATACTATATTGAGACCGTCTGCTTAAACTTGTATGCACATGTTCCAGGAGTGCTGGTTTCCTGTGTGTGTGTGTGTGTGCCTGTGTGTGTGTGTGGGCTTTGAACGTGTTAAAACAGGCAGTGATTTTACCCACCGTGAGTGTGAAGATTAGCAACTTTCATTCATTCTTTTTGATTGATTTAAAAATATATATTTTCAAGGCACCATAGGGCTATTTTGTCATATGCATTTCATAGCATTTGAAACTGTTAAAAACATATTGATGTCAGTCAATCATATTGATTTGTCCCAATGTGGTATTGTAGTAATTAAATTAAAGTAAAAGTTTTATTTTTAAACAGTATTTTAATTTGCATTCTCTCTTTTTTGCGTGTTATTTTAGGAATCTCCGTCGGGTCGCCGGAAAGCGCTGGCCACCAGCTGCATTAACATGAAGCAGTACGCCAGTGCCATGCCCACACAGACAGACGTCAAGCTCAAGTTCAAGCCGCTGTCCAAGAAAGTGGTTTCAGCAACGCTACAGTTCTCCCTGTCCTGCATCTTCCTGCGAGAGGGCAAAGCCACGTAAGAGCAGCTCACTACACCTCCAAAACCAGCTGACTACACCCACCCTGAAGGAATGCTGCCACTTCAAATTACGCTCTCATTCCGTTTCTCAATACCTCACATTCCCAACATTCCTTTTCCTGGATCTCTCCCCCTCTCATCCCCCTCTCCAGCCCTTCTTCTCTCCCGTGATTTCATCCCGTCTTCATATGCACTCCTCCATATCTTAACTGTATGGTAACCATGGCAATTTCAGTTTGGACCTCAATTAGGACAAAAGCTATTACAAAATTGCATTTCGTAAGTGCATAATCTTGTATTAATCTAGTAGTATTACAGAAGCATCCTAACTCTAACTAACCTAAAAACAGTCTTAACTTTAGGACAACCCCACTGGTGTCCTAACTTCAAAATAAAAATAAAATCACATATAGCCCTGTCTGAGAATGACGTCACTTTTTTAATGATACAAGATGAGGAACAGCGATGTTTGATGGTGGAAAGAGTTTGTGAACACCCAAATGATGTGCTGCACTTGACACAAACACAAAATAATGACACAAAATTACAAATGCCTATGAAATAAAACGACTAGGCTTTGCCTTTTCTACCAAATTTATCATAATTTTACTTAAAGTCCCCGTGAACCGGAAGTTGCAAACGATTTTTCTCCAGTGCTGTGACGTATGTCCAAGTGAAACGGAATATTGAACAGAGGGCAGGGTTTTACTCTAGCACTCCTCCTCTCCATCTCTCGCTCATAGCAAACTAACGGTTTGAGGGGAGTGGTTAAGCGTTTCCCCACCCAAGTTGTGAAACCTACGTCATCAGAAAAAGAAACCGTTCCAGACCGGAAGTAACTTTTCAGATTTTGATTAAAGATTACTAAGGTTAAACATTTTTTTAATATATATTCACTTGCACGGATTAATTGTTCACCACAAGACTAGTAATATGCGCTAACAAAGTAAATAGGTTCAATTTTGATTTCACGGGGACTTTAATGAAAAGCACCACTTATTTAGTTTTTTCTGTTTTAATCTCAGTTATTTCTATTATCTTTTCTAGAATCTCTTTCTGTTATAGTTTTTCTGTTTTAATTCACAGCAGCTTTTTGCTTGTAGTTGGCTGCCTGGTAACAGACCTGAGAGTTGATTACCGAACTCGATGGAGGGGTTTAAGATTTTTTCCTTTTAAGTTTAAGATAATTGCCTAACTACAGATGAGATGAGATTTTTAAAGATAGGATAAGAATCCTAAATCAATATAAGATTTGCATCTGTAATACAAATTTGTGAAAAATCCTACATTTTTCTTGTCTTAACTTAAGACTGAGGATAGAAAGTTTCTGTAATATGCCCCCAGAAGTGTATCTAGGATACCGAAAGTATTTATTTAAAACTGCACTCTGTAGCTTTTTTGGGGTTAAAAATGATCCAAAATACATTTTTGAGAAAATACATAACCAGCCAGTGTTCAAAGCTATCTGTTTGCCTTTCAAAGCAGTAAGCTTGTAATAATGTTTTTAATTCCAGTGGTACTGGTGGATTTCTGCGGGAGATTCAAGCATGTCTTTACATCACATCTGTACACATAAAGGAGGAGTCTCGGCTAGTATACGCTATATTGCGTGCGAGGATGTTGGAGGCGGAGATTTATAGCCTTTTCTCACAGCACTTGATATAATTAAACTTATCAATTTGGCAGATCCAGAAAGGTTCAAACGACAATCAACAGTGAAAACAGATTCACCCGCTGTAAAATGCAAAAGACTTGTTCGAACTTTGGAGTGGCTACAGAAAAAAATAGACTGCAACCGGGCCCATGCGAAAACAAGGATGCGTATCGGAAGGACATTACTTTTAATATTATATTTATAATTAATTATAATTAATTATTTGATTTATTATTTTTATTTGAATAGTTTTTCCAAATTTTGTGCCCTGGGTTCTGTTGCTCAGAAAATGTCAGAAGATGAAAAATCAAATCCTGTTGGAGAGCTTTGTCCCAGACTTTGACATGTGTCACAGCAAACAGAAGTCCGATGGAATATTTCCAGCCACTGGCCTTGAGAGTGTAAATGTCTTTCCTTCACTCGTCTCGCAATATCCCTGTTTCCCTCCTTTTTTTTTGCGTCTGATCTCTGCCTTCCTCTAAATAAAGAAGGCAAGAAGCGTGTATGGGTGTATGTGATTTCACCCTTGCGCTATATGAGATATGTGTGTGTTTGTGTGGCTTTTGTGGCGTGTGTGTGTGTGACAGAGGTTATGTGGCGGAAGTGTAACCGCTCTTAACCCATGGGAATCATGTCAACAGCACAAATAAACCCCATTACATAAGTTCAAATAAGCTCCATGCCTGCCAAAGAAAGACTGGACCACATTCATAAAGAAATGTGAGATAGATAGAGAGAAGGAGAAAACGGGGACATTGGAAGGAAGAGAGGGAGTTAATCCTGGAGCGTTATCTCGCCGTGCTTGTGAATGCCCTGGCTGGAATGCATGTCCGTATTGCAATGCCTCTTATGAGCAGGACCATGAAGGGCATTCCCTTTACACAATCATCTCTCGCTCGCTCTCTCTCTGTCAACCTGGCTTTCTTCTTTCCTTCCACCCATCTCCTTCAGTGTATCAAAATGCTTTTTACACAAAAGCACATTGAATGAATGGCAATATTCACTTTTTTAGGGTAAGTTTGTATGGAGAGTGTGTTATCAAAAAACGAAATGACAATTCTCAATTTAACTGCATTTAAATCCATTTTTCAAATTTATTTTACATCAAAATAAATGCTGAAAATGCAAATCAAGTCCTCAGATTCTTTCTGGGCCTACTGACGAACAGTCAGTCCAAACGAGTAGCGTGTGAAGTGCCTCGTTTATGATGATTTCACATCAGATTTATATTGTGCTTTTGTCTCTTTCTCTGTGTAGTGATGAAGATATGCAGAGTCTGGCCAGTCTGATGAGCATGAAGCAGGCCGATATTGGCAATCTGGATGATTTTGAGGAAGAGAATGAGGAAGATGAGGAGAACAGAGTGAACCAGGAGGAGAAGGCCGCCAAGATCACAGGTGAGACTTGCTTGATTTCATATGAAGACCATTTATCGGTGGATTCGATATTTTTGTACAAACACAACACCACCTAAGAGCTTTTCTGTTTCTAGTTGTTTTCTGTTCCTTTGTTTACTCTGTTCCAGTTAATTGTTTGCACAGTGGTTCACTGCAGTACAAATGCAGCGAAATGTAAGTTTTTCAGGATTTTTTTTTGTATTCGGTTTTATTTCTGTTCTGTTTTATTGTTCCGTTATTTTTTTATTTAATTTTTAATTGATTTTATTCTATTCTTTTTCTTTTCCTTTATTTGTCCTATTATATTTATATTTAATTTTGTTTAATTCTTGCATATTTCTTTCGGATTCATTATTAGTTATATTATATTGTTTTATTATTTTACATCAATTATAGTCTTTTCTATTGTGTTCTCTTTGTTTTGCTTTAATCTATTCCATTGTTTTTGTTCCTTTTTTTAAAATCTATTATATTCATATTTATTTTCTAGAGATGTGGTTACTTTGGGCTGTGTGGTTCATTTGTATAAAGTGTACCGTATATTTATTTCTAGGTTGCATTTAAAGAATTAGAACAGATGTGTGTGGTTTTAAAGTCCCCTGTCAATTTCAGCGTGTCTTTCTTCACTCTTCATTTCTTCAGTCTCAGTTCAACTGTTTCATTTAAGCTAGAGTTATCCTTTTTCTTTTGTGGTTTAGTTTCTGTATGTATGTGCACACGTGTGTATTTGCCTGTGCATATGAAGACTTATTGCCCTTGTTTACTTTTGCTCTGTTGTGGTCAGTTTGTTTATTAGCTACTTTTATACACATTGCACTGCTTGTTTATGATGTGTATGATAAGGTCCATCCAACATATGTCCCGTGTGTAATATATGTTTGATTTGCGTGTGTGTGTGTGTGTGTTTGAGACATTGATATTACCCAGCCCCCCATCACTCCCCATATTGTGGAGTCTTAACATTAAGCCCATGTGCTTTCATCCCTTTATAAGTGTATGTATGGAGGTCCTATGGAAATGCTTGAGTTGTTTATTCATTGTATGCGTTTAGGAATCTCTTTGTTGCCATGGCGATGCTCTCCTATCAGTTTTTACCAGTTTGTTAGAGCGAAGACAAAGTTCAGTCTCTGTTCAGAGAGACCCACACACACGAGTGCGTATGTATTGCATACTTCTGATTGCATTATACAGATTTGAGTGTATGTTGTGCTGTTTTCAGAGATTGTGAGGCAGCTGAATGCTCTCAGCTCTATAGATGGAGATCCAGATGACTGCCTAAAGCAAGCAAATAAGCCTGCCTCCTCTTCTGAAGGTCTTTCAGATTTCACCTTCCTTCATTCTTTTGTTCATACTCTATCTCTGTCTTTCTCCTTCTTGCCTCTCTTTGCCTGTACTGTGTGTTTGAGCGTCTGTTAAGTTCATTGATATTTTTTGCCCCACGTGTTGTTCTATTGTTCTCCTTATTTAGCGTTCTTCATTTGTGATCTTGTGCCCTCGTTCCACTTTCTGCAGTTTGTAGTGAACCCAGCTACCCACCTTTGTTTCCGTGACCATGGAGTTGATGATCCTGGAACAGGTCTTTAAAGACACCACTGGTCATGTGGTTGAGCGCTCTGATGGCCTAATATGGGTCAGGGTGACATGGTGGTGGAGCGAACAGAGACGTCACACCTTTCTTATCACCTCAGAGAGCACTTCAGTCTCACACCCTGCACACAGACTGTTTTTTTGGCCAGCTGGCTCATGGTGGGAGTAATAGTTCTGAATGAAACCCTACATCGGCTCTTTGGATCTGTAGGATTTTAGTGTGGTTCACTTCAAAGTGCAGATGTCAACCATTTATTCATTGGTTATTTTTTGTCAGTTTTGCTTTTTTTTTTAAGGTTTCATCTGTTCTTCTCGTGGATTGATTTGGACTTAATGATGTTCTCTTTTCCTTTCTTTTCTGTTATTGTGGATGGATGCTGACTGTTTAGAGCTCATCAGTAAGTTGAACTTCCTGGATCAGGAGGACCAAGACCAGAGCAACATGAGCTCTAACCCCTTCAATGAACCTAATGACCTGGTTGACCTTAATCCTTTTGGTGACCCGGATGAGGATGGTAAGGAGTGACCCTTGACCCTTTTTGTAACCCCTTTGCCCCCTTATCAACAGGGCAGGTTGTACTCATTAACAATCTGAGATGTGTGTTGATGTATTAAGTGAAGAGGGAATGATTACTGCAGCTGGATTTTGAAAAATCGTTATTAAGATCATTTTTAAATATACAAATGCATTTGATACTAGGGATGTGTAAAACTACATATTTTCAAATGCAACTAGTCAGTGGGTTGTCAGTATGACCCAAGGAACTAGATAGTCTTGAACCTGACATGAAATGAAAATTCACCCTATTTTGTAAATGCATGTTCTAGATCTTAATGTGAACAGTTAATCCATGTGCATTCTATTTTTTAAAGGGAACATCATATAATGGTTTTTAAAGGGCTCCTATTATGCCCTGTTACAAAGTCTTTATTTTATTTTTGGGGTGTACAAGATTGTTTCATGCCATGATTGTTAAAAAAAATAAGTATTTCGCATATTTTTCATTATTCTCAGCTCCTCTCTCCCCAGTCTAGTTTAACGCGTCATTTTCGATGAAGTTAACAAAAAAAAAATGAACTTTTAGAATAGCTTCATATAACAGCAATTTATTTTTGGTTTACACTGGACTGACACTATTGGATGAGAACTGAGCTGGTCAATGACATCACTATCACTGTCTCCAGCTGCATTATAGATGAAATGAACCCGTTAAATAATTGATAATCTTTACAACTGAACTGATTTCAGCTGAATAGTGACACTAAAGTATTTTCTTTAAGAGCTGCTGTACAGCGGAAATTAATTCTGTTTGCATCATTGAATAATGTTCCTGTTATCACTGTAAAGCTGCTTTGAAACGATCTGTATTGTATTAAATTGATTACAGGAGTTATTACTGTTTCAATCATAAGATTATTCAATTATTTTTTCAATTATTGTGTTTCTTCATGTTTATACATTTTATAGCACTGTAATCATGGCTTTAATTTAGATAATACAGTGGGGATGTTGTGCATTGTTTGTGTATTTCTAGAAGCATCTCCTGAGTCCCATGTTTGGCCCACTATCAAAGATCAGGAGCCTGTGTGTGATCAGGACACCACTTATCCCTCAAACCCATTTGATGAGACTGACACAGACCCAGATCCTTCTCAATGCGGGAACCCGTTTGACGAAGCTGAGTCTGAGCCCGAACCCCAGCCTAAAATATCTCCACCCAGAAGCAGCAAGAGAAAAAACGTCCGGCCGGTGGACATGAGCAAATACCTGTACGCCAACACAGCCAGGACAGAGGAGGAGGAGCTAGATGAGTAAGTCTATTAATTCTGGGATACACTATGGGAGTGGCCCTTGGTTACAGCAGAACATTTTAAGTGATTGTTAATTTAATTGCCAAAACATTTCGCTTTAGGAAGATGCACAACTTGTCCTCTGTTTGCTCTGTGTGCATGTGCATGATGTTGTGCATGAGCAAAGGAGAAAGCACTTGTCGGAAGAGAAGAAAGTGGTGAGCGAGTTCTTTCAGCAGGAACAAGGCTTCTGTTGTTCCCCACATTCTTTGGCCTTGTCTGTTCATCTCTGCATTTCTCTCATCCGTCACTCACTCACTCACTCAGAGTGCTCCAGCAGGGACACACGTCTCCAAACCTGACTTTATGTAGAGAAAATGAGAGAAGACGCTGATAACTTTTTAGAACAGCATTTATCTGAAATGGAAATCTTTTGTAACATTATAATTCTTTACTCTGACTTTTTAATTAATTGAATGCATCCTTGCTGAATAAAATAATTGTCTTTCAAAATAAAATCTGACTGGATCCCTGCATAAATATATAATTAAAAAGTTTCAGACTAACATGTGAGACAAGTTGCACTGCTACCACTAAGTTCTACCGGATCTGGTAGCGCTGGGGGGTGGGGGGGATTTTTAATCATAAACGTAATTTAATCACAAAATTACTATTATTTTGCATTAATAAGTGCCGTAACTAATAATGTTACATGTTTACTTGTTATAGCACAGAGCTTGAGAGAAGATGCAGATAAAATGAACTTTTATTAACATTAGTAATATATAAAAATCCTATTTAAAAGTAAACTAATTAAACTTTCAAAAGGTTGTACGAACCCGAAAATGAATAACATAATATATATATATATATATATATATATATATATGTGTGTGTATATATATATATATATATATATATATATATATATATATGAAGAGTTCAGATGCAAAAGCCTCTAAATGCCATTTGAAATTTTCTTCTTTAATGATGATTTTTATCAAGCTTGTATATTTAAGTTCAGTGATTTCACTTAAATGCCAATGATATCTACCTATTAATTGTTATTTAAGTGAAATCACTGAACTTAAATATACAAGCTTGATAAAAATCATCATTAAAGAAGAAAATTTCAAATGGCATTTAGAGGCTTTTGCATCTGAACTCTTCATATATATATATATATATATGTATGTGTGTATATATATATTTCTGCCACAATACCATGGTTACAGTTACTGATACAACATTAAATCCATAGTGAATGCTGGTGATTTGTGGACAGAAAAGCCTTCTATATCTTTCACGTCAGTGCTGTTTGATCTGATATCTATGGTTTATAGTAGAGAATTCTGCGCTGAATTCGAATTCTTTTCTCTAGATCTTGCAACGATGTTAGTAATACTGTGCCGAATTCAAACGCTTCTCAGTGGATCTCTCACTGCTGTGTAGTAACATGATCACATGATTGATACAGGCCCTCGACTGAGAATAAACCTGTTCTGAGCTTGCGCTGTACGGTCTAATATTGGTCTGAGCTGATTCACTGTCTGCGCTTCACAGCTCAAAGAAGAATCGCCGTTTCGATTTGTATGCCATTAGAAGTTTTTCATATGCAACAGAAATGGCAGTTCTTATCAGATGGGTAACTTGTTGGACACAGTACGAACACTAACAAAGTTTAGTCACACCTGCAAGAAAAACGGTTATATTTTTCTAAACAAAAAGTTTACGAAATTTTGTTGCAAACTGATCATTATTTTTACAATTTTGATAGGTCACAGGATTGGCCTAAGGAAGTTGTACTTTACATGAGACATATTTAAATCTCTCTCTAATACCTTCTTTCTAATTTGCTTTCTATCTTTCTCTTTCTGTCTCTCGTCCTCTCTTTCACCTCCAGTTGTTTTGACTGCACTCTCCACGTCTTTCTCTCTTTTTTTTTTACTTGTTTGCATTTCTGTCAGCTCTTTCCTACCTCCTTTCTCATTCTCTCTTGCTCTCTCACTCTCTGTCTTTGTCCATAAGCTTGGAAGCTTGGGATACTTTGTCTTTAACCTTGTCTTTCAACTGAATACCTGCTCAGTCTTTTTTCCTTATTGTGGGTGTGTGTGTGTGTTCATGTATGTGTGTATGTCTGTGATGAGTGATGGGCCTTTACACAGCAGTGTGTATTGATGCCAGCGGACGTCTGTGTCCGCCTGTCAGTGTGCTCTCTGACGAGGCCACAGGTCAAAGTTCATAAGACGTGACCTCTGGAGCACCTGGTCTTTCTCGCAGTCAGCAGAGCGTTTTATTGGCTAATGATGCTTTCTAATGCCTCCTTTACCTGAAGACAACCACACACACACACACACACACACGTAACAGACAGACAAGTGGAAAGGTGCTGAAAAGCAAAATATTTGAAACTAACAAATTTTGCTAATTTGACAATTACATGTTAGGTGAACAAAAGCACATACATCACCAATTTGCTTGTTTAAGCTTCATTTGCTAATACAACAAATTGTTTTCCCACTCAGATCAAACCCGTTCTATGAGCCCAGGTCCTCCACCACAGACAGCAACACCTCAGATAAGAGCACCAAACGCCGGGCCCCTCAGGCTCCTAGTGCTGGACCCAACACTGCTGTGGCCCCTGGAGGCCCGGCACCAAAAACTTCAGCTCCTGAAGGAACGTCCACTCCACCTGCCCTGGCACCCTCAGCTGTCACAGCTGTGATTGGGAGAGAGTTGGCCTCATCTTCACCTAAGGTAAATCTTCCTCAACACATTAGGACTTGATGCGAAAAGCGGAAAGACTGAACGTCTCCAGAGAGGAAACGGATCTTAAAAGAACAGAGGTTAAACGTGCAAGCAGACCATCTATGGGACAAGCCGGTTTCCACCATATCTTTAATGTACACAATAATAATCTTTTACATTGTAACCCGCCTTTAGGCTCATATTACTAATGCGCCCTTTAAATAACAAAATAATGGTGCAGTCTATTTCAGTTGCCTCAAAATAGCAACGTGCCAGCAGTGTGCCTGAACACATCTCGTTTTCAGACCAGGCGCAAATGCATTTGCTATTTAAACAATGTGCCGCACGATGTGAAAAAGATAACTGCATTGTGCTGAAATTAGAAAAAAAAAAAAAAAAAAAAAAAACCGCTTGCCGCCGTATTGCGCCATGTGTATGATAAGCCCTTTAGATTTGGACCAAAATGGTAGTTTACAGACCAGTCTACCTTTCGGAAAAGGCTCCTATGATGCTGTCCAATTTGGCAGGTCACTATACAGACTTCATTGATCATTCTTTGTTAGATAAAAACAGCCCTAACCTTCACTTTAAACTATACTGTATTTTTGTAAACTTTATACTTCAAAATTTTGAATATTAGTGTAAAAAAATTTTTTTGTAAAGTCTTATGCTTTATGCAAATCTAAATTAAAAACAATAACATTGTGAAATACTTTTACAATTTAAATTAACTGTGTATTTTAATCTATTCTAAAATGTAATTTATTCCTGTGATGGCAAAGCTACATTTTCAGCATCATTACACCAGTCCTCAGAGTCACATGATCCTTCGGAAATCATTCCAATATTCTGACTCGTTGCTCATGAGTCATTAATTATTATTATCAGTATTGAAAACTCTAATGCTGCTTAATACTCATGATATGTTTTTTTTCAAGATTCTTTCAAACTTAAAAAAACAGTATTTATTAGAAATTTTGTAACATTATAAATGTCTTTACTGTCACTATTCGGAAAGGACATATTAAATTGATCAAAAGTATTAATTTCTTTAAAAAAAAAATAAAAAAAAAAATCTAAAACTAGACATTTGAATGTTAGTCTAAGTTTGTTTTAAAATCTCAATTTTAGAAAACTGCCTGTGAGGATGTCCCTGTAATATATGCATACCGACTTGTGATTGTGACTTGTGAAACATCCAAATCACATGGTTTTAATGGAAAGTAAATTTAATAGGGGCGTGTCATTGTGATATTTCCTTCAGGAAAAGGCGAATCTAGTTTTTATTGTCATCTTTACAGGGTCTTTATTTCGTCACTTTATTCCAACAGCACCACATTTCTTGTTTTCCCCATTCATTTCACTTTTTGACATCCTGGACCACTCACTCCATCCCTCTCATCTGCTTTCTGTCCTCTTCCTGCACGCTTCACTCCGAGCATTTGAATACCGGCATGTATTAGCTGCTCTGTAGGATCGTTATATATGCATTACGATTCTCTTCACTCAATGCTTTAGTGAGTCTAATTAACTGGCTCTGCGGTCCCTCTCTGGCTGAGGGTGTGGGGCGTAGGGTGCAGGGGGCGAAGGGAAGCCCACCGAGTGTGAATGAGAGCAAGGATGGCGTCGGGCTGCTGCAGAGGGGCTTATACATGGCCAGATTAAATCCCCACAGGCCGAGTGTTTTTATTTACGCCTGCGAGTGTGTGCGTTATAATGTAGTCCATATTTAATTATAGCGAGGGGTTTATCACAGCACAGCACTTGTGTGTGTCCGCGCCTGAGAAGACCTGCCCAACTTAAACATTTAATTACCCAAATTCAGTGGCCTGTGAGGACACACACACACATAGACATCAGGAAAATAAGAACAACTCCTCAGAAAAGGAGGTTGCCTTCAGTTGCCTTGCCTTCAGTTGCCTTGTGAGTAAACCGTTGGGCTCACATCAGATCTGTCTGACTAAAACCAGAGGGATTGGTCCGTCAGAATGATTCTCAATGTTGGGTTTTTGATCGGAGATGTCATATTTCCAGCAGAACCCTATTTATTCTGATCATGTGCTCCCTCGATCTCTATCCCACACCCACTTTGTACGGATTATGATTCCTTTCTTTGACTGCATGCGGAGGTTGTTTCCTCTGAGTGTGGTGTATGAGATGACCTTAGCATGAAAAAAGTCAAATGGGATTAGTTAGAGACACATTCAGAATAAAGATACAGGGAAGCCCAAAGGCCTTGTTTATGAGTCTTCTATGTGTGTTTGTGTTTGCTGGAGGAATCCCCTCAGACACGCGCAGACCTGAGGTGAGGCGGAAGGTGCATGTTGAAAAACGAATGAATAGGACACCTCCATAATCTCTGAAAAAACACAAAGTAATGGAATTGTTGAAAATGTTGGAAGTAGTTTGTGGATTAGAGCAGCCCTGAAGACACATGCGTTCACAGAGAGAATCTGGCGTGTGTGAATGGTAATGTCATCATGGTTTTGTAAACACAATCTGGTATAGATTTGAATATTTTCTAAAGGGCTCCCCTTTCGGTTCACCGTCATTCTGCTTACACATCCTGATATTTGAGCTTTACAAATCTCAAAATGAATATCCATTTTACATACTGTACATTTCATCTAATTCATTTTAAAATGATTGACGTTAGTTTAGCATTTTATTTGTAATTAGACAGTTTTTGCTGTTAACATGATTTTGCCTTGTCAAATGTATATTCATTAGTTCTTTAGCTAGCTGATTCTTCTCAAAAACACAATTTTGTTATTAATGTATCAAACTTTTTAAATTAGCACCAAACTACTAAATGCAGTGCACCTTTAAGTGTGTATTTATTTGAATTTAGATTCATCTAGCTTACTTGCGGTCTTCTTCTGTCTGGTAGTTGCCTCTTTACATGTAAATTACAGTAAGTTTAGTAATTTTCACATTTTATTTTCAAAGGATGGAAAGATCTAGATCAGGGGTCAGCTTTTTTTTCGCATTCCAGATGAAACCAGACAAAATATATATAGTTGTTGAAGCCTCAAATGTAAATTTTACTCTTCCTTAGATGGTAAAATCTAATCATACAGTACGAGAGTGTGTTATGACGGCTCCTGTTACCCAGATATGACAGCACTACTGGAGCACGCATCACGGCAGAGAAGCTGAGCATCTCTTCAGAATGCCGACGTGCAAACTGCCAAAAAATTAAGCCGAAAGTTTGGCTGCTCAGCACAGTCAACTTAATTAAAAGTAGTGACACTAAAATGATCTTAAAAATTAGATCATTCTGAAAATTAAGATCATTATGAAAATGAGCTTAAAAATGGTACTTCATGACAAAAAGGTTGCCGACCCCTGATCTAGATAAACTTATTTGGCTCTCAAGAACTTTTATAAATTAGCATTTCAGGATGCTTTTTTGTTGAAGAATTAATCTGGACGCATCAAGGAAGAGTGGAATAGGATGTCTTGGGCTGCGAAAAAAGAAAGGGATGTTCTGATTCACTAGTACATCTTTTTCTCCTCCTCTTTTTTATCTCCCTCGTCGTTTGTCTTTTGCAGCAAAGCGTTTAACAGCAGTCTTCCACACAGGGACGCACTGATCTGAGGATTTTCATCAGTTCACGCTTCATAAATTATGGTCTGTATTTTAATATAAAGAAACGGCAAACGCAGTCACTGTAAAGCTCTTTAGATTTACATAAAGCCTTCCGGAGTGAGCCGGTGTCGTCTTTAGGGGCCAGTTCTCTCACAACCAAGACGAAAAAACTCAAAGTTTTGAGAAAGATGTTAGTAACTTTGTGCTGTCATGTTCACTTTCACTTGAGTTTTACTTTATCTGTCTTTTACCTCAAAGAAATTGTGACTAAAGAATGTAGCGCAGTATCCTTCCATTTTCTCTGATTTTATAAGTTTATGAAAAGGTTCTGAACTAGTAGAACTAATCATGAGACCAAATTAAATGATGGTGTTCATGACCTGAGAGCCCACATTGGGAGGGACAGGGCCAGGTTACACTCTTTCATTACACTTCTTTGTTTTCCACTCTCTACCGTCTGATTCAGACTGCAACATAGATAAATTGAAATTAAAGTGAATTAACATTATTTAATTGAGTTCGCAGATGGCAGTGGCATTTTTTAATTAGTTTGTGTGAACACTGGTGGGTTTTGACTCCACATGGTCGTTTCAATGCTTCTGGTCTTTTTTTCTCTTTTGTAGCATCAGCCCTTTCAATGTTTTGAACAAGGATGAGAAGTTTAACAATAAGAATTTAAAGAGCACTTTTAAAATAAAGTTGTTCTTTGTAAAGGTGGGGTATGTGATTTTTTTTTTCTTTTTTTTTTCTTTTTTTAATCCAATCCCTCCAGCCAATCCTTTCCAAGACCACCTAGAATCATTGGACAGTAAGTGCGTCAATCGAACGGTCGTACCAAACCCCCCCCATCCCCCTCGCACCTGTGTCCTTTTCGTGCGCATACTCAACGCTTGTGACCCAGACACAGTAAGTGCAAGTCAACCCGGTACACAGAGAGAGAAAGAGTAAGTGCAAGTTGCGCATCCATGTTCTTCTAATGGGTGGTGTCAGGGCCAGCATTGGAGGGAAGAACTTTTGAGTTGTGTATTTTCAAAATCTGCTGGTCATTTTGCAAATCCCATACCCTACCTTTAATTATAAATACTGCATTTTTTATTTTGCATAAACATAACACATGCCTATATACAGTATATATATATATATGTATGTGTGTGTTTATTTGTTTACTGTATATACAAATACATATCATATAAATATATATATAAACTTTTTTCTCCATGACTGTAAATTACACTTTTCAGAAAGGCAGCTTTGAATTACAAAACCTCCCGCCAAGCTTGCTTTTCGTGCTCCCTATTTTACCACGGTCCAGTTACCCCCCTCTGAACCCTGGGCTGAGTCCGAGGGAGCATGGTTAAGCCCAGCTCGATGCCCGGTTCCGCTCCTGCACATGGACCGCCCGTCCCTTCAGAGACCTGAGGAGAGGCCACGAAACCCCTACTGACAGAGGGGCAGTAAGACCCCAATAGTGCCCTCATAATCTGTGAAACTCTACCAGAATAATCTCCCTCAGCTGGCCCTCTACCGCTGAGTGATGCAGGACTGAACCTGAGAATCTGAGACTCTTTAAGACCTTAAGGCCTCAGGACAGAGAGAGAGAGAATGTCTTAGAGCTTTTATCTGTGAAATCACTCCATTTGATGAAAATATAAATAAAGTGAGGGCTATTTGGGCAGAGAATGAGAGGGAGAGAGAAAGCATCCTCTTCAAAGCATCTGTGAAAGATGTCTGTGCTCCAAGAATGTCACAAGCATTAGTGTACTGACTTTACCTCAGGGAAACTTTGTCCAGGTGTGTGTTTTGGCTCAATGTGCCTATCCTGATCAGATTCTGGGCAAACGTAGAACTTGTTCCCCATCCAAAAGGTTTTGGATGGACCTCATTTACCTCTTAAACGGCTTCTGCATCCCCATCATCGGATCTGCAGCAGTTCACAGCATGGCAGTTAGCATTTCACTTCTTAGAGGGTCTTCAAGCCATCGGGGCAGGTGTGTGTGAGTGTTTTGAGCCTGTTACTGTAATACCACTATCATTATCCTTCTCTCCTGCGTGTGTGAGTATGTGTGTGAGCTCAGTTCATGAGTTAAGCACTTGAAGAGCTCTCCAATACCCACGTTGACTTGCTACACACAGGCTACAAAGCTCTCGGTAATCTTCCTGTTGTAAGTCCTTAGTTTTATCTGCCAGGGATTACACTTCTGGCTTCAGAGAAAGAGAGAGGGAGCACGAGAGTGAGAGAATGAGAAAAAAGGCTGTGAAGAAATGAAAACAAATCTTTAGTGTAATCTCTAGAAACAATACCTGTTTGAGTGGGGAAGTTGGCCGGCTGCAGATTGACCAAATCGCCTTATTCAGCATGTTTGATGTGAACGAGGCAGGTGTATGCACGTTTGATGATTGTGTGTGTTCATTTGTGTACACAAGGATCGTGTCTGTGTGCGTGTGTTTGATGATTGTGTGTGTTTGGTTTGTGTGTGTTCATTTGTGTACATAAGGATCATGTCTGTGTGTGTGTGCATTTGAGTGTGTGTGTGTGTGTGTGGGGTGGTGGTGTTGGGTGGGTGGTTTTAAGGCCGAGAGCAGTTTGAATGACATGGTGGAGATGGAGAGAGTAACTTTAGATTAATCTTCTCATGGTTTCTCCTCTCCTGAAGGCGTGTGGCCTTAAACCCATTTCAACTGGGAGAACCTTTTAACCACAGTCCTCTGCATACCTCCCTGCACTGATCAATAACGGCCCCCTCTCAAACTTGTCTTTCAACCTCTAATACCCCTGCCACATACACATATTGTACCCCTTATTTAAATCAAGATGGAATTTGGACCTCTTAAAGGTACCAAATTTGACATTTTGTCATTTATTATTTTTTTGTATTTTTATTTCTTTAGTTTAACTTGTAATGTTAGTCTAGGTTAGTTTAGCGTCATAATGCAGTTTTAAAGTCCCCCTGTAGTAATCTTTGATCACCAAAATGACATTTAAAAGTTTTTTCCTGTGAAAATAGCTTGAATGTAACTACACACCCTTACTTCAGTTAGTATACTTGAATCTATGAATATGCAAATTAGCCCCGTCTCCACCCCGCATCACACCAGCCCGGACTACCTGTTCCACTCGTTCAACTTTGTCTGTCTTCAAAAAATCAGCATCCTTACAAATGCTTTGAACAACATTAGTGGAGAAAGGCATATAATTCATCATAACATCGTAATATACATCATACCGGTATTCATAATTAACCTGTTATATTGCTACATCTACCTGATTTTTCATACCAACAGAAAAATATATTGTGATTACCTGGCTTCTCTTGAGACTTACCTGCTTTAAAGAATAGTTAATGATATGTTAAAGCCCCGCCCCCTTGTTACAGGATTGGTTACGATGGATTTTAAACCGCTTTTTTGAGACCGGCTTTGGTTCACTGCAGTTTTAAAGAGAAAATACTCAGCAGTGATGATGTAAAATACTCAGCAGTGATGATGAATTTGTACGTAATTTTAAAGCATATTAAAAACACCACACAGACATATAAACAACATTAAAAACTAGATTTTCTCCACAGAGGTTTTTTAAATGACCCACCTTTTGTCTGATCTGTAGACTTACTATACCTTGAAGGGTTTTACACGTAAAAGACCACTGTTGTGATTGGCTGACCACAGCATACTGGTGAAGTTCACACTGTCGTTACAACCTGTGGCAATAGAGTGCTGAAGTTATGATGTCACTTTGTAGGACAACTCGGAAGTTAGAGGCGCATGGGTTCCCTTGATCGAAAAGCTATGCATTTTCCACATAGACTTTTGGAAAATCACTGTGTGCAACAAAGAGTTGTGATACATTTTGTCTATCAAGATAATCTTTACAAGTTAATCCAAAATGTATACATTTTGAAGCCTATATAAAGTAAAAACACAAGCAGGCACAATTAAAGTTTACAAAACCACAAGCAGGTTATAACTGGTGTGTTTTATGTCATAGACCAAAACGTGAAAATATGTACAGGCTTTTCAACTGGAAGTGCTAAAATGCTTACTCACTTTCGCGGTTTGGCCTACAAAGTGACCTCATAACTTCGGCACTCTTTACGGTATTTCAGAATGTAAAGTAAAAGAAGTAAAATAGGGATGCCTGAAGTAAAAGAGGGCTGCCCACTCTCACGCATTGACCGTGAGACTCATGTAATTGTCACTTTTCACATGCTCTCACGCCACACATCCATTTTCTCACGCAATTTCTTACCGAAATGTATATTCCTCATATATAATATCGACCAATCAGTGTTTTTCAGCCACGCAAACAGGTTAATATAACAGCTGGAGAACAATTGTCGCATAACATTTACCTCAAGAAAAACCATTTAATGAACATGATGGGCTATAGACCATTCCACAAGATGTAAACAACACTGGTCCAGAAGCACTTCCTGTTTCAGTTTTTTAACACTACATAAAAGCTGGGATAAAATACAACCAACAGAACATTTAAAACTGAATCAAAAAGTTAAACAAACATCTTTAAGATGTTTCTTTACATGTGAAATAAAGAAAACAGTTACAAACTGAAACAGGAAGTGTTTCTGGACCAGTGTTGTTTACATCTTGTGAAATGGTCTATATAGCACGTTATTTTGGCAAGAAAAATGAGCTAGAGAGTATTTTACTAATTATGTGTAGGCCTACCATATTACATATTTATTATATTTTTTTACTTCTATCATTAAAAATAGTTGTTATTGTGATAAAAAAAAACACATTATATTTCTTTAAAAAAAATTATTACATTTTTACATTTGACGGTGGGTCTCCCTTCCAAGCAATTTACTAGCGTTGCCATAGGAACACTTCGGCTGCCAGTCACTTAGTAAAAATCAACATGAAAAAAACGTGATCAAATCGTGAACCATGATTTACCTGAAAAAAAATTGTAATAAGATAATTTTGCCATAATGCCCAGCCATACTTGAGGATGAGTAAATTCTGAAATCATTTTTGGGTCAATATTCCTACAACTAAACAGATTCTTCAAAATATCTTCTTTTTTGTTCTATAGACCAAATAATATTATACAGGTTTGGAACAACATGAGGGTGACTAAATGATGACAGACTTTTTGGGTGATCTATTTTAAGTCCTATTAAAAAAAAAGTAAAGAAAAAAAGACAAAAGTATATACACACAAATTGATAAACTTGGCCAGATTACAAATTTTTCTTTCCTTTTCAAAAAAAATAGGAAAAATATAGGGCATCACTCACTAACAATTATTTTAATTGATTGATTTTTTTTTTTCTATTGTATATGTTCAAAACCTTTTCAAGTACTCCCAAGTGCTATATGAGAATCACTGCATTTAATGTGAAGTAAACCTGGCGTTGGTCATGTAGAGAGCTTGTCGATCTGTTGCTGGTTAGGTTTTTATGTCTTTCATTATCTTAAGTGTGCGTCTCGTCTCATCTCTCATGCGTGATGCCGTTTGATGGTGCGAAACATGCCACGGTAAAAGCCTGCCTTCCTGACTCCATCGATCCCGCTTCACACTCCGGCCGACGTATTGACGTGGGCGTGTTTTGATCAAGGCCTCGTTCAGATAGGGGTAACTTTGTAATTATATTCTTTTTAATTGCTTTCGCTTATCAGGGCTCTCATCTGCCAACGAGACCGTACCTCCACGGACAACGATCTGACGGTAGAGTGGAGCGGAGCACACCTGATGTTTCCCTCTCTTCCTTTCCTCATCCCTCTCTCCCTCCTCCTCCTTTGCGCAGTATTACTGCTGCTCTGCTCTTAATGAGTTTCCGTGTGCATTGCAGATTCATTGATAAATGACAGCTTTATCAGAACAGATCGCTGAACTTCGCCTCCTGTAATTTGTTTGTAGAGGAGTGTTGTCTAAAGCAGATTAGCGCTGTATAGATTTAGTTTTCCTGCTCTACACACCCTCTCATCCCTGCTTTAACTAACAACGCTGCGTCAACACACAAAAAAATCTTTTATGTCTAGATTCGCCTTAGTAAATCACGTTTTTCTTTCATTGGGTTTGTTTAGTTTGGCGGTAATTTGAAGGTTGTTGTTCTGTGCGTGCGCTTTGGCAGAACCGTTCGCATATTGATGATGTTCAGCGTTACAGTGATTTGAGTGAATCAATATGTTTCCTGATCGACTGCCTCCCTCTATCACAGAGCTAACCCCGTGCCAGTCGCCTTTTTTGCTTCTAAATACTTTTTTTTTTTGTGTCTGTGTGCATGTGTGTGCAGGCCTCGCTAGATAAAGCTCATTTACAGTTCAGAGTTTTGGGCTATGCCTCTCCACCGGTGTTTTCACCGCCTCTAACGTTAGATTACACCACATTACACATGTATAGCACACAGGCGCGTGCGGGAGATTTGCTCTCGCTCGTATCCTCCCAAATTTTCTTATGTTTTAGCGAGGGCTGTTGTGTTTAACATTTTAAAGCCGTGTAGCTTAGCATGGGAAACAGGCCCCGGAAATGTGATTTAGTCATGCTCGCATATTTTGTGTTTTTGTACAAGGCCCAAAAAACACCCCCTCAGCCTCAAGCTTAGGCAAATGAACTTCGCTCGTTTCTGTAAGAAAACTTGGTAAGTTTGTCATTGGAAATGATGAAATTCATATGAAACTGGTGCTGTTTGAGCAGAGGGAAAACATCTTTCTTTGTCACTTACAATCTAAGGAAGCACAAGATATGAATATACTTTTTAAAGTTACAATCTTTTTTAGCGTAATTTGTACATTTCCGATCTGAAAGATCGTATTGTGCTGATGACTTGTTGAATCCCTTCTTTTATTGATCTTTGTCAGATATGACAATCTCTTCCATTTCAAAATGTTTCACATTGGAGAGGCCGCAGCTTTGTGATTTGAATTTCCATGCGGGCTTCAGTGTTTCCACTTTTGAAATGACACCGTATAATTATAATAGTAATTTGATATTACTTTAATGTCTATAATATGCGTTCCCGTAGCATCATGTTCCATGCCAGTTCTTCTTTTTATAATTGAGCGTTTGATTTGGTTCACAGCAGTTCAACGAATTTTTCACAATTGAATATCCAAGGTAATTGGAAACGATAGTAAAGCCAGGTACGGAGAGACACATTTAGGGACAATTTAGTCATTAGATTCAAGGTGCAGTTGAATAATTGAGAAGCAATTAGAGGAAGCAAAACAATAATAAACAATTGAACACCACTTGGCGAATAGCAGCTAATTCTGTGAGACAACTCTCTGAGATCATAAAACTATTCTGGGTGTGTAAGAGAGTTTAGAGTGCTGGCATTGTGAATGTGTCTCTCTCTCTCACACACACAAACACCAGATAGATGTTGAAGCAGGCATTTTAAGTGGATGTGTGATTGAAGCTTCCGCTGCTGTTTTATTGCCTTTTTTGTGTTGTATATGTGATTGCATCAGTTTATTGAAGTCTTTTTTCCTTGTATTTCTGTTGCAGTTCACAGAATTAGTTTGAGCCTTAGAGGTCTATAGGTTAAAATGTTTAGTGTGACAACTGGGAAATGTAATTTGAAGAGCATATTAATGGAATGTTCAAAGAACGACGGGTTTGAGCAAAAGACTACCGTTCTGATCACATGAGCTCCTCTAGTTCGTCTGCCAAACTCTTTCTCACGTCTTCTTTTTCACCCTTCATCTTTCTTACTCTCATTCAACACAGATTAAGTTTTCCCCCTCCTCATCTCCTTTTACCCTCTCCTTCCTCCTCGCCCCTGTCCTCCACCATGTGTCAGGTGTGTGTGTGTACGTTCACTGCCATCATGAATAATGAATATCTTTTCTGTCTCTTCTTATTTTTGGCAGATGTTGAAATGCTGCATGATTTTTTTTTTTTTGCCGTTTTGTTTTTTTCCCTCTCTTTTTGTGTGTGTGTGTGTGTTGGATAGCGATGAATGCAGCTTCATTTTAATATGTTCTGTTTGTAGGAAGAAACGGCGCTGTAATCCTGTCCTCCAGCGCAGAAACACGCCGCTGCCAATCGTTTATTTTTCTCCTCCTATCCCCACACCCCCTCCCCCCGCGACCGCTGCTCAGGGCAAGACAGCGCTGCGTTTGATAAGTACACGCGCTCTGTGACACCAGAAATCCCTGTCAGTGTTGTTTCAGCAGACACATGTAGTTTTGAAAGAACATACACTCTGTGCTGTGAGCTTGTGAATCAAGGCAGAACTTTTACACAGTTTCATCAGAACTGTTTTTTTTGTCCCAGTGCTTCATCATCTTACTGAAATCACTGTTATTTTGTGAATGCACAGGAATGACTGGAATTTGGTTTAGCCATTAATGTTTTTAAAGAACCTACAATGGGATGATAGTTTTGTTTTATTCCAGTCTGTAAGTGCTTTTTATAATCTGAGAACAATTCAGATGTTTTTGTAGTGTTGGGAAACATTTTGTTAGTTTACAGAAGTGTTCAGTAGTTTATCTCTGAACCATGTTTTTCCTGTAAAACATTCAGCAGTTTACATGAAAAAATTAAATGTACAGTGAACAGTACAGAAGTTGATCTTTAAAAAGAACAGTTCAGTTTAAATTAGTACTAATAGTTCAGTTGAACAGTTTAGCAGTTAACATTTAATTAAGCAGACAAGTTTATCTTTAAAAAAAGTTCTGTTTAGCAATATTTGTTTATTTAGCAAATGTATTTGTTTTTTATAACGGGTCATATCAGTCATTTGAGGTAGTTAACCCCTTTTTCCAGCTGTGCAGGATGAGTTAAGTAATGGGTCCTGGGAGTTAAACGTGTCTTGGTGTGTCAGTTTTACTGTTTTCCTCCCGCTGTAAGGGTGCCACAGGGCACTGTTAGCCTAAAGAGCCGAATGCTCCTAAACGGCTGTTGTCTTCTAATTGCTTTAATAGCACCTGGCCGGTAATCCCAGGTAATTATTGAGCTGAAATTAGACAGCTACTTCAAACATCTCTTAAAAGGAGCAAAGACTGCCTCAGGAACTTACAGCTCTCTTATCATGCATGGCAGAAAAGTGACATGGAAAAGTGGCTGCGCGTTTTGCATTCGTGTGGAGCTTAACGTGTTCATCCCCGCCCCCATGTAGCATGTTTGTGTATGCAGGGAATACATGTGCAGTATTCAGTAAATCACTGTTGTTGATCTCTGATTGAATATGAAACCTTTTAATACGAGGATTTCGCTTTTCATAATTAAAAGCAAAGCATCCTAGTTTGAGGTCACTTAATAGATTGGGCCTATCACAAAAGAAACATCAGTAAAACGAAAGGAAGCTTTACTCATCAATAACGTTCTCCTCCTAAATGAGCTTCAGACTATGTAAAATGTGTTTATTTTTGCTTCATAAAATAATACAACTGTTGTACTTTATTGTTGGGTGTTTGTTTGTTTGTATTCGTCTGTGTTTACTGTTGTAGTTGCTTCCTGAGCATTGTTATTAGACTGTTTGTGTGCACGCACATCTCTTTCTAGAGCAAAAAGGAGCTCGCCCCAAGGGCCCCTCACTTGACTTTTCCCTCCTCTTCTTTCAAGACAACCTTAACCTTTCAGATTGTGCAGAAGGATGTATAAACACACAAATAACACACTTGCCCTTGGTGGCATTCATTTGGATCTTAGCATTTAATTATGATAATCTAAGAGGCAAGCATTTGAAGAATTTAAAGGAAGTTACAGCTGCACCGTTTGCCAATCTACTCAAATCACACTTTTAGGACGTCACGGTTCTCTTTATAATATCATTGCTTGTTTTTTTTTTTTTTAATAGTTTTTGAGTTTTTACATAAGTCCCCTCAAAAATAGGCCCCTCTTTTTTCAAGTCTGTGCGTCCTTGAAAGCTCCTGCAGTAGCAAATTGTGTCCAAAAGGGGGCGTTGTTAAGCTACGTACATGCGTGAAATGTTGACCAGCTAATGTATAGCGCTCTTATCAGGGGAATGACAGTCTCTCTTCCTTTGCACACACACAGATCCATTCGGATACCTGTCCTATGATAATGTATTTCTGCAGGATGAGCACTCTTTTATAACATGTTAGATTTGTATTTAGATGTGGAATCTATCAGGCTGCAATTCATCAGATAGCTGCAAGTTTTGTCTCAGGCTATTTGATTATTGTTATTAAAAAGTTCTTGTGAGGAAAAATGCCAGCGTGTGCATGGCAGAATATGAATTTCAACGATACGTATCCGTAACGCGGCGTCTCCATTTTTAACGGGATTATGTCCGAAAGTGGCCAGACTCCCGGTGCGAAGGGGTTTCTGCCGCTTTGTGTTTCTGGATTTGCGGGATTAGAATTCTCATTCCTCCATTTAGTTGGACTCTTAATCCAGACTGATACAGCTTCAAAGGCTGGTCTTTATTAATCATGTGTTTACATTATCCATGGTCATACACACTCCTTACAGACCAAAGCTCTCATTAGAACGAGCATGTAAGTCTTTTGTGTGCATTTTTCTGTGTGTTTGTTCAAATTAGGCAGAGGGTTCAGGCAGACGCGACTTTTAACAAAGCTAAGCTTACAAAGCTAATTGGAGAGAGATGGGTTGGATCTGATGTTCTTCATTGGAATTTAAAGGGATACTCCACCCAAAAATGAAAATTCTGTCATCATTTACCCTCAAGTTGTTGCAAACCTGTACGAGTTTATTTCTTCTGCTGAACACAAAGGAAGATATTTTGAAGAACGATTGAAACTTTGGCACCATTGACTTACATATTTTTATTTTTTTTTCCTACAATGGAAGTCAATGGTGCCAAACAACTGTTTGGTTCCAATCGTTCTTCAAAATATCTTCCTTTGTCTTCAATCGAAGAAAGAAACTCATACAGGTTTGCAACAACTTGAGGGTGAGTAAATGATGACAGAATTTTCATTTTTGGGTGGAATATCCCTTTAAGGACTAAAAGAAAAGAGAGACAATAAGAGGGTTATATGTGTACCAGTATGTGTAAAAGAGAATAATAATAAGAAAAATTATAAGAATAAGAGTATTTGTATAATAGTCAAGGCTTGGGCTAAATGAGTTGCATGTGATTTGGGTTACAGTTCATGTTTCCGTATAATTAAATGTTGTGTTTCTCTAATTCCTTTCCCTTTTCTGCATATATTATGCAACACATTGCTATTGTGTACAATGAAAATGAAAAGAAAAACAACAGAAGACATTGACAAGACTAGCCCGGCAAAGACATTTTCGGACCACTGTTTTGCATGCTCATGAATATTGTTTTGGTTATGTACACTTATTTATTTATATTGAATGTATTTCTTTTACTGTTATGATAAATAAATAGTCTGTGAGATATTGATATTGAAGTCAAAACTGACATATAATTGATTTACTTCTGTAATTATAACCTTCCCTCTTTTTATCTGTTTCTGTAGCCCAGTCCAATTCCCAGTCCTGTTCTTGGTGGGAGGCCGAATGCAAGTCAGTCCCTATTGGCCTGGTGTCGTGAGGTCACGAAAAACTACAGAGGTGTCAAAATCACCAACTTCACCACTTCCTGGAGGAATGGACTGGCATTCTGTGCCATTTTACACCACTTCAGACCTGAGTTTATGTAAGCCATGAACGTATATGACAATACACTCCTTACTTGATATGTGCTTCCAGTGCATGGGTGGTGATGCAACTTACCCCCTCTGTAAAGGGAGAGTTCAGCCAAAAATTAAAATGGTGACATTTTGTTTTCTATTACACATATTGAAAAAAATCATATGGGTTTGGAATGTCATGTGGGTGAGAAAATGACAGAAATTACATTTATGAGTGAACATGTTAAATGTTATGTCAAGAAGAAAGTTGACTATTAGTTGACAACCAAAACAACTTTTAGCCCACAACTACCATTGGCAAAAGGCTTTAAAATGAATCTTTTGCCACAAATGATGTACTTGGATTTATACACTGCCAAGTCAATAAAATGGAAAAGATATATTTTTAATCTATAGATACTAAAATAGATAGATTTATTAAATGGAAAAATTCCTTTTCCCATAAAATGCATTTCATCTACCATGTAGGAAATGCACTTTTACATGCAAAAAACCCCCCAACACTTTTTATCATTTTGTATCATTACAAAAAGTAAACCATCTCTCAATCACATTGACAAAATTATAGTATGCACATTTTGTTCGATTAAGGGGGTGACAATTTGTCTACTGACACATATTACACCTGTCTCTCTATAGATGTTATTATAGTAACTCTTTACTCATATAACACTATTAGAGCTGTAAGAGTCTCTTGAATAAACAGTACTCAGTTTTACAACAAAAAAAATGCCTTATGACACTATGGAGATTCACGGTTTTAATTTGATTGTTCTTTTTAATGTTAACCCATTATAAGCTGTTGCCTTTGATCAAAATATTCATCAAATGACTCATTGACAGATACAGCCCTAAACTCTATGTATACACAACTCACTTATTTCACCTTTTTCTTTCTTTCTTTCTCTCTCTCTCTCTCTTTGAGAATCTCACTGTGTGTGTGGGGTCTAATATGGTTTATGATGGAGATTTAATCCCTCTTTCTTATTTCTGAACATTTTCTGTGTTTGGTCTCATCAGGAATGACTTAAATCCTCCTTAATTACTACACTTACAGCAGATTCATCACAGTGCTGACAGCGCCACGGCCAACCACCCTCTGGGTTTAGCATACGCTAAAGTATCAGGAATCTGGCCGCCATCTATTTAAGGAAGAGATTGACTGATTTATTATCTGTTACTTTTGCACTGATTTCCATGCATCAAGTATTTTTTTTTACCTTTCCTCTGTACTTTTCACACACACTGGCCTTAAGTGACAGCCTGCATTTAAAATGTGCCTTGTTTTGCCTAATGTCATTATGTGCATTGTTGATCAGTGATGATCAAAAGATTTTTTATATATATATATAAATCTCTGCAATGATTTTACTATACGGTACATTATCATAGACTTTTTCTATTAATAGAGTTAAAGGAAAAGGCAACAGCTAAATAAGGCAATATCCAAAATTGACAGTCCTTTACTTCTCCTACACCAGAACTTTATAAAGAAAGGATTGATCTTCAGACCCTGTATAATTTAATGTCTTCAAGAAAGCTTCTTCTTCAGTCATGATATTTTTTTTTTCTTTGAACACAGTGATAAGGCTGGCTGACTCTTAGCCCATCAACTTAATTCCAGATCATCAGCACAACATATTTCCCAAATTGTAGATGATGGGGAATGAACTATTGAACCCCTTACAATTAATAACATTTTTATGAACTTTTATTCAAGATTTATAGAGTGGATACATCTTCTATATACTTCTCCAGTTGCTTCAGTGGTTGGGTCTCCATTAAGCCCCCTTTTGTTTACAATTGCAATTGAACCACTGTCTCTGATATTAAAATTGAAACTGATATTAAAAGTGTTGAATATAAGCTCTCATTATATGCGGATGACTCGCTTCTTTACATTTCAGATCCTCTATCATACATCATTGATATTATCAATGTCATGCACGATTTTGGAACTTTCCCGGGCTATAAGTTGAATATCTAAAAGTGAATGCATGCCTGTTGACATGCATGGTTTATCTTAAAGCATATTAAAAATACCTGGTAGAAACATAAACACCATCAAAAGCTTGATTTTTACCACAGGGGGACTTTAACTATTGCATAATTATTATTATTTTTACATTTATTTTAGCATTATTATTTATTCATTTTCATTATCTTTTGTACTATTACAGTTTAATTTACATCCCCTAAGGCAGTCTGTCCTGGGTAAGTTTGGTAGGGATTGAAAATGTAAAAAAAAAAAATATTGTAGTATACTATTCAAGATAGAATCAAATCTCAGTAAATTAACTTTACAGTATTACCAGCTGAAAATGCAGTTTGACTGGATGCGTTTATAAATGCCGTTTCATGTGGAGAAAGGCTTTTAAAACACATTGTGCCTTCGGGGACAGTACCCAGCCCACATCAAGGTTTAAATGACATGTAGTGAATGCTTATGATAAAAGAAAAATGAAGGATATTTTCCATTTTTAGAGTAGCCCCACTACTGTTTCCCGAGCTAAAGAGAGGAAAGACCCCAGGCGCACAGTGGGTATGGTGATGGAGAACGAGAGATGAAATGTTTTAATGTGTTGAGTGCTTGAGTAAAGGGTGTGTGTGTGTGTCTAATTTTGCTTGCACTCACACACACTCTATTAGTTGTGTTGATTGCAGAGCTGTGAAATTGCATGTTACAGTTCTACAGCCATTACATGAGATGCATATTTAAAGCTAACTCTCTCCCTCACGCTGTTCTTTCCTCCCTCCTAGTGACTACAAGGCTCTCAATCCTCAAGATATTAAAGAAAACAACAAAAAGGTAAATGCTGCACACTCTCTTTCTCTCTCCGTTTGTTTGTGCATCAGTAATCCTCCTCATAGGTGATTTATTTTGTTATAAATCTGATTCACTCCCACCCAGCGTTCTCTAATTGCCACTTTTAGAATGCGGCTCCCCTGCCGACACTGATGGAAAGAGTGTATGTGTGTGTGTTTTTGCTCGTGTTTGTGGGGATGGAGTAAGTCACCTGGGAGTCGTAAGATCATAATTCATAAACATACTATAAATAAACTTTACAGGTATTCTTCACAGAGAAAGAAGAAAAGAGAGAGAAATAAAGAGATAAAAATCACACACTTAGAGTAAAAATGAGATCTAAGCAGAAGACACACACACTCCGTAAACTTGTGAGGAACTCCATTAACTTCAGTTGTTCTTAATTTAGTTATAATTGTTGAGACACGACTCAGGCCCTTATAGTTTTTTGAATTATTATTTTTATTATCCTTATCATTATCACATATATAAACAATTTACACACACACACACACACACACACACACACACACACACACATATATATATATATATATATATATAAATGTAAATGTGTGTATATATGTATGTAGTAAAATATTATTTAAAAAAAATCTATTTCAATATATTTTAAAAAGTAATTTTATTCCTGTCATGGCAAATCCTGTGATAAATGTAAGCAGCCATTACTCCAGTCTTCAGTGTCACATGATCCTTCAGAAATCATTTTATTATGGATTTGCTGCTCAACTTTTCCTATTATCATCAATTTTGAAAACCGCTGTGCTGCTTAATATTTTTGTGGAAATCGTGATGCATTTTTTCAATTTTCTTTGGTGAATAGCAAGGATTTATTTTAAAAAAATGTAACAATGTTGAAGTCTTTACTGTCAGTTTAATGCATCCTTGCCACATAAAAGTCTTAAAAAAGAAGAAAAAACACTAAACCTTAAACTTTTGAATGGTAGCATAAAAACTAAAGCCCCTGCACAGATAATGATAATAATAATAACGGCCATACTGCAAAATCAATGCAGAAGTTCTCAGTCCTGATCCTCGAGATCTACCTTTCACACACTCTTCCTTTCATTTTCAGCTAAACTTATTTATCTACTTCTCACTTTCTCCCCATCTCTATTATTGTTTTACATTATACTGTGTTTCCATTCATTCAAGAATTTTCAGTCGGATGTGCTCAACAAATGAGAGCGAGAGAGAGAGAGAGAGGAAGGTGTGGATATTTCTGTCAACTCTTAAAATCCTGTTTAAATAAACCGCCAGGTGGCTGTGCCAACAAGGATTATTCCAAGCATCTCTCTTCCTTTCTGTCTCCCTCAAAACACGCACATAATGTACAGCAGCGCACGACATGAAACAAATGTATATTTGCTGAAGAGTTGCTTCCTGGATTTGTTTGGATTTGTGGATGTATAAAACTTAATTCCTCTGTAATTCCGCTCCATTGATTGATCACTGTATTCTGGAGTGCTGAAGATTATCTCTTATTTCAGCCCTCAGATTAACTCCATTTAGACTATATTAGGTGTTTTTAATGTGCTCCTTGCGCTCTCCCACCATTCCTTTCATCTGTCATCACTTTATCCCTGCACTCAATACCTGCAGTCACTTCCTGCCTTAATTTCCTGCCCTCTCGTTCAGTGACTATCATATACTCAATTTTCGTCTTTCCAACACAGCAAAAGTGTGCGTACTCTCGCTCTCTTTGAACGATGAATGACTATCCCGAGCTGAGGAGGTTAAGAGCACTCTCTATACAGCCCCGAACACACATTTATATAACTGCATTCATTTCCATGTGATAGAATCAGCGCGACCCTCTCTGGCACAGCCATGATTGCAATAATCTCCATTGAAATATGACAGATAAGAGCAATCAATAGCAGAGGGGAGAGGAGGTTTGGTCATACAGGCAGTGAAAAGAATTATTTTCTCTGTGTGTGTCAAGAGAGAGACTAGCAGTAATTTCCCATGATATCTGATCTGTGCTTGCACGTGTGCGCCTGCGTGTATGTGTTCCTGTGTTCCTCGATAAATGTGCAGACGGGGGGGGGGAGCCCCTTGGCTGTGTGTGTGACTGACAGCGATGGATACCTGTCAATCATTCAGCGATGTCATTCACAAAACAAAATGCTTTTCATTGTCCATTTAGCGTGGGGGAGGGGCCGACAGACTGGAGCAGGAAGAGAAAGTCTTAAACACACAATCGCACCGTTCACACGGGTTATTAGTGCTGCTGCATCATTTATACACTGAAAGAGCAAACAGCACATTTCTGTCAGTTGAATAAATAGATTTGGTAGTTGTTGACACTGTACATCGGAAGTGTAATTTTAGGGTTAAATCACACTCGCACACAATCTGCTGTTTACATGGTGTATTTATTCGATTTGAAGACTAGAACAATGAAACTGAGGGAATCCACAGGCACTTGTTGTGCTCCCTGTTAACAGGCATGAATACAAACACTTTTTATAATCTATATAATTGAATTATATTATTTTTAATTTTACAGATTAATAATAAATACTTTTTCAAAATGTCCTAATTTTATTTTATTATACACCATTTCAGGATATTAGAATGATTTCTGAGGGATCATGTGACTGAAGACTGGAGTAATGATGCTAAAAATTCAGCTTTGTCATAAAAGGATTAATATAATTAATTAAACACTATTTTAATTTGTAATGATTATTCACAATAGATTGCTTTTTTTTTACTATAAAGTTGTTTTTTTATGCAAATAATGTTATTAAACTGTTTTTTCCATAGTATGTTTATTCCTGCCAAAAACGGATTGTGTAACGTGGAAAGAAAATGAGATTTGGACCTCATTCAGCTGCAGTGTGAATGTAGTTTAAGTTTAAGAATTTCAATCAGACACTTTAATTTTCGTTCATTTCACCAATTATCCACTCTTTCTTTTGAGTTAAAACCCAAACAACACATACCTGAAGACTCTTTGTTTTCCCACCCTTCTTCGTTCCCCTTTTTTCTATTCAGCCGTCTCTACCTTACATTTGCCTTGCTCTGCAAAGCTCTGCGTCACCATTGTTGGCCTCCAGCAAACAGGAAAAAGAGAAGGCACGAGAGAAAGAAAGATGAGATTAATTGTAAATTGAGAATCGGCTTACCTTTTGATTATCCCTCCCCTCCCTTTCTCTTGCTTTCTCTCTCTCTCGCTCACGCCAATAAAAGGGACAACCCTGATAAAGTCAGTAGCTGGGTAAGCAGCAGACGTTGAGACAATAGTCAACACCGGTCAACAGGCTGAATTCTCTCGGCCATCAGCTCGGCTCTGATAGCAGCTCTGATAAGCCCAATATGGGGGAGGGCGAGACAGATGCCTAATTTGTAGGCTTTGCTTTATACTGTTGTATTCTCAGATTCTTAAGAGAAAGAGAAAGTAACTTTTCTTTCATTCATTCGGTGGATTACCGTGATAATGTCAGCGAGTTTACTTTCACTTCTTCCTCCGTTTCTCTCTCTCCCTCCCTCCCTCCCTCTATCTCCCGATCAGGGATTGAGTTTGGCTGTTTGATTATCTGCCTGTTCTCCTCAACCGGACAAATCAGTGCAATTATACTCACTGCGGAGAGAGAGAGAGAGTGACGGAAAAGGGGAAAAGTGAGAGAGAAAGTGAGGGAGATGGAAGGAGAGAGAGTGGGAGATATATGCGATAAGACTGAGGCAGGATTAGTTTAGTGTTTCTTGGTATCGTGCTCTCTTATCATGGAGAACCATCCTTGACATTAGCTGTCACCGCCTGCCGCATCCTACTGATCCCAGCTTGTCTTATCCCAAATCTAATTCCTGCATGCACCCTACACCCCAACTGTTTCTCCTTCCCATCACCCAACAACCCTCTTCCTTTTCACCCTTTACCCTATCTTCTCCTTTTCCCTTCATCCTATACTTTGGCGTTCTGTCCCACCCTAAACCCTGTTGTTTACCCTTTCACCCTTCATTCATTTTCACCACTCAACATGCACCGTCTGTCCCTTTCACTTATATGCTACCGATTTCTCCCTAGTTTACTTTACTACTTTATGTTTTCATCATACCTGACATTTTCCCCTACTGTATATTCTCTCCAAACCCAACCCTTTCACCTCACCCAAAGTAGTCCAAATTAACACCCGCCGTGCTCCAAATACATGTTGGAATTTGGTAAATCAATAAAAACCTAACAATCATGTGTTCTATTGTGTATTAGTTTTAATAATTTTTTTATAAAACGATTACCTGATTTGATTTTCCTGAATTTGAAATGTTTATTTTTTGTTTTTAAGAGTTATAGTCTGAACCAGAATTACATTTTTTTAACTAGTTGCTTTTCAGATACAATGTTGTTGTTTTAGTGTGTTATGAAGAAATTCCTTTTCTAGTCCGCCAGTCCTTGTTTTATTTACCCTGTTTCATTTGATACTGTCCTTTATTTTCTGTGCTTTTACTTAAACATGATCTCTTTTTGTTTCTGCAGGCATATGATGTTTTTGCCAGTCTGGGAATCTCTCGGCTCCTAGAGCCGTCTGACATGGTTCTGCTGGCGATCCCGGATAAGCTGACAGTGATGACGTACCTGTATCAGATCCGGGCACATTTCAGTGGTGAGGAACTCAACATTGTGCAGATCGAAGCCAACAGCAGTCGTAGCACGTACAAAGTTGGAGATTTCGAAACAGACACAAACAGTTCTATTGACCAAGACAAGTTCTATGCCGAACTCAACGACATGAACCGTGAACCCACTGATCAGGATGTCGCAGAAAGTAATAGTGAGCATGGTGAGAAAGAGGAAGTGAAGTCGGTCGTGACAGGCGGGGGATCTGGTTCTCTGTCTGTCTCACCTGGTGAAGTTTTAAAAGAAGTAGCTCCATCTTTACGGGTGTCAAAAGCAGGCCGCGATTCTCCAGCAGCTCCGACGATCACAGAACTTCATCCACGACCCGCCCAGAGCACCAGAACCAGCCTGGAGACCTCCACCAGCCATCCTCCTTCTGCAGAACAGAAAAAGCTCCTCAAAGCAGATTCACTGGACTTGGTTGACCTGTCTCACAGGCTGGAGAGAAGGCAGTCGGGTGGGTTGACCACGGCTGAGACCAGAGTCTCCAGGGAGCAGCACAAGGCCCCACAACCTGCCGAAAAACAAACTGAATCTGGGCAGACCGGGTCTTCTCTAGCAAACACACACAAACTGGGCTTCACGTACAACAGAGACGCCGATCTTATCAAGAAGAAGAGAGAGAATTTGCGCCACTCGGAATCTGACAGCACGTCAGACAGCAGTGCCCAGACCAACCACACACACACACCCGGTAAACACACACAGGTAAATGTCAACACACACACGCATGCTTAGATATGCACATATATCTGAATACAAAATGACAACATCTGTCTGACTGCAGTTCTGTCATTCTGTCTAAACTTTTTTTGTTGTTCTATCTATGCGTGTCTCTCTTTAAAGTCTATAAACCTTATGTCCATCTTTTCTGTCTGTCTATTTTCTCTATCATTCTATCTGTCTATTTATTCCTTTTTCTGTCATTGGCTCTATCATTCTGTCTTTTTTGTGTCTGTCTGTCGTTTGTTCTATCATCCGACTATTCTTTTTAGCTGTTGTTCTATCTGTCACTGTCATTCTATATTTAATTTTCTAGGTGTATAAACTTGTCTGTTTGTTCCGTTGGTCATTATATTGTTCTAGCTATCTGTCTTGTCTATGAGTTTGGCTTGTCTGTCTGTATATCTATCTATCTATCTATCTATCTATCTATCTATCTATCTGTTTGTCTCTTTCTATCTTTTTTGATAGTTTTTAACAAAATGTAAAAAAAAAAATATTTATTTGAAATTTTTAAGGTTACTTCCATTAAAATTGTAATTGTGCATCACGTTTGCTACCTCAGAAGTTCTATTCAAATTCTGAATTTGAATTAGAATTTAAACTGAGTAATTCTAAATTCAATTTCACACAACCCTGGATCCCAATATTCCGGATAACCTAGAAATACCAAGGAATTTTAAGTGTGATTTCCAGGCCTAGAAAAGTCATGAAAAAATGATTTCAAACAAGTCCTAAAAGCTCATGGAAATTTCTAACATTAATATTTAACTGATGAGACATTACACTTTGTTAGAGTGATGTAAAATGTATTTTTAAAATACCTTATCCAATCATCACAAACGACTGGAAAAGTCATAGAACTATTTTGGAAATTCATTGGTCTAAAAGTGTGGGATCCATATTGAGCACTGGAAATGACCAAACCACACATGACAAACGGTCCAAAACATACACACTTACACATACACGCTTTCAGGTAACAAACACCGGTAGATACACATGCAAGTTAAATGAATAATGCCCTGAGCACTCCCAACAGAAACGCAGTTACAACTTAAATGGAAAAAGCTGGCATATAAAATCAAAGCACATAAAACTGTTAGAAGCTTTATACATGTTTGATATTTTTGCCATTTTGTGAGACGCCTGATCGGCACAGACAGCAGCCGCGTGTCACTCGGAGTGGCATGTCATTATGTACAGGCCGTCCCGCCTGCAGCTCTAATACTGACACGGGTTATAGCGTGTTCCGCATGAGAGCCTCTCCTCATCTATACAGCATGCACACACACACTTGCAGGTGTTGCAGCACAGCCAACTTTTATCACACACACTCTATGTATCACTGTCATTTCTTCCACTGAATAACTTTCCAGCTTAGATTTGTCCTGATTTTATTTTGACATGTCATCAAGGCCTCTGCTGTGACATGAGGTGTGCTACCATGGTGACATTTACTTGCCACAGCCTTAAATTTGTTGGCACTTCA
Source organism: Pimephales promelas (assembly GCF_016745375.1). The sequence goes on along the minus strand of NW_024121099.1, from coordinate 7,931,552 downwards.
TTTGGCTGTTTTACTCAATGTGTTGTATAGTGTGGTTGCCCTCTCACCCACAATGTTAAGTGATCAGGGCAAACGTCACTCTTCCTCCTCTCAGCTGTCAGAATCACAGCCATACCAATCTGATGATAATTTATAGCGTTTAGAAGAGATGCTAATCTGACTCCGATATAGGGGAATGAGGCATCTAATGATTTTTCTACTTACTTTTTTTTTTTTCAGGAGGTTTTAACTGCCCCAGTGTCTAACAACAAGGAAGAGAAGGTAAAACAGATCATGGTTATACAAATACAAAAGGAAACTTTGTTACACTCAAAATTTAATAAAAACCACTTGCTCTCAATTGCAGAAGGTCCTGTCTCGTCAAGAGGAGCTGAAGGAGAGGGCCAGGCTGCTATTGGAACAGGCCCGTAGAGATGCCGCCATGAAGGCTGGAAACAAAAGCACCACTAACGCACAGTCGCCTACTCACACTCCACAGATTATTGATGTGAGTTCACACACACACACACACACACACTTTACTTGGATATTGACATTCAGGAGAGATTTCTTTTTTTTACACTGTGACTTTTGAATGTTTTTGTGAGAAGTCTCTTATGCTTACCAAAACTTCATTTATTTGATTAAAGCCAAAACTTTCCCAAGCCACATCTCAACCAAGATAACTGGCTGCTCTGGATTAAGTCATGCGATTAAGTTATGCGGTAACGTTCGACCACAACACCAACTGAACGTAGATAAATTAAAAAGGATGTCTACATCTGTTCTAAGTTAAGTCAACAACGTATTTGAACGTTATCTTTAAAATCTCTTACGTAACGTTAGGCTAACGTTAGCCTAACATTAGAAAACTTTAACGTTAGCTTTTATCTGTGTTGTTCATCATGTCAAATAGCTTCATTAACGGATCTGTAAATAACCGAGATGACAAATGTTAACAATGTTGTGCTGAATGATTCATGTAAATACTGTAGCACCAAACGATGATGGCAACGATATGCGCTTTATCACATTTACACTGGGACCTGTACATTTTTGCCTGGAGCTGAAGCTTTTCATCAACCTTCTCAACAATAAAATTCTTAATATAACCCTCAAATGCATAGTTAAGGCCCTTTAGGTGACTTCGAGATGATATATAATCTTTCTGTATCCAAAAATCACCAATTGCCTCCTTTGAAATATCTCCTACTGTGACAGCTGCCATAGCGCCTGTCCCCAAATTGTGGATGTTCCCAAGAAGGGAGTTTTTTTCCAAATGAAACTAATTTCTTGGGACAAACTATTCCATAAACCATTGCCAAGTACAAATACACACCTAGAAGGTCCTTTCTATGTCTCCTCTCAGGACCTGTCAGACACGAAGTAATAGAGATTAATATTATTCTATAGCCGAGAGCCTGCATGCCAGAGTCTCTCATTTCACACAGGGCAAGTCTTTAAGGGTTACTCAAGGGTTCCAGGTAGTGATGTAGGAAGTGACCAGTCAGAGAACATCAAACTCTTCTGAGCTCAGTTCTGCAGGACGACTGACACTCGACGTCAAAAAGCTCAGGCCTCATCCGAATAACATTTCAGTTCTCCTGACATCCTGTTTTAGGGGAAGCATAGTGTGAAACGCAGTGGCATAAACATACAGAACAACAGGGGAGGGGTTTTCAGGACATGATGAAATATCTGGCGTGTGGTGGATTTATTCAGACGCTTTGCTGTATGAATTTTAAAAGGAAATGAGATGCCCTTGAATGAAATGCATAAGAAAGCAAAGAACAGGAACAGGAGGGCACCTCAGTGTGATGCTGCCATATATTAAGGGGTTTTTCAAAGAACAATATTTCTTTTTCTCACTGTGTCTATTCTCCTGCAAAAGTCCTCTGCGGTCTGATGAAGGGGAGATGGTCCTTATCCCGTAAATTAACCACGAATTAGCGTGCGTCTGTGTGTGTGTGCTCACAATGCCTCCATCCCAAGGACGATGTGCTAATGAGGCTTCAGTGCATTAGCGTGCCAGAATATTGAATTGTTTCACTTTTTAATAGAAAACATTGATCAAAAGGGAGCGTTGCTTGGCATGCTGGTAATTGTTAGTGATTTAGATTAGATTAGTTGATGTCTTGTTTTGATTAGTAGGCCCTGTTATCTTATCACTGGCCTCTGCATGAAGCTCCTCCGCTAAGAAGAGACTTTACGCTTTAGCATGCAGAGGGAATATTTTAATTAAATTAAGACTTGTTTCATTCTTTCAAAGTGTAGATAGAGATGGAGGGGTGAAAGTGAGGATGGATGAGAGCAAGAGAGTGAGTGAAGTCATTGGGGTGTAGTGAGCACTTTAGTATGGGCTAAAATACTGTGTGCTTCTGTTAAACGTTCTTGACATTCAGATAAAAGAATAGCAGGGAAGATTTGATTCGTTTTAGAATTAAAATTCAATGGAGGAGAAAGAGAAAAAAATGAAAGATTTGCCTACAAGAGAAAAGAAAATGGACCACAAAATTACACCACTGTTCAAACGTTTGGGGTCAGTAAAACATTGTTGTTGAAAGAAATTGATTATTTCAGGATCAAAAGTTGATCAAAAGTTATAGTAAATGCATAATTACATAAAACAAAGGTGTTTTGAACTTTGTATTCATCGAAAATCCTTAAAAATGTGAATAATAGTAATAAGAAATATTTCTTGAGCACCAGATCAGCATTACAATCAAACCATGGCAAAGCAGATCAAAATTCTGCTTTGCCATCACAGGAATAAATCACATTTCGAAATGTGAAAACATAGAAAATAGTTTTCATTTGTAATAACATTTCAAAATATTACTGTATAATTGATCAAATAAATGCAGCATTGGTGAGCATAAGCTACTTCTTTCAAAAACAAAGTTTTGCAACGATGTTATGTATATGACGGGGGGGGAGTTTGTCAAACCATTTCAAGGGGTCTTTTAAATAAAGCACTGCTTCTCCATGGTTGCAGTATTGTTAGCATACATACTTGATTGTGTGCGAAGATGGCCAGCGGGCCAGTCATTGTCCACAGTCAGTGGTGTGTATCAATGGGCCATCAGTGAGCCCACCCCTCTCATCAGAACTGCTCTGTGTGTGTGTGTGTGCTTCTCTTGTTCTTTTACATGCCATGTTAATTGTGCTCCATTGTGCTGCGATGGCTCTCTTGCTTTGATCTTTGTCACCACTGTCTGTCTCCCTCACACACTCTCTCTTTCTCTCGTTCGCTCACTGTCTCTCCTACTCATTACTAACCCTGTGTATGTGTGTGTTTAGGCCTTTGATAGTAAGCTAACGGTATAAATTGTTTAGTAGTGGTCATTGTACTATGGGTAGGTGGCCTTCAAAATCCATTAGGACCAAACCTCGGCGTCGCTCACATGTTCTTCACCCCCTGGTGAGAGCAAATCGCTAATTAATGAACAGTTAGAAAAAACACAGCGGCACAACGTCTCCTTCATGCTAGTTTACACATACGTGTACTTCTTAAGGAATGTTTCAGGCTTAATTTAAGTGCTATTAACATTTCTGGCACAGTGATAATTACTACAGCAAGATCTTTTAATTCCAGTAATTCCAAAAGGTTCATAATGACACTTAATCACCAGTGTTATTTTAGTATTTATTAATATTTAAATTAGTTTTATTTAGAAATTTTCAAGTTTTAGTAATTTGATGTGCTTTAAAAAAATACATATATTTATAAAAATATATTTTTATTTGAGTTTTAGTCATTTTAGCACTACTTCAGTTTAAACACATTTTATTTGAGCTAGGTGCCAAGGCAGAATTTCTTATTTGTGTTTGAGTCTAATATTTTATTGTTTAGTTTATTTCAGCTCGAACAGTCCTTTCCAGGTTACGAGTTATGATGAAAGAACTCCTGTAATTTCAAAATTTAAACCGTTTCTGTCACACTAGCTTCGTGCTAACAAGTTTTGTTGCTAAAATTTTAAAACGCTATTTTAATGTTTACTGCCTTGTCTTGTGTTACACTGTGCAATTTTAAAATTTAAGGATGATTCAAAATGACATTTTGTGGTAATTAACATTATGCCACAATTGCTGTTGATAGCTCATTCCTTTAACTCTCCCCCACTTTTTTCATTCTTTCATAGGCAAGACCTTTAAAAAAAAGTCAAGAGAATCTTCTGTTTCATTTTCCTTATTTTCTGTCCTCAATGAAGAGAAAGCCAGGGAGATGGAGCGATAGTATGTGGAAATGATTTTTATTTATGTAGTCCTTTAAATCATAAAAAGGGAGGGAGGGAGGCAGAAAAAGAGGACAGTGCATTTCCTCAGATTTTCTCAAGCATTAGTTGATCAGTGCAGTAATTTCACAGCGCTTTGGCCAGGGTAATTATGGAGGATACGGCGAGGGGGAGGAAAAAGAGAGGGAAAAGATTCCAGGTGAGCTTCCTCGTGTTCACTGGCTCGTTATGATTAGTTTAATTGGACTGTGTTTGATTTTTTTTCCGACGAGGCCCTGCTTCACCCTCCTGACTCTCTTCTCCGTCCTCAGCCCTCCCTCCCTCCCGCTCTGTGTGACAGTGCGGTGACTTTTCAGAGCCGCCCATGACCCTCCCTCTCAGAGAGAAACGGAGCAAACCTTTGAACTTGTGGCAGCCTCCCTGTGCGCTTGTGCGTGTGTTTTGAGGCAAACCGCTGCCTCTGTCATGTTCAGTTTTCTGCCTTGTTTAACTGCGACGTCAGTCGTAAAATCAACACGTAATCAAATATTTTGCTTTTTCTGTGTAAATCTGTTTTTCATGCTAACGCACGCACCACGTACAGCAGTATCTCTCTCTCTCTCTCTGTAGTCCACAGTCGTTAGCGTCTGCCCACCTCTGATGCGTGAGAGTCAGTGGGAAGGCCCGGGGAAGACCAATTGTCCCAGCAAGCACCAGAGACTCAGAGTTAATTGGGCCAATTAGGCCACAGTCGTCCTCCTGTTCTCTGTTCTTTGGGTCTGACGCCCTCAAACGATTCCCTCAGACTTTCAAAGGAACCGTGACTGTGCTTTCCATATGCATTTTAACATGCTGACGTGACTACACAGGCTCTCTCGCGCTGCATTCCGATTGTCTTTCTAGTTTGGAAACCTTTCTTTTTCTGGTGGAATCTCGTCTAATGAAACAGAATGGATAGAAGGTAGTTGAAGGGCTGTGAGTGTGGAGATCAAAGCGGTTGGTTGGAACAGAGAAACTGTTAGAGAGAGAGAGAGAGGGGAGAGAGAGACGCCCCTCCAATCTCTTCATGAGTTGTGATCAAGCCACTGCTCTCTCCGGCATTACGCACACACTGTTATTTCTCAGTGGGACTGTCTCCTCTTTTTTTTTTTTTTTTCATCTCTCTTTTTCTTTCTCTCCGTTTCCACCACAACAACCACTCTGTTCTTCTCTTTCACTACATCATTCCTTTCTCTCTTTCCCACCGCCCTTCAGTTTTTAACCTCATTCATATGTTGGTCTCCTATGAATAAAATATGAAGGATAAAAGCATAAAGTTTAAGTTCATTTTGATATGAAATTGCAATTGTTTAATCCAGTTATTTCAGTCGGACTGAAAAGTGTTTGTTTAGACAGAGGGAGAGAGCTAAGAGAGTGTCTTTGTGAACGCTTTAATTAAAGTAAGTACAAGCATTAGTACTATATTTTCCAATAATTTGATTTTTTTTTCACATTCATACATTTTTAATGGTCATGCTCCAAGTCTTGCTAAAGACTGAAAAATATCAAACTTTTTAAAGTAAATATGAAACTTGTGTTGTGCTGGTTGCAACCCATATTACTTTTGTAATTTGATTTCTGAGCAGAGGTGGATATTAGTTGTTTCAGAATAAATAATGCAAGTTTGCTAAAACAATTACTTGGTTAACTATTGACATTAAACAATACCGTGCACAGCCTACACTATCATTCATGGTCAGTATGTTTTGTTTTTTGAAAGAAAAAAATACTTTTATTTATGAGGGATGCGTTCAATTCTATTTCAACAAAATGCTGTTATTTTTTATTCATCAAAAATCCTGGAAATCTTGTTTTCACAAAATATATTAAATCAGCAACTGTTCGCAACATTGATAATAATAAGAAATGTTTCTTGAGCACAAAATCATAATATTAGAATGATTTCTGAAGGGTCACGCGACACTGAAGACTGGAGTAATGATGCTGAAAATTCAGCTTTGACATCACAGGGATAAAGTACATTTTAAAATGTATTAACTGAAAAAATGTTGCTAGATTTTTTTATCAGATAATTACAACCTTGTTGAATGGTAGTATACATAATAAAAGTGGAAAATTAAGTGGAAGAGTGAATTATTAAATTGATAATAGGTTACAAGAAAGAAAAGTTTTTTAGAATAACAAACAAAAAAAAAAGTCAGAGAAAAAGCAATTTTTATGTGTGCGGTTAGTGCACCAATGAATCTATTCACAATAACACCAGAAACGTGCAGTAGGAAAGTAAATGGGGCCAATTTGGATTTCACGTTTACGTCAATGCATGTTCCTGTTGTTATTGGAAATGATTCATTTGTGCTTTTTAACAAAGTAATAAATGGCCAAGCCTTGTTATTTTTCAACCCTCTCCCTTCATCTCTAAATCTAGTCAATTCCCAATTGACCCAATCTTGTTTTTTTTCTCAATGAAACGCGTCACATTACGGAAGAAAACTGACTTTAATGTTGACTGAAGCAGGTGTGTGTTATTTGTGAGAACAGCTTGTGGTGAATGGCTCTTTCTGCCTGGTAATTATGTTGTCGTGTAAAGGGCAAGTTTTCTTCCCACTTGCACACAAGCCGCCTGCTCAACCTGTTCATCTACTACTGTTTCACCCGTATCAGGGGTTAGTCTTTCCAACTGCACACATTCAATGTGTGTGTGTGTGTGAGCAGTATTGACATACAGCTCTTCCTCCATCTATATATCCCTCTTGCCTCTGGCTCTCACATTGAAATCAGCATGTTTTGTCCTGTTTTGTTTGATAGTAATCCCTCGCTTGACATTGTTATTTTCATTCATGCCCACATTAGGTGTACGTATACATGTATGTTAAATGTGGGATGTCCATGGACAAACCGGGCCAATAGGCTTTATCCTTCCATCCTCTACTTCTCCTCTGAAATGGTTTTGTAACGGTTTGACAGGTTTCCTTTTTTTTTTTTGAGCCGGGTGCTAAGGGCAGGCTGTGTAGCCTGCAAGACATCTATCTCCATCTCTCTATTTATCTCTTCGCCCTTGCCCCGCACCAGTATCATCTGCACACATGCAGAAGCATAATTATGGCATGTACAACAGCCTTTGATAGCATGTACAGTTTTCTTCTTAATTCTTTATCAAATGCATTGATCGTGGTGTATGTGCATTGATCCAGGAACCACATCTGCAGCCCAGCGATAAGGCCACGGTGGCATCTCTCTCGCATGCACGCTCTCTCTCGCTCTGGTTTGGCTGGGGGCTAAAGCAGGCTGCTGTAGGATTAGCTGATACTCAACTACTTGCATTTTAAGTTGACACCTCAACACCAAGCAGAGGCCACATTACACAAGAAAAGCAGTCCGCCGTTCGTCCGCCCAACGCTTTCCATCCCATCCCGTACACTCTCACTCTCTCTTTCTCGACTACATATAATTGGATTTGTGAACGGGAGCAGCCGAATGCTTCCTTTAGAATGGCCGGGGACACAAGGTGAAGTTTTCTCATTACAGACCACGAAGCCAGGGGACAGATCATAGACGATCTGTATTTTCCATTTAAAGAGGACAGAAATGGGAGAGAAGGAAGAATAAAAGAGAGGAGGGCTTGATAGACAGTGCAGAGAGAGGGAGGTGAAGAGGACAAGGAAGAGTCTTTATTTCACAGGTCACTTTCTAAAGGACGGAGACAGAGGGGGGCCCGAGACGTGGCGATGTTTTCGTTTTCTTGAATGCGTCTCGACATTGCATCCATATTTGATTGCTTTCGTGAAAGCACTGAAATTTTGGGTTCGTTTTTTTTAACTAAGCAGAGTTTAAGATTATTTGCGTGCCATCTGTATGAGTTCATAGGAAAGTAGGGTGGCAAATCAAGAGCCGCTTCTTAAAATAAGATTGATTGCCACATGGACTTCATCAGTTGTAATTATGTCGGCAGTCAACTTCATTGCACACGATTCATTGCAGTTTAAAAAGTCTGTAAATGCACTTTTGAACATGAGTATTCATATTACAAAAAAACATATAGAATTTTTTGAAATAGAAATAATTCAATGTCGTATATATAAATAAATTAAAAATATGTACATAATAGAATCTATTTTTTATATAATGGCTGAAAAAATATATACAATTTTGTTTAAATAAAAATTTGACACTAAAAATTTAAATCAGTCATTTTAAATGCTTTGAATTTCGGCATCACAACATTTTAATGTACAGTATGAAAATTGAGATTTGTTAAAGTACATTTATCTGTGTTTTTGAATCTCTTTTTAAATTAGATGCACCAGCGTATCTGCCAGTAATCTGTATTGGCCGATAAAAGCAATTATTTTCACAATTGACCATCGGATGATTGTTTAAAAACAGCCAAAACAGGTTCTGATTATGTCCTGTCAATCAAAAGGGGGCAGAAAAAAAACATCAGATTGCAACTCATACTGTGTCAAGAGTTAAAATAAAAAACAGCAATCTTACAGCACGCTCCATATGACTCTATGAATCACCCGTAGTTCAAGCCAGGGTTGCCAGGTCTTCCGTTTATCCCTATACAAAACATTATTTGTAGTGCACCCCATTCAAAAATCATAAAGAGAAGTAGAAACAAAGTCTCGGCCTTCAGTTTTTGTCCATCTTATCACGAAATTTGAGCTATTATACTTAAGCACAAGTCTTCCAATTTAACACAAGTTATCACATGGAAAAACATGCATGAACTTCAAATGGTATGTTGAAAGATACAGTATAACTCTCATGTAGTCACTCAATCAGTGTTTCAACCGTGAAAAGACGTCAATAAACAGCTTGTAAACAATGTCACTTAATGTTGCATTTACCTCAGAAGTTGTTTGATGTTTGTTAGTTAGTTACAGTATATACTTAACAGTAAATTAGCCCCTCTCTTCTGTTTTTTATATGTATGTTTGAAAAAATGTATGAAAACAACATTGTGTATTATTATTATTATTATTATTATCTGAAAATAAAAAAGACATAAAAAATGTAATAGTTTGGGCTTAATTGTTAGTTTTAACCTCTAATATTATAGTAATGTACCAAATGAGATGGTTCCCTGTATAGCTTATTGCAGCATTAGTTGGGAACGATTTATTTTCCCTAAGGAAAATCAAATCAAACTATCGGCATTATTATCGATGGAGGTATTTAGTATCGGTGCATCTTTAGTTTTTAAAGATTAACTTTAAGTGAGCATTAAATAACGGCAAAGGAAATGTAGATGTAAAAATAGGGGAAATGACCATGCACAATTAAAAATACAATACAGAAGAAGGCCAACAATAATATCAATATGGTCCTGTGCATCCCGAGTATTACTTTTTTCCTACTGAGAATCTAAAATGATTTAATTAGACCAAACATTTTTCCCATCATTTTCCATTTTTCTTTAAAATAACAAAAATAACCATCCGTGGAGTCATTCATGCAATCAGAATCATAATTGATAAATTACTATTGATTCCCCTCTGTACACACATATTTGTTGTTGAACGGGATAAAGATCCAAAACCTCTCTTCGTCTGCACTGCTTGCTTGCGTGTGTGTGTGTGCGCGCGCGTGTGCGGAGCCCTCCCCTTCTCTGCACACTCAGTGTGTCATGACAAATATATCTGTTTGTGCTTCACTGGCTGGCACCATCTCTGGCTGGCTGGCACGGCTGTGTTAGCGCCAGGGCCCTGAGCCTGTGTGTGTGCCCAGCCGAGCGACTCCTTCCATGGCTCGCTGCACCCCCGCAGCCCCCACCCACCCTCCAGCCCCCTCCAAAAGAGCAGCCTGGCTGGGGCAGCCACCGGGACCCCATACCCACCATGAGTGCTTCTGTCTGGGCCTCAGCTCTACTGCCCACCCCCTCTCTCCCTGGATCTCCTGTCCAGAACGAGGGTAACAGCCCTCTATTATCTGCTTTTGCTACTCTCTCCCTCCTGTTTTACTTCCCAAAGGATGGAGTGAGGTCTTCCCACACACCATGCTTTCTTCTACACCTTTAACTATGACTTTGTCATCGTTTCTGCCACCCCTGTGTTCTTCTTTCATTTTCGTCACTCGTTCTTGTGGATCCCCTCATTATGCTTGGAGATCTGCAGCTGGGAGGTTGGATGGGCCACTGATCTTTCTCCCCTCTCTTCCTTATTCCTTTTACTCCCTGTTTCTCTTCCTCTCACTCCAAGCATAGCTCAGTTGGAGAGTCCAGACTGAACGGTCAAGCTTCAGTGTAGCTGAAGAAGAGCCACTTGAAGTCCATTTGAAGAGAGTCATTAAAGAAATCTCTTCATAAGAGGACAGACAGTTTCACACCTCATTGCTGCTGTAGAAATGGATCGTTCCACCGTGGTTATTCTGCACATCGTGCAAGGCTGATTCATTTGGGGAGTTCATTTGTATCTCTCAATGATTGTTTTGACCTCATACCTTAACTTTCCCTTTCAGTCTCTCATAATTTCAGTTTTAAGTGCTTTATTTACAAGCATTAATACATATCACATTAAACAATGATGGGAAAAATGACAACATTACAATAAGGTTAAATTCTTTAGCAATAGTTGAATTTTTATTATATTTTTTTAAATAAATGATTTTCATAGTGATTATTTGTACAGCATTTATTAATCTAGCTTAATATTAATTTATACAACATTTAAATCTTACAAAATATATTACTATATGTTGAAATTATATTATTATGTTATTGCATTAATTAATATTAATGTCTAGAATCTTATTATAAAGTTTTTCCTGGGAAAAAAAAGTCTTTCTTTTCCAACTTTTTCAACTCCAATGCAATTAAATCCTACAGTAGTATAAAATATTGTGAAATATGGTGAAAAAAAAGTACAGGCCTGGAAAATTTAAATAAAAAGTCACAATTTTCAGTGAAAGTAAATTGCTCTGGTTAGGAAAAGATTCACAGAGATGCATTCAAGTGGCCTTTTTTTTTTTACTATCAATGTCAGCATCCATTTAGTGTGAATCAGCATTTATACCAGCTATTCTATGCATTTCCAGCTTCATAAAGCTTCTCTCTGCACCTACATATTTGACCAGTTTAATCCTCTGTTAAATATTTCAGCCGAGTCTGTATGGATGGAAGCATCTCCCCTTTCCTCTGTCTTGTTAATTTTCCTTGACTACAGTATTACAGAACATTTCCTGAGTTGCCTAAAAGCAGTTTGGGCATGGTCGTAATCCTGTCCTCTGGGCACACACACATGGAATCTCATTTTCTGTACTAATGGCTAGCCCAGCCCTGAATCGCTGTATGTAAAACAGTGTGTCGAAGGTTGTGTGTGATGATACCTGCAAGGTTGAGTTGATCATGTGGCGTTTTAGACTTCAGTTACAGAAAGAATGACAATTATATTACATTAAATTGTATGATGAGCACAGGGCAAAAGCCTCACAGCTCAAACGAAAAATACATTATTGTAGTGGCAGATTTTGTCACTCTCACAGAAACACATGGTTCTCTCTTCTTTTCTTTTACAGCCATGTGATAAAATTGAGCAATTCCTAGTCACCCCACTATTAGAGCAGATGTATTCATTTTGCAACAGCATAGTGGACACACTTGCACTAAACGTGCCCAATTCAGCTTTGGCAGGAGTGCTTCTGTGTTTTCAGGTGTAACCTGGCCTTAGCTTTGTCTTACATGTTCAAATTATCCTGAGACTCAAGGAGACCTAGGCTGGACCCCTGAAAAGTGCTCCTGGGATTCCCTCATCTGCAGCTCTCCGCTTATTGTCCTTCTGAACAATGGCCTCAGACAAACAGTGTCCACAGAAACAGATGAAATGGGGTTAATTAGCTTAACACTTTTGTAACCAATTGGGTTAATTCACTCTCTGCTCTTTTCCTTTAGAAACCTGTTGGCAACTTGAAAATGTGTGCATGTGTTCATGTGGCTGTCTATGGAGCCAGGTTACCCATCTTGCTAAGCGAACCTGTCTAAATGTTAATGAGTGGTAGTGATACTGCAACTTATAAAATATTGCACAAAAATATGATTATTATTTCCGCTGATGACGGCTTGACAGAGCAAAGGAATCATTGTGGACCTCATCAAAAGTTGTTAAATACATTTACACCAGCCAGCACTTCATATAGACACATATTGGATAAGAACATCCTCATCAAACCTGCCAGATCCAACAAAAAATACAGGACCAAGATGCACAGGATCTGGTAAAATGCATTTCATATTTGCATAGTCTAATAAAGGAAAATAAAATAAACTAGTTGCTATACATAAGGAAATTTATTTCAGTGTAAAATGCTATTTTTACCTACTAACGAATATTTTAGGCAGACTGAATAAGTCCTGTAGAATAAATGACATTGTTTAACTGGAACCTGGGCAAATTGAGTAACAGTCACAGAGCCGGTCACAATTAACAAAGCTTATTGGCGATTTAAAAAATGTTATCACCCAAAGTAATGACAAATAGGCTTTCCAACTAATGTAAAACATTATTTACATAGTATAATAGTAGTAAATTACAACAGAACAATAACCAGGTGGTTACCCTTGCTCCAGGGCTCCAGGGGAACCTTGGAGTATGATGTAAGATTGAATCAAGCATATATAAATAAAGCAAAACAACAGAGAAAAAACATAGCCCTCCTATACCATGTTAATTTAATCTTGATCTCATTAAATCCAAATTTAGTCTTGAGGTTTTTAGAAAAAAATGGATCTTAAAGATCTTATTTAGTTTCATTTTTGAATAACTAAACCTGGCCCTCGCCATGAACATGGCCATAGAAGCTAGAATGGCGTTTAAGGAAAGGTAAAAAACTCGAACTGATTAATTAAAGTTATTATTTCACCACCTGCATGATGTCATGAATGTCAGTTCTACATCATTGAACCTTGATTCAAACAGGTTACTATGGTTGTGACTACTGACTAGCTGGTTAATTTCTTTAACAGTGCATCACACTGTGGTAGGTAGCAGTGAGTTATGTCGTTGTACATGAAAACACCCCTGATTAACAAAGGTTACTTCCATTATAGCCAGGAGATATATTAATAGATCTGAAAAACAAACATTACCATTGTGATACTTTGAGGTGCTCTTGAGGGTGAACTTTATAGCTTTACATAGACGCACTAAAACTGTGGTCAATGCCATTTCATGTTGCCTTAAAAAGATTGTGTGACATATCCAACATGGCAAACTATTTGTACAAATGTGGTCTTTTATTAATAAGCAGTGTTCACTAATGAACGTAGTAAAAGTTTGGATTTGATGACCTTTCCCGATCCTTGTTATCTTCTCTCATTTCCTCATCTGTCTATTCCCAAATTGATGTTGTGAAGTAGTTGATGCATACATTTCTGTCTCTACCTCCTGTTGATGCACACAAACCACCCATAAACATGTAGTCAGAGAAAAAATGACACTCCAGAATATATCTCAGTTTATTATGTCTGGATACAGAATCAATGACAAATGAACCATGCAGTGAATCTCTCCCACTCGCTCTCTCTCTGTGCCAGAGACCCTCCATCCAGGATAGTAAAGAAAGCTGCTATCAGACTGATCTGATGGGAGAGAGAGGAGTGAAAATGGCATTTCTGTCAATTACTTGAGATGGCACCCGTTCAATAACCCCCTGTCCCTCTGCCTATGTCTGTGTGTGTGTGTGTGTGTCAGGAGCGTGATGAAGAACGGCGCAGGCAGCTGCGAGAGAGAGCCAGGCAGCTGATAGCGGAGGCTCGATCTGGAGTAAAGATGGCGGAACTGCCTCTCTATACTGACTCCACCTCTATTGCCTGTAGTGCAGCTGGGAACAACTTAAAAGGAAGGTCAAAGACAGCTGGAGGTGAGTGCCGGGGGGCTTTTATAGGCCGAACACGCACATACACTCACAATGCATAAACACGCATGCACACTTTCTCATAAGCATGCAAACGCACACGCAAATCTGCATACTGTACGTCAAGCTGAAATACCACACAGAAGCTAGTGACCTGCAGACAGTCTCCCCAAATGTACATAACTTGCTTTGCGAACTCTAAAATAGCTTTAAATCCTTCATAATTAAGGTAAACCCACAATGCATTGCTGCATGGTCAGATGAAAAAACCATCCAAGATGGCCGATAAAGAAAATGTTGTTTAAGATGTTTAATATTGATAAAACTCATTCACTGCCTAAAAATCTTGGTATAAGTAAATGGGGTACAAAACAACACCTGGGGTACAAAATGGATAAAAAGACTGAACATGTGGAAAATTATATTTTTTGTGTTTCAAGTTTAGAGTAACATGAGGTTGTTATTTTATTGTATACATGTATATTTTATTTGATGTATGATTAATTGAAGTATTTTTTAAGATTCATCTAATATTTTATGCTTTATTTTAATGCATTACATATACAACAATGTACAAAATGTACATTCTTTGTTAAAGGAATTCTCTAATAGAGTATTGCACTATTAACTGCAGAGTAATAATCATGTTAATGCAGGTTGGAAGTCAATCCCCATGGTAATGTTTATTCTGATGAGACACATTTTGTCAGTGTTTGTTATTCCTGGCTCCCATAGGCTCCCTGAAAATGCTCCTAACAGAACATTAAGGCTGTGAGATTTTTAATTGGCTCCCGAAGCTTGTGTATGTGTGTCCATTAGGAGCAGGCCATATGTGTGTGTCCATTAGTGGCTTTCAGCCCTTAAAAAAACGTTTTTTGTTGCTCACTCCGTAATGACAAGCAACACTTCTGCCTTCAATGCCCAAAGGAGCATTACATTAAGAAACACACCAACACACCCACATAGTCTGAACTCTAATTTGAGGTGTTCACAGAGGGCTTCACTTCCATTTGTTCAGGCAGTCGCTTCTCACGTAATCCTTCGGAAATACATCAGGAAAACTCTGGCGACGGCCAACAGTGCCCTATGCCCCAACACGCACACATACACACCAGTCCACACGGCCCAAATCATCATCACCGTCATTATAACACACACCCATGCTGGCTAATCAGCGTCTCATTGTCCACGGAGGACTCCTATAGACCGCATCTTCTTCAGCTCGGCTTTCCTGCCGCGTCCCGCGTTATCATCCGCCACCATTTCTCCTTTTATTTCACATTACAGGACAATGAGATGGCATGTTACTGTAGCGCTAGCCATTGGGAGGACTGTGCGGAAACAGTGGGGCAATAGCATAGCGGGGTAGCTGTGGTGTATTATTAAATGTGTTTACGCCGAGGGGTGTTAGCGTTGTGGCTAGCTGCTGCGTATAATTAAAAGCGTGCACGTACGTCGAGCGAGAGGGGTGTTAGTGGCGCGTCGAGGTTTTGTTTAATACGCGAGGTGTTAACATAGCAGGTTAGCCGCTGTGCCTAATTCTGTGCCGGCTCGTGTCCGTGTGTACCATTTCACAGCTCAAGGGGAGACACAATATTCCTCTCCTTTTATCTCTTTCATCTCTCCCTCTTTGACGCCCTGCATTTTCTCTTCATCCTCTCCCTGTCCGCCTAATAGTGTTCCCTCCTCCACAATCACGCGTTTACCTCATCTCAGAAACACTACAGAACACATCTCATGGCCTGCAGAGATGGACAAACCTGCATTTGGACGGAGGGAGCAGAGGAAAATAGCGTGTCAGAGAGAGGGAGAGAAAGAAAGACAGTTTTAAAAAAACGGTTTATTTGGCCTTTCAGGCTGTTGAACTCTGCTAATTGTAGAACTCATTAAAAATCAGGTTGGAGGGAAATGCTATAGGCTTGATGCACAAGGCCTATCGTGCAGAACGCATAATCCCACCAACAGACACACACACACACACTTGAATACACAAACACTCTGCTCTAATTCTGGGAGAGCTCAAGTTGAGTAGAGCAAAACATTCACCAGCAAAACTTTCACCAACTCCAGCAGAATGCATTCTGTTAATTAGCTTAGCACTGCCCTGTATGTGTGTGTGTGTGGGGGGGGCTATATCATGGAAAGTAAATTAAAAAAATCATGAGAGAAATTAAATAAGTCAATTCTTTTCCTCTGATTTTCAAAATGTTGTTTTTTTCTGGAGAATGTCATGTGCCACAGGGCTGCACGGTTAATCAAAATAAAACCAAAGTTGCGATATGGCTTTGTGCGGTAATCATATCACAAAAGCTGTGTTTTTATTAAGTAAATATATGTGCTGGGTGGTTCAAAGTAAAGCTTGTAACTACAGTTGTAGTGTAAAATTAAATAATTACATTATTTTAAATTACATTGAAATATTACAATATTTATATTTAGCACTATTGTTTAAAAAAATAATTACATTAGTAGTAGTAGTAGTAGTAGTATCCTTTTATTCAGACTCATGGTCCATCCATATACAAAGAAAAGACAAAAATAAAATAAAATACAATAATACAAATACACAACACAAAGTTACAAATGACTCGTTTTGAAAAGACACTTATACCAGTGTCCCCAAAACTGAGACATGTAGCGTGTGGCACTGTACCTAACATTCACCAGCACCACAACAACTTGATTAACAGGTTACTATTAATACCAACTTGATACCATTAATGGTATTCACAAACATTTTGCAAATCATAAACATTTTGGCCAAAACTTAAAAACAAGCACAGTAAACCTAGAACTTTTTTAAATCACGCAATCGGACTAAATGGAATTTGATTTTATTCCTTGAATCATGCAGCACTATTTTTCCTATTTGTTTTGTCACTTATTTAAGAGTGTGTGTGTGTGCGGCTCTGCTCTAGTTACCATATAACTGAATGAGATCGATGTGTTTGGATTGAGTGTGTATTGTCAAGGGCTCTGTGGGATTCAGATCTGTGGATGCGGAAGAGGAACTCTGGAGGAGATTTTGCCGTCAAGGCCAAATCTGCCATGCAACACACACACACACACACACACACACACACATACACACATAAAGCTCAGCTCTCTGCCAGACACTCTCAACCATCTGCCTGATTTTTCTCAGCTCAAACAAACACACCCCAATGTGACAGCAGCAAACTTTTTGTTAAGGAATTACCGTTGTATGAATAAATGGGTCTAAACAAATGTTTTTCTTACTCTTTACTAACATGCAAAGTTTCCTTTCCCACTGGAATGCCGAACTAACGTTCAATGCTTCACTAACCACCTCTTTCTCTTTGCTCTTCTTTTTTTGGCCATCCCTGTTTGTTTGCTTGCTCGCAGACGTGTTGGATGGGGTGAGTGTGGAGGGTGTGGATGAGGAGGGCAGGAGTGATATTGAGGCGGCGGCGTCTCACGCTGATGATGTCACACATACTAACCCTGAGGAGGAGCTGTCTTCTTCATGTCTAATGGATGATGATTTTACTAACTCTGCCAGTGACCTGGCCTCTCTGGGTAACCCAACACTGCATAACCTATGCTTGTGTTTGAACGTGTGCATGTTAATGCTACACACCTGTGCTTGTGTATAGTAGTTATGTTCTGTGTGCATCTACTTCTGTTAGTTTCTAACTCTCGTGTTTTTATTTTTTGTTTTTACCTTTGACCTTTTATCCTACCATAATAACCCTTCATTTAGTAGGGCTGCATGATTATTAAAATTAAACTGAAATCATGTTATTAATATTATCATTATGGTCATATTGATATATAATCACAAAAGCTTTGGTCCAAATTGTGCAGCCCTAGAAACAAGCACAGCAAACCGGCTCTTTTTTTAATTCTCTGAAAAATCTCAGATTTTTTTCCCCTAAATTGTTCAGCCCTTTAATTTAATATTTCTTCTGTTTCCTTTGGTATTACTTTCTATTTTAAGCACCTTTTAAAATGTATCTTTTAATTCAACATAAGCTCATCTGTTTTAGACACAGAAGGTTTGTTTGTGTCTGTTAGAGTTTAATTAGTTTAATTAAAAACTATTTGAACATTTTCCCAAGACAAACACAATTATTTTGCTTGTTTTCGTGTCTTGCTGAGTAAGTCATATGATGTATATGATTTATTCTCCTTCTCTTTAGTTTACTTATGTACAGTCTATCGTCATTGTTTGTTGCATTGTTTGGTTTGTGTTTTTGTCTGTTATTGTGAAAAGACAATCTTTTTTCCTGCATCGTGATTATGAAAAACGAGCTAATTTTGCTCATTTCAGTCTTACTTTTTTTTTTTTTTTTTTTTCATAGCACAGTTGGACCTGCTTGCAATCACATCATTCTCTATAGGGCACGGCTTTTTGGTTACTGCTGTATCAGTAGAAAATGAGCTTGTGTGCTCAACATTTAAATACTTGGTCAGCATGTTCTGTAGCAGTTGCAGCGTGCTTTCAGAAACCCTCCTCCTTCCACAGCTCCACCTGTATAGATCTGCTACGGGTGATTCATGTATGTTTATTGTACAGCAGCAGTGTGTCGTGTATGAATTGGCAGTAGCTAGTCCCATTGCTCTGCAGCAGCGTAGTAGATTTATTCAGCTAGACCAAATATATCAACATTGTCATACCCATTACAATGCCAAACACTCAGAGAGTTGTGACGAAAGAAATGAATGCATGTCATTATTATGGTGCACACTTTTAGTTAGTTGGGGATGTGACTCTTGTGTTTGAGCAAAACTGTTGGTCACACACACATACACACAATTGACTCCTGTGGTGTTTTTTGGGCGGGAGAGAGAGGGATGCTGGGAGACGAGGAGAACAGGACCCACATGAAAAGCTTCCTCACCTCACTTTCATCTCCAGCTCAGATGAGAGAGAGAGAGAGGAGGAGCTACACCTGCTAGTGAAAGGTTACTAGAGAAAGAGACTTGGAGAATATAAAGACAGACATAAAATAAGGCACCAACACATGTAAAAGGCAAGTCTGCATGTGAAGGAAGAAATTCATTTGAAGAAATTCAAGTCATTGTTCATTTGAAAAGAAAGAGGAGGTATTGTGGGTTGTATTTCTTTAAAGTAATCACAGTGACTAGCACTGTTCCCCTTAAGCCGTGCACATGTGTGACTGCTCACCTAAATACTAAAAATAAATACTTTGGGCAGCAGTCGGTTTAAAAAATGGATGGTGGAAAGCTAGAGATTTCTCAAATTTGAGCTAAATGAATGGACACTGTTTCAACTGGAGTTTATCTGAGTGTCCATTGAATTATAGCTAAATGAATGGATAGTGTTTCTGCTGGAGTCCGTCCAAGTGTCCATTGATTTTTTTTTTTTTTCTCAGTATGCAGCTGAAGCTGTGAGAAATCTTGTGTGGAAATACATAGCACTGATTAATTCCCGAGAGGATTAATTCACAAATAGTATAGCACAAAGTTCATTGTGGCATACAGAGGCTCACAAAAGTCGTGCATTATTTTATTTTTTTGGGATCTCAACCAAGCAAGTTTTAGAGTTTTTCTCTCTTCTTTTTTTCCAAGAGAGAAACTGGAAGACAACAATAATGCAAGGCCTCTAGATAACACTATTAATGATGTTAAAATGCATTAATAACTTTATTATACTTATACTATTATAATATCATAATTATAAATAATAATTTATATGTAATAAATATGTATTATAATTGTATTCATTAAAATGAAGTTATACATTTATATAAATGATCCGTTTCAATATGTTTTGTTTGTTAATAATGCATTAGTAATTAATTAATTTATACATTTAGGAAAAAATATGTAATGATATTCTTATGAAATATACAAAACAATAACAATATATATATATATATATATATATATATATATATATATATAATATACACTACCTTTCATATACACTACCTTTTTATAACTTTTGCGTTTAGTAAAAACATTAATAGTTTCCTGCCATTATATTGATGAAAATTGAAAAAAGTCTTAAACAATTATTCTATTTTTATTCAATACAGGCTTTCAAAAGCCTTTCTGTACCCACATTTTTGAAATGTAGTGTACATTATATTTCTCTGTAAAATCCAACCAAAAAATCCATGTTGTGCATTGGGAACAACAACAAAAAGAAAAACGTTTAATTCAAAACATGTGATTGGGTGCCATTTATGAATCAAGGGAGACATTCCAGGTGTGTCATGCTCACAGCATCTCGCTATCTCTCCAGCAAAGTGTGCGTGTGTATATATGTGAGTGTGTATGAGGTTGAGAGGGCCAGTTTGCTTAAAGGCAAACATTGTCATGTCCTCTGCTTATCTGTGTGTTGGAGACGAGTGGCCTGCTGCATATAACTCTTCCTCCCTCTCTTCTTTCTCTTTTTAGGTGTGATGAACAGCAGGCATGTAGACCTGAAGCTCAAGAAGCTCACAGAGTTTCGGCCACAGGGTGGCAGCTCTCCTTCCTCCTCATCCTCTTCTTCATCACTGACGGCATCCAGTACTTCACCCCTCAGCCCTGAATCAGGCGGCCTGCAGGTAACATTTACACCCACCTGCTCTATCTTTAATTGCGTTAGCTAAGCAAGCAGCACTAATATTATTGCTCATACTTAGGGAATCATTGTCAACAAAAACTTTGTTGAGTAAGACATGAGTCACTTCAAATTGTGACTTGTAGCTTAAAAGTTGTAATATTTACTTTTCTAAGTGACTTATAACAGATTTGAAGATAGAATAAGTATTAAAAGCTTTACAATGAGTCATATTTAGGGATCAGAACTGATTGGGGCTTTGCTCTTTCTGTTTTGGGCTTGTAAACAACCACCCAGAACACCCTAGTAATTACATAGAAGTGTGCTGAAAGACACCACACAAATTTTCATCAGGATATGCAAAAATATACCCGAATAAACATTCCCAAAGGTCATTGGGAGCTTATTTATTGCATTTTATTGTATGCTTGTTATGGTAGTTTTAACAGTATGAATTATTGGCTTGGTTCTCATTCTCTTGCGTGTCTATGCGTGTGAGGTAAAAGGCCAAGACAGATTGATTTTCTTTGATTCGCTGTCTCTTGTTTATTTTTTGTCTGAGGATCATCATGTGTTTATATATTAAGCCAGAACACATGAATGACATTTTACAGCCATTACCTCATATCACACCTGACCTTTTCTGAGAGAGAAGAGAGCTTTGGATGTATCGACAGCAGCGTGTGGCTCACGATGTTGACATGCAGTGGATTGATTTACCTTGTTTATTAAATACCAGCGTTCTGTGTGTAAGAACATGCATACCTGTGTACTGCAGACTGCTTGGTGTTTATACGTGTGTGTGTGTGTGTGTGTGTGATGACCTCCTAGCTCGCTGTTGTATTCAGAGCCCCCAGGTGGTGACTGTAGGGCATGTTCAGAGATGCTGGCGACTACCTTCCCCCACCTGTTCGCCCCTTTCTACCTCTCTCTTTCTCTCTGCTGACAGAGGGGATTTCCTGTGAGCAGATGTTAGCAGGCTCTTTGATGCACAATGACTGCAGTGATGTGTTCGTTTGAGTCGGCAGGCCTCTTTCAGTGCACTGCAGCAGGTGTGAAATAATTGGTTGAGGTTTCCCAAGGACTAATCACAAATAGGTTAGATTCCAGAGACAGATATACAGACATGACGAGGATGACTCAAATTGTCACACATGCAGCGATTCATTTGGGTTGGAGAAGTAGAATATTTACCCAGTAATATTATTGATAATAATTAAAGCTGCAGTCCGTAGCTTTTTGGGGGTTAAAAATTATCCTAAATTCATTTTTGAGATAATACGTAACCAGCCAGTGTTCAAAGTTATCTGCTTGCCTTAGCTCGATTCAAAGCGGTAAGCTTGCAATAATGTTTTTAATTCCAGTGGTACTGGTGGATTTCCGAGGGAGATTCGAGCATGTCTTCGCGTCATTACGTCACATCTGTAAAAAATAAAGTCGGAGTCTCAACTAGTATACGCTATATTGCGTGTGAGGATGCTGGAGGTGGACATTTATAGCCTTTGCTCACAGCACTTGATATAATTAAACTTATCAATTTGGCGGATCCAGAAAGGTTCAAACGACAATCACCAGTGACAACTGTAGATTCACCTGCTGTGAAATGCAAAAGCCTTCGAAAAAGAGACTGCAACCGGACCCATGCGAAAAACAAGGATACATATCGGAAGGACATTACTTGTAGTCACGCAATGCTGACGCTGTTAACATTAACAATTTGAGAACGGTATAATTTGCACGGTTTTGTGTGATATGATAACTTATAAGCGATTGTTAGATTTAATCAGTGCATTTTACTGCAATGTCAGAACCAGAACAGTGGATGTTAATTGTTCAGATGACATTTTCCAGTGAAAATTATTATGTTGGTCATACTTCCAAAAAGAATAATCTGTGATTGTGAATCCCAGTATCCACACCGGCACGGTGACTGACAGCCGCACTTTCTCCTCAAACATTGTGTTCATCCTCACTGTGCCGTGTGGAGGGTGTTGAATTTGCGTAAAGTTGATAATTCCGTGAATTACTGCAGTTGCAGATTTTGAACAGAGATGGCAACAAAGAGGAAAAACACTTTTCTGCAACTTTAATCAATAATAGCATAATTTATACACAATATAATATTGATTAATAAAAATTAAGTGTTAGCAGTAACTTTAACAAAATGAAGGGAAAAACTGCCTCGACAAAACAATTTTCTGCTTTTACTTTCACCTACACTAGCGTTGAAAAGTTTGGGGTTAGTAAGAATGTATTTGTTTTATTTTTTTATTTTTTTTCATTATTTTTTTATTCATTGCTCCAGTGTTAAGTCACATGACCCTTCAGAAATCATTCTAATAGGCTGATTTGCTGATTTTCAAAAACAATTAAAAAACATACTTAACCCAAATTTTTGAACGGTAGTGTATGACACTAATTTAAGCAAAAAAGAAAATGATACATGTGCACATGACCAATGCAGTCAAGAACTGGCAAGTGTTTCAGAGGAACAGTACAATTTCTATCTTGAAATTGACGGTAAGTTGAGGTGATTTAACCGATAATTTCTAGTATGCCTTCCTTATGAAATGGCTTTTAGTGATGAGGGTCTTGTACTCTTTCTCTGAACAGTTCAGCACCTGCTGCAGAACTGCAGGCCTACACAACAGGCCAAAGCCCAGGGGAGGATCAGCAGGGTTACGAGCACTGAGGCTCTGAGCCTCGGTGGTTTGTGGGGTTTTAAAGAAAGAGCAGCTCACGCTTTCTCTTGTCTCTTCTGACTTTCACCCTATTCTCCATTGCAACCTTGTCTTCATGAAGAAGTTTGAGTATCAATGTGTTCCTCCTCAAAAGAATGTCTTTTCTTGCCTTTTTAAAACAAACGCATTAGGATCACATTCTCTCTCTCTCTGGCCTGCTCTTGTACCGTCTTTTAACTCTTAAAAAAATCTGAATCATCCGCTCCATCCCTCGAGGATTCTTCCGTCCCACAACTCCTCGAGGCCATAGTATAACGGTGTGGGACAGAATGGTTCCCCCCAGCACACACACTGCAGTCCCCCAGTGCTCCCGGTTGTGTCTCATTAGCAATTGTCTCTATGCACTGTGAGCCTGCTGCCATGGTGGCACACGATAACCGCCTGCAATGAGCAGCAGACCGCAACATTAGTCACGCATCCCAGATAGACACACACACCTCTGCCAAAATAATACCCACCACCACAATAATGATCGGGACGATAACAGATTAAAAAGCGCTGATCGCGATGTGGGGATAGCCCTGATATCTTCCCCAGCCAGGGGTACCGAGGGGCCGTGGGGGCAGGTGTTTCAAGGAAGGGGTTGTTAGCGAGGGTTGGAGGCCTTGGGTCCTTCGGGAAACGAGGATTCTAGCGGGGCTTTGGGTTTGAATCCTGTTTGTTTTCTTTGGACTTTAACATGAGAGGAATCAGACGGGGTTAAAGGGCTTTGTTGAGCTGTCTCTAGAGATCCAGGCTGTTGAATGTGTCGTTTTAACACGTAACACGCTCACGCCTTTGGTTTTGTGTGATGACTGCGGTACTCATTACACTTATAGGGATGTACTTAGGGTGACGTTTTTTCACCATCAGATTGCCATTGTATGATGTTTAGGAATGAGTATATTTTGCTTTATTTATTAACTTTTTATTTACTTTATTTTATTAACAAGTTAAATGTATTATTTATATTTAACTTAAAAAAATGTACATGTTGAGATTAATCAATTCTGTAGAAGTGGTAAAGAATGGTTAAGATGTGAACATTCACATGTATTCGTTTTATATATATATATATATATATACCAAAGTGTTTTCTCATCTAGCCTATAGGAATTTCTGAAAGTTAAGTTACAATTTGTCGTGATGGCTGAAGAGAAGCTGCAGATTAGGGCTTTGACAGCTAATATCGTCCCTTTAAACGTGGGATTAGTTGAATAAACAGCTATTACTGTTAATATTCACACAGGCTAAATTTGTTGTTCTCTAGGGAGATACTAATTGTAGCTTTGTTTTCAGAAGTTATAATTTTAAGTATAAACAGGCCAGAGGTAGTATGTGTATCTGTTTGTTCACACTTGTCTTTATTAGCTGTGTGGTTTCCGTACACACACCAGTGAGCTAGCGTCTGCACTAACAATGTTTCTCCCTCCTATTCTCAAGCAGTGGAACGTGTTCGCTAATTGCGAACTTTATAAGACGTTTCCTATTATTATTGACGTTGCAAATGTTATTCTGAACGCCGTCGTTTCGCTTTCCAGTCTGCTTGGCTTATTGGGCCTGGCACATAATAACACATTTTAATATTGAGTTGATTGGAAGCTGCAGTGAGAAGCTGCTAACACATGTTCGCTTCCAAGACAATAGTGCTTTTAATTTGCATAATCTGAATACATTTTCTGGCTCAGGTTTTGTTGAAAGTAGACTTAATTGCCTTATTTCTTTTGTGCTTGTGAGTTAATGTGGGACTCTGAGATGTACCAAGTGCTGCAGAACCTTTCCTAGACTGTTCTTCAGGCACGGCGCTCCATCGTTAAACATTTCTTGGCCATGTGTGTCTAATTTGTTCTTTTCTTTAATGTCGACCAGCATCAGAAGCAACTTTTATTCAAATGACTCCGCTGTACTTTTAAGTTAACTGTTCTTTTACTCTTTTTTTCCCCCCCTTCATCCCTCCCTCTCTTTTTTTAATGTGTTTATAGAATAATGTGGACGAATTGCACGCAGAGCGTCTCCGCAGGGCTACGGAACGTCTGCGTAGTCCCGTTGTCTTCCACAAGGAGTCTGCTGTCAGGAAAACACAGCTCAAATCATTCAGCCAATACGTAGAGACCAGGCCAGGTGAGGTCCTTTACTTTTGCTGATGTCACTTCCTCCAGTTTGACTGCATAAACAAAGATTATGAAGGATTTTGCATTGTGGAACACTTAAGTGATTAATAAATTAATGTATTTAATGCATAAAGATGAGCATGTCTGTTACATTCAGGTTTGTGGTTCAGTTCTGCCAATTAGGCTTATTGTAAAACGAGTATTGAAGTGTCTCTTAAAGGTCTTCAAGAATACTGATGATAGTTTAACAGCTTTATAGGGTGTTTATATATAGTGATTGTTTTAATGGAGATGTCAGATCTGTCTGATTGGGTGAGGTTTATCTTCATATTAATTTATAATCAGGTGAGAATCGACCAACTTTTAATATCTCTCTCTCTCTTTCTCTTGTTTTAGAGGTTAAAAGGCAGAGATCCGTGCCTGAAGATCTGAAGAGGGTTGGCGAGGAGAGAGGAGCTCTGACAGAGATGGAAGGACGAAGGCCAACTGAAGATGAAGTACTAAATGCAAATTTATATTCTGTGGCAGCACTGCTCGGTCTTATGTTGTCTGTGACACCAGGTCATAGTTGGACGTCACAGTCGCACTTAGTCACTCACATCTGTCTGAGGGGCAGAGAGGTTTTTGAACACTGATGCCAATCTGTTCTTCTCTAAAGCCAAAGAGGTCAGCCAAATTAGACTGCTATTCCCTGATAATTATAAGATTAGCAAAAAGGGAAAAGGACAGAGTAGTGGATATACCTTTTTCACTCCACCTTTCTTTCTTTTTCTCAGAACACTTTCAATTTGTCCTGAATCTCCCCTCCATTTTTGTCTCCATTTCTGGTTCCAATGTCAATCAAAAAAATGTATTGATTTATTTTTAAGAGAATAAACACGTAGTGTGAATATATACATATAATTATAGAACTATGCAATTATCATTTCTTTCTGTCTCTCTATGCAGGCTGATCTAAAGAAACTACAGTATTTTAATTATTGCAGCACCAAATATAGGGACAGAGCATAGAGAAACATATCCTGGGAAGAGTGAGATAGAGACACAGAAAGAGAGAGAGGGAAGGTCAGTAGAGACCAGCTTTGCCCCTCTCTGTGTAGGGGTTAATGGGTGTTGAACTTGCCCATTACCCAGCTCAAGCTGAATTACCCAGCGAATGATGTTTGCATTAATATAATATATATGGAAATTTCAACACTTAATTATGGCAGAGAGGCGAGAACAGGGGGAGGGGGCTGATCATGTGTAAAATTGATTTGTGGAAGAAGTATTTGATAGAGCAGCGAGGAATAGGAAGGTAGTTTGATGGACAGCAGGAGGACTCAGGCAGAAAAAGTGCTGTCTTGGATGAAAAAAAAAAAACTTTCTTCCCCATTTCCCTCTTTCCTATTATGAAATAAGGTGCATCAGCACTAAAATATATATATATATTTTGCAGAATCTTTAGGATGTGAATTTAAATGAGCACTCTTTCCCCCCTCCCCCACTTTTCTTAGAATATTAGGAAGGTTGGAAGGAGGAGAGGACCGAGGTGGGTGATAAACGAGTGGAAGAAAGGGGGGTGGGAGTGCTTGTCACTATCACACACTTGGAAATAAGCGTGCAGTTTAATTACTGTATTTGTCCCTAATCACTGTCTCATCCTTCATTTCAGTGTTTCCCATGAGCCAGAGGGTGCTGGCACCAGGGCCACATGCGTAACAGAATAGAAGCGTGTTTCCAAACGCGTACATGTGTGAATCTGAGCACACACGTGTGCTGTGTAGATCTCTTAGATCCCTGCTGATAGGCCCTTAGGCACTGACCCACCTCTCCCACATATTTCAATTTTGCCTCTCTGCGTGTCAGTCTCCAGACTGCTGTAAAACTGGATTCTCTCTGTGGTCATTTAGCATGTGTTTATATTGGTGTGTAAGCGCACCCTCCTGCCTCCAGGCTTCACACATGAAGTCAGACCTCAGCATTTAAAGCTACAGTCTTTATAATATTGGTATATGGGTCTAAATCTTCAAACATAGTCAGATTTTTTATTATTATTATTAAATCTAATTTATTTTATATACATGTTTAAGCCAACATTATACAATTTTTATACAACATTATTAAGCCATGAATAAAAATAAATAAATAAATCCTATTCAGGATTATGAATATTAATATATGAATATACTTATATTTTTTTAAATAGAATGTATTATTAATTTATTTAAAAAACAACAAAAAGATATATTTATATATATGTGTGTGTGTGTGTGTGTGTGTGTTTTTTATTATTTTTTTATTTTAAATGTGTGTATTATTGTTATTTAATACCTCATCTTTGTAATTAACCTAATTTGGGAAAGGTTTTAAATCATTATCACATCCTAATTTTTAAAGAAAGGTGAAAAAAGTACATTCATTCGCTTAATTAATTAAAGCAGTATTCACCAGTAATTATTCTGACCACTGTTCCCCTGGTATTAAAAAGCTGTATAAACCGAGGATGTGATGCTTCATTTCTTACCTCTCATCACTCCCCCTTCCTCTCGTTTGTTCTTGCCCAGCAGAAAGCGTTCAAAGACACCAGTCAGTACGTGGTGGGAGAACTGGCGGCGCTGGAGAGCGAGCAGAGGCAGATCGACACGCGGGCCTCGCGTGTGGAGAAGCGTCTGCGCTATCTCATGGACACAGGTACGCCGCCCAATTACACTGTAAACAGTTTTGGCAAATTGAGCGTTCACAAACTCTTATGGAGTTTGGGAAGTGTGAATCTTTGAAGCCGGGATGTTGGGGCGGCAGCGGGGATATGAAAAGGGGTGGTGAGGATGCAGGGAGGCTCTCTGGGCCGCCGTGATAAGAGAGCCTTCATGGGAGCTGATAACTAGTGCTGATAGCGTCCGCCAGCCAGCCACTATTGAACAGTACCGTGCAGCCATGCGCAACAGAACCCCATATCTGGCCTTCAATGATATGCTGTAGAAGAGAGAGAGAAGGAGGGAGAGAGGGGGATACAGCAGAGGGGTAAAGGGTGAAGAGGGGAGGAAGAGAAACGGGGAGGGTTGCCATTTGTGGGCTGGACAGAAAAGGAAATGTTGAAATAATGAAAGAAACATATTAATAGATACATGCTCTTGCTCTCCTCCTCTCTCTCTCTCTCCCCTTCCCTCTATTCCCCTCTCTTCTTCTCACATATACACATATGAAAGAATGTGGGGGTGATCTTTCAGGTGTTTATAGCAGGGGAAAAGGGCTGCTGAGCCTTTGTTAAAACATAGAGCTTCGTTCTGAGCGAGAACAGCAATGGCTCAGCACCTCAATAACCCTAATTTAAGAACAGCAGCCTGCCATCCAGATGCTGATACGAAACAATAATTTCTCACAAGGGTTGGGTCATGAAAAAAAGAAGGGTAAAGTAGACGATTTCATTTTTATGCTTCTCCGTCACATTGAGGATGATATCATGACTATCACAGTTTTGTGTTTGCCCAACCTTCCATCCATTTCTCTCTCTCTCCCTCTTCCCACTCACCTGGACCCTGTTGAAGTCAAAGCCGCTGTGTCCGTTTGAAGGGTTTTTTCTCGCTCTGACTGATAAATGGCTTGAATGCCCTAGCAGGTGGAGAACCAAACCAGACATTTCAGCAATATTTACACTCACACAGAAATAAGAGGCTCTGTTACACACCAGACCTTGTGTACGATTCTCACCTTAATGTGCTTACCTGTCTGAGCCAGTGCACGCATTTCAGCACTGCAAACGGGTGAATTCACGCCTCAGTCAGGTTCACAGACAACATGATCTTCAGTAACTGCTTCTATACACAAAACAAACAAGGTCATTATGTTATGCTCAATATACACATATTGAATTTAACACACTGCCAAGCTGTGTTGCATTTAATTCTTTAAGTATTATATAATTGTAATTTCATGGGGATTTAGTTAGTTTTCCTCAATTAATTTTTTTCAGAATATAATTCTGCATACGCATGTTGATTTAACTTTTGTATTATTTATTTGCTTCCTCCACCCATACTATAGGGTGGTCACTAGATACGTATAAATGCATATATACACATAAATTAGGCAAATAATTTAAATAATTATATTGACATATATAAAATAAACATCTGTATGCATTTACATATATGTATTTTTTGTGTGTATATATATATATATATATAAATAGATGCGTGTACATATATGTGCACATACTAAGTTATATTTCTATACATATAAAAACTGTACTAAGAACTACTCGGCATCCCTGATACCCCCCTCCCCACCTCATTATACGCTCTGCCTTAGTCTGCTGTTTTTTTTGTTTTTTGTTTTTTTGCGTTTGTTTCCCAGATGAATTCACAGTAATTGGGCTGGTTAATTTATTTACTGTGTGCAGTTCACAGCACATTAAAGAATGGAGATAATTGAACACGAATTGTCAAGTGTCTTCTGATATCAGGCGTATTACAGAAGGGAATGCGTATAAAACTCTATTTCCATGCAACCATTGTTTATGGTAATTAAGTACACAGATGTATTCCTTGGTTGCCTTCCAAGCTTATGGCGACTGCCATTGTTGTCTTCTATTAATATGTAATCAGTAAATAGTTTAATTTTCTAATCTGCAGTTGGAGAATTCACTTTCTAACAGCTCTTAATTATGGCAGAGCCCTAATGATGCAGCCGCTGATGGGCTAGGAGGCCGTCAACCGAACGCAGAGCGCTCAGGGGAAGGCAGAGGCCTGCGGTGGCTCCTGCCTAATGAACTTGTTATTCCCACACCAGAGGGAGCAGTGTCCTTCACACACACACACAGGCTTCTATGCCCATCTCACCAGCAGCTCAACCATTACCTCAGTTAGCCACGTCCCCAGAATTACATCTAAATATGTTAGACGAAAACATATCAATTTTGAGCATTTCGCAAAATCACAAGTGAGAGAGGAGAGCTATTCACGTACTCGCCATTCTGTCCGAGCACAATACCGTCCCGAATCACATTGAAATTTTTCAGCTCGCAGCATTGAAATGTGTGTAAATGTTATCTGCGTAGCTTTTGATATTCAGCAACCCTCTGAATGCATCTCCCTGACATCTGCTCAGCATGCATTTATGCACACATATGATTTTCAAATTGCTTTATAACCTGCAACAATGAACGCAATTATGAAAATAATGGCATTTAAAGGCGCTCTAAAACCCTCACACCTACAGAGTCCTCGATAAGAGATTTTTCAAAAAAGCAGAGGGAAAGAATGAGTTTTAGGTGAGATTAACATATGTTTAAAAATTGCACTTGAGTCTGATAAGATTGACACAGGTTTTATTGCATGCTAATCCTTTCTCCTTTTCTTTGACGCGGTCACAGAAATTCATACAAGACGGATATCATCAGCTTAATACAGTTTACAGACAAGCCATCACAGTCTGTGCCAGCAAAAACAAATGTGTCAGAAGAGGCCCATTTTGTTTGTTTTATTCTCGAGGACGTGGCCATCCTCTTCCACGCTTCTTCACGGATGTGCACCTTTTTATATTTTAGTCTCAAAACGTCAGTCCCTTTTTTTTCCCCGCTCTCCCCCCCCCCAGCTTTCCCACATTAATTCTCCCTGCCCACATTCCAAGACAGTGTTGGCCATGCAGAAATAATTGCTTGAGTGTCTGCGTTTATAGATCTCAGCTCCGCCATGGCTGAAATGGAATTGCTTGTGTGGCTAAGGCAACATGCTTGTAACCAGCCCCTTAGTTTGACTAAAGATTTAAGCTTGGCTACGTGAGTCGCATGGGGAAATGCTCTCCGAGCTCAGACAACAGCTAACAGCTAACACAGCTTTAAGTATATTATCAGGCAAGTTCTTTCAGAAACGTATTGCTAAAGAAGCTTAACATTAATTATTGTAACTTTGGGAAGATTACATCCACAGCATGCTTGTAAGCGGTGGCATAGTCCTCTTGACCTCCTATGCAAGAGCTTAAAGACACTAGAATGGCATTTCAGCTGCATTAATAGGATAACCAGTATAATCTTTCCGCAGTAAGAGAAGGAAAAGTGTTTAGAGCATAATACCGGCCCCGGTTCTGGGGACGAGACGGGTTTTGTGATGGCTCACGCAATCGGCACGCACCGGGTTCTATCGGTGTAATCGCAATTTTTTTTTTCTCTCTGCTGTTCTCTTTCTTCTCTTGTCTCTCTTTCAATTCTCTTTTTTCCCTTTTCTCTCCCTCGGTCCTATTCTTTCTCGTCCATGGGATTTGCATGCTAGTTCGGTAGCTTGTCCACTCTAATTTTAAAGACCAAAGACCTCGTTTAGCCTTCCTGCTAAGCGTGCACCGTGAGTAGCGGAAAAGTAAGCCTGGAGACAAACGCAGGAATTCGGCTCATAAGGATGGCTTTTATCGGCACGACCAAAGGCCAGCGCTGGATCAGGAGGTGACTGCCTATTCAGGTTTAGTGCTGGACTATGTCCTCGACTTCAAGAGCTGGTTAACATCAGAATGGTCCATTTTCGCCTATTGGCTTTTGCGGCCTTTGTTCTTCCCACTGGTTTTAATTCTTACCGGACCGTTACGTGCGCAGCGTAAATCT
This sequence comes from Pimephales promelas, assembly GCF_016745375.1. The sequence goes on along the minus strand of NW_024121099.1, from coordinate 7,899,570 downwards.
CTTTTGTGAAGTCATGTGTTCTCGCTACCTAATATCAACAGGTTAGACCTTTAGCCTCAATTAATGCATGATGTAAGACATTAGCTCTACTCTTGTATTAAACAAAATGAGGGTAATTTCTCCTTGCATTTGTCCAGTCTATTGTGATGATCTCTGTAAGCAAGAAAGAAAAACGCCTCACATCATCCATTTTTAATCGCCGTTTGAATGTTCATGAGGCAAAAACAATTTAATTAGTTAAATTGCATTGACTTTACATTCAAACCCCCAACCAGCAACCCCTCCCTCCAAAAGCTTTTCCCAGATATGAAGAGGGTTTTTTTTTTTTGGTCTGGTGTCAGGCTTTCAAACATTCTTTAACAGTTGGATGAAAGAGGATTTTAAGGAAGATTAGAGAAGGGGATCCTCCAGGCATTGTCTGAGAATCTTAAGATAAAACACACGGGTGGATAGTGTCTGTGGAGGGGGGTGTCAGGGGGAAGGGTTTGTTGGTTACAGGAGATACGGCCTGCATTGTGAGACATGTAATTTAGATTTTTTATAGCGGCACGGAAATTGCGATGAGTCGCCATCATAGAGCTCCCTCTCATCTCTGTTTGTTTTCATTTTCCCTCTATCCCTCTCTTTCAGCATCCACCCCCCCCCCCACCCCTCCACCCCCATGTGGCCTTGCTGTCCTCTAAATTGTTGGTGTGAAGTTAAGTTAAACGCTGCTACATGTGGCATTGCAGGCAGGCAGTGATATGCCTGATTAACATTTTCAAAAAGGGCCACAATGATGGCGCTTATTATAATCTCTCCTTTATTGAAGCATCTTGAGGCCTTTTCATCTCCCCCCACCCCCTTGACTGCCATTCCAGTAAGACCCAGCCAAACGCAGCTAGTGCCGTGCCACTGCGGCTCCATACGCGTAGAAAAACAGAGAGCCACTCTCTGCAACGCCAGCCAAGACCTCAATGATCTGCTGGGTTTTTTTTTTATTGTGGCACTGGTGTGTGTGTCTGTCTTTTTCATTTTTATTGGATTTTTGTCTGTAATGTAGAGGACGGTCGAGAGTAGATGGGAATGGTTTTGTGTAATGCTGGCGAGATTTGAACTTGCATATCATGTGCGCAACACCCCACTTTTTGTCGCAAACACAAGCTGTTGTTCAATGAAAAATTCTTTGACACGTATTTAAGAAAAAGCTAACAGACAGTAACAACTCTGACATTTAAAGTATTTCTTTAAGTTGGCCTTTTGAATGTCATTCAATAATTGTGTTGTTAAATTTGTTTTTAATTTTATTACATTCGATTTTTTTCTGATAAGTTCTCATTGTGAAAAAGGCTTAGCAAACAGTTTGGGTGCGTGGGACTCGGTTTGCATAATTGATCATTATTTGGTTTACAAATTGTCTCCTGACAACATAATTGAATTTCAGTCATGCACTTAATTAATAGACCTTTTCATATGGAAACTGATTAAGACACACTTTACAATTAAGTGTAATGACGCGGGGTTGGCCTGTAATTAGGGGCATTCACGTGCTAACAGCCCTGCTATGCTAGCTCAGTTGTTGTTCATTTCCCTTTGTATGGGCCTCTTTAGGCTACACATTCCTCTAGCGTACTACCTGAACCTTATCAGCACACAGTGTCTCTCCCCAGCCCACCTTTAGCATGCTAAAACACGCTAACGACACCCAAAACAGCTCATTTGAGCTAATGGAAATGACCATTTAAATGCTATTGTTCTGCTGTTAGCCGCTTAGTAGAGATGGAGAGATAAGCAAGGGAAGCTACTTTTATAGTTACTGTAGGGAGGAGACTCATTATCAATTTGTCCTTAAGCAAACCTGAGGAAAGAAAAAAATTGAAGGGTTTGGGGGGGGGGGGGCAGAATCGACAATGCAGATGTGTGGAGGACGGCTAATAGTGTTAGCACATCCATTACTCTCCTCAGCTTAATTCATTAAGCAAATTGGGCGGGAACCATATTGGCCTTGTTGAAATACGTGCAATATGACACTGCTCAAATTTGTTCTAACACATGGCCCGGGGAGACGAGCCGACCGCTCTAATGGGGGAGGAGGAGCAAATTATGCAAAGACACACTGCAGGAGGGAAATGACTACAACGCAGAGGGAGTTGCACCTCTGCACTCAACTAACCCATTTTCCTTCACTCTGAGCCATGTCACATTCATTATCCTATCTTGTTGTACCTTTTGACCTTAAAGGGATAGTTCACCCATAAAATGTAAACTAATTTATTCGACCTCATGTCATTCCAAACCTGTATGACTTTTGTTCTTCTGTGGAGCACAAAAAAATAGATTTTCTGAATAGTGTCTTTTTGAAAACACCATTGTTTGAAAAGGACTAGAATGTTGTTTTGGACCACATTGACTTTCATTGTTTGAACAAAATTAGTTGAGACATTCTTCAATACATCTTCTTTTATACAATGCACATTATATTACTTGGCCCAAGCTGGGATGTCTGTTAAATATAATAGGGACTTTTCAAATGCTTTTGACAGTCGTCTGTAAAGCTGAACATCTAGGGGACCAGCAGATGTGTTTCACCCTCAGCAATCGTATGCTCAGACGTTTACTTGGAAAACGGATTAAGCAAATAAAAGCAAATAATATATTAGCAAGAAAAACATTCTGCAGGTGTTGACGGGACCTTGCTGCTTGTGCTAATTTGTCGTCTCTACAGGTAGCCAATTTTAGCATCTCTCAGGGTTCGGTGTGACTCTAAATGGAGTGTTGCTCAAGCTCTGATAACCCCCCAGAATTTCACACCTCTAGTATGTAAACAGAGAGGTAGAGCAGGTCCTAAGTAGATGAGATAACAGAGATACTCCTAAATGGCTACAACCTGTCCTTAATTCACACCAATGTCTTACCAAAACACTTTCGTTCCAAATAGGTGGGGCTAAGGCTGCTTCCTTTGTTCATGCTAGCTCATATTTACTGGTAGTTTGTTACTGTAACTGCAAACGATTTACATCTGTTGATCCGCAAGATTTTTCAGACAAATGTCAAAAGCATCTATAAAGTCCTTGTTAAAATTATTGCTCATGCTACGCGATATAATGCTTCATCATAAACAATTTACATGGACATTTCTTTAAGAAGTTTTTTGTTGTTGTTGTTGTTGTTTTGGACCCTATTGACTTCACCATAGTGACAAAAACAGTTGAAACTTTCTTAATATAATATATCATCTTTTGTGTTCAACAGAAGAAAGTAAGTCAAACAGATTTGGAAAAATAAATTTAATAAGTAATTTCCTTGAAGACATGTAATCTAAATGTCTTTTTTCTTTGTATTATACCTACAAATCATTCATTTACTGAGAAAATACAGAAGTTGTCAATTTTAGCACTTAATTCAGGTGCAGTCATCTCAACACTGTTAGTTTTGGTCCAAGAACAAGAGATGGGGGCAGGAATGCAAGCAGCCCTTTTCCATTTGGCTTTGTGGAGATTTTGCGAAGCTTCATGCAATCACAGATACATATGTATGTGCTCATTCCTCCCTCCTGGAAGGCACCTTTTTACATGTACATGTCTACTGGGGTCCCCCCACCCTTGCAAACAGGCCTCCCCTCTGTCTACTAATCAGTACTCAGCTAGATGCATTGTGACCCTATGCAAATCTATTTACATTGGAATAGGGGAATCAGGGGATCCTAAACTCAGGCATCGAAGTTGAAGAAAGAATACCCAAGGCCAACAAATAAATGAAAGTTTGCTCAAATCCGTAAGATAATGGGGTCTGTGTTCAGACTTACCACAGTGGAGAGATAAACACAGGGATTACTTGGGGGTTTTGCATCAGTTGCTTTCTGCTGGGTGGCCTTACTTGTCAAAAAGGGAGAAAAGGGGAGCGAGAGAGAGAGAGACAGAGAGAGAAAGAGAATAGGGGAAAAAAAAAACGTTTAACGCAAGGACATTCACATGGCACATTGAGAAAAGAAGTACCGCTAATTCCATCAAAGCCAGAGAAATCAGCCATTAATTTATGCTGCTCTCTCCCTCCCCCTGTAGCTATTGTTGCTTTGGTTGTTGATCATTTCGGTAACATCTGGTCTGGGCTTTTTTTTTTTTTTTTTTTTTGGAGGCCAGTTAGTGTCAAGCAGATGACCCCCATCAACGTGGCCAAAAAAATCACTCTGGTGTCTCATGCTGTCGTTGTCGTTCTGTTGGTAAGAACAAAAAATGCAGGGTTTGTGTCTGAATATCTCATGCAAAAAAATGTAAAAAATCAAACACTTTTAATAATGACAAGCAAGCAATTTTAGTAGGTGAAAACTTAACATTAATGCAAATTTTATCCAAAGTAACTTGCGTATTCTCATTTATACATTTGATGTGCCCTTAAATTTAACCAATGACCTTGATGTTGCTATTCCCATGCTTTACTTTTTAAGCTACAGTCAGGAATTCTAACATTAATAGTGTCAAGGTTTGCAGTCAGTTAATGTGGCCTGCATATGAAGGCATGACTACAAAAGACCATTCTATTAAATTGAAAGCTGTAGTATTTGGTACGAAGCGTTTCCTCCTCAGATCTTCATAAGGGTTATGGTTGTGCAGGAGTGGACGATTTGGAAAGATGAAAAGATTTGGTATTTGAATCAAGAGCTTTGCTGAGGAGCAGATTATGACTTCCATGGTGACTCCTTCCAGCTTTGGGGAAATGAGCTGTTGACATTCTTCAGGGTCATCATCCAAGATAGCAGGCCAACCAGCAGGATTTACCCGATAAACCAATCCAACTAGACCTTTATCCATTTCACTATGACTGGCAGGGGTGAGATGGAGATGTGTTGGAACTAATGTTTTTGTCTTTCCATCAAAACGTGAGCCATTTGGTCAGCCAGTATGGATACTGTCATTGGGCTAAAATATATTTCCTAATAAACAGCTTTTTTAATTGCATGCTTATAAATTATAGAGTCTAACATTTTCTGCATAACTACCGCAGGTTTGTTCTGTGGTATGATTTTCAGAGAACATTGTTGGTCTATTTTCTCTCAGACTGTACGAGTAGATTGAACAGCCAAGAGTGGATTCAGTACGAGTAGGCTCTTTGAAGAAGAATAGTTTACACCTTCTCGCACCTTCTCATCTCGCAAAGAACATCATCTTTGCCCACAAAGCCTATGTCTGACAATGTCTGAGTCCTCTCCACCTTGGTCAAAATCATTTTTTCCCATAATTCTCTTGTGTAACCTGGGGCTAGTGTTGCTCCCCACTGTGAGGTAGACCCAGAGGAAAGACAAAAGCACAATGAAACGGGGAGCTTACCACCAACCGCTCTCACTGGAGCTCTGGAGTAGGGCCCACTATACACCGCTGCCTCTCCAGTTCTGTCCCAATGCTAATGAGCCGGCTCTGATCTTTACTCTGCTTCCCGTGTTTTCAACATCTTCAAGGACCACATGGCGCTAGCAAAATAAAGACAACCAAATGAGAATTTTTAACGCTTTTTGTGTCAGCGACTCGGCGCCTTTCAGCCGGCTCACTCATTTAATATTCCCCCGGAGAAAGAAAGGACAGAGGAAAGAAGAAAAGAAAAAAGGTAAAATGTGCAACAAGGAGTTGGTGGTGCTGGAGGGAAAGGGGGAGGTGTCACTTGCATTCCTCCTCCGAGTTATTGTAGAGGATCGAACTATCTAAATCATAAAACAGAAATGCTGTGACAGTGATATCGCTTCACTCGTTTCCATTAATACAATTAATACACACAAAATTAAAATTTTTGACCAATGTGACGCTGAGTTTCATGATATCAATAACAGCTCCCGAACAAGAGAGGACCGATAAAGGGTGAAAGAGGGTCCCGGGTCTGACGGAGTCTCCTGCCAGCTGTTCACACACTCCTTTTTAATAGCTGCGTTCTCTATACAGAGGCACAAGGCAGTGCCTCGCATTAGCGCTGGAGACCACTAGTTAATAGGATGATGTCTTTTAGCTTTTGTTATGAGATTATTAACCGGGATAGGTTTCTGCTCTCATCTGAGTCGCTGCTCTGAGGGCCTGTTGAGCACAAGTGGTAAAATACAGCATCCCCACATTGTGCCGTGCTTGTATGGCAAAAGGCTTTTAATGAAACACCTTTTCGGAGGCTTCACCAGGTGATCTTTTTTTTTTTGCCGCTCTCATCTGCCACTCACATAGCTTTAATTACCTGAAGTACTCAGCTTTTTCCAAAGGCCCTTGATTCTGCCCCTGTGTTCAGCGCTCCCAAAAGCAGATTTAAAGTGGGTTATAGAGTGAAATGATAGTATTTGTCAAAATGAGAAAGGAGAGGACCTCAGGCTTCAGTGTTTCACCCTGAAGGTCATTATTATATCTTAGGTCTTGTTTTATTATGTAAGGTCTTATTTTTTCTTGTTTGTTTACACTTGCGTTTTAGGGTTAACTTGGTTGGTTTAATCTTTATAGACCTATTGTTTGCTCTCTCTCTCTCTCTCTCTCTCTCTCTCTCTCTCTATATATATATATATATATATATATATAAGGTACGAGAGGCTGTGCTGTATCGTGAATAAAGTGAAGTACAGCCGTTACTTATTCACAAAATAGCACTTGAGTACTTTATGCTTTTATAAAACGGTTACCACACAATAAAAAAATTAATGTAAATAATATGTATTAGTGCAACTTTCATGAAGTAAGATCACCTAAAAGCCTTCCTTCCGCTAGAAAAAAAAATAGTCCCTGACCGTGAACACCAACAACGTTCCAATGTGTAATATGCATGAAAGCTCAAATAAAAACAACATAGGAACTGCAGCGTTGGGCAGTGATACATAGAACCGTTGGGTGAAGCGTTGGTCATAGCCATGTTTTATCATGAATAAAGCACAGCTATTGACCAATCAGAATCAAGAATTGGAACTAACCGTTTTATAAATAAATATATATTTCATTGATATTTGTTAACCTTACTTGAGAACAATCTGTTGATTTACATTAATTTTACTTACTGACACTTTCAATATCTACATTTAGTATTTACATTTATTTTGTCACCCTCATAAATTCAGAGATTTTTTACAATGCAACACGCATATATATGAGATTCATGTGCTAATCATGTCATCGTTTGTGATTACTTGTGTGAAATTACAATTAACTAATCTAGATTTGATTTATTATCGTTCCTTTAGTTCAAACACTAGAGAACGTCACAACAATGGCATATCATGGGTTCGATTCTCAGAAATAAAATGTAGACCTTGACTGCAGTGGATAAAAGCATATGCCAAATGCATAAATGTAAAAACAAAAACTCAAACACTAAACAAATGTCAAACAATATGTTTCGTCCATTTCATCCACTCTTCTGTCATTTTGCATCATTATTTATCGCGAGTGCTGTTGTGATGAGGGCTGTAATTGTTGTTTTGTAATGTAAACTGCCTGTCTTGGCTGTTCCGCTCATCGTGAAGCTGCGATAGTGGACAGGCAGCCCAGGGATTAAGGAGCAAGGAACGGCCAACACTAGCTGATAGTCTGTCAGTCTGTGATAATGTTTATTGATTAAAAAGAAGGGTGGAATACAAACACAGTTTAATAGAGTAGGGGGCTGCAGGCAGAGATGGACATATTTGTGATTCCTGGTGCTTAACTCAGACAGGCAGGCTACAATTTATATAGTCTCCACTGTTACTACCCATGTCAAAATATTGCTTTAAATTAATAGAACCATTTTTGATGGATATGCAAACTCATTAGATATTAGGTAAAAGGAGAAAATGTACACAAATTGGAATGCAGTTAAGTCAAAAATAGAAAAAAAAAATCTATTTTCTGCCATTTGTTTGTTTTGCCCCTGCCAAACTCGACATAAGTGCTGGGGGACTGGGGTGTTTGCAGAGGAGTTGTTTGTGTTAACAGCGCTGAGGGGCGGGTGAGAGACGAGTATTAAGGTACAGACTATCTTCTGTCAGTCCATCACTGAACGTTCAAACAATTACATGAAAGGATGTATGATAACGGTGTATGTATAGCCAAGACTTTTCTGTCATTAAGGGCGACTTAAGCGATCCTGTTTTCCTCCTGCGGTTCTTCTCTCCTCGCTGTAAGGCCGCTCCGCTTATGAATCCTTCCTCATAAGCCGCAAAGCAAGCAACTGAAGGTCAATAATACCCGGTGGCAATTGAAAACCCAGTGACGGGACACTCTGTGAGGAATTAAATTGTAATGCGCTTTGACTGCTCATGTTCCATTTACTCAAATATGTCAGTCTGTGATCATGAATTGATAACGTGTTTCCTTAAACATACAATCTGATCAGTGCTCATAATAATGGTGCGTTCACGTGCTATGGTAATTATGGGAAATACCAAATGCACATGAACACCCCCTCATGTGGTATTTTCCACTGGGCCGCTCGTAGAATATTTTGATGCACGAGTTGCCGAGATGAGATAACCTTTGACTTTTTCAAAATGGCGGAGAGCAACGCGAAAGTCGTGAATGGTAAAAATATGTACTGTTCATGATCTAGAAAATATACAGCATGTTATTTACCGTTTAAGTTTTGATAAATAATTTTCTTGCTGTAGCAGATGACTTAAGCAATCTAAAGTAGTTTTAGCTAAATATAGGTCTGGATCTCCATCTTTTTATCACATTATGACAACAAAAGCACTTGAACACAACACACTGGTAAATACCAGTTCACAAGTGAAAAATATCATATTTTCCATGGCACGTGAACCCACCATAAGAACATGTATTCATTTTAAGTTTTAAGTGATTTAATACAGTGGGTTTTTTTTATGTAATGTAATGTCATTATGTTTTAGTTATTTGGATGATATTATTTAAGTGGTTTAATTCTATTTTAATATCGTAATAATTAACCGTTACTTGAGTAAATTGAAGCTTTTGAAGATCTCTTTGATTTTTCAGGGTCTCGGTCACCTAAAGAGGCTGATCCCCCAGATAAATAGCAAACAGGGGAAAAGGTTAGTGGTTAACTAGGTTGGCTTAAACAAGAGAAAATGTGTTCGGTCCATTTTGAAACTAGTGATGAGCATCTTAAAGTACAATGGCCGGGGCTTTATCCTGAGATTAGGTATTGTGGTTAAAGCTAAACTACCTTCCATCAGAGCGGTGCAAGGCGAGTGCTGCCCATTCAGCCCATGCTAACAAGACTTCTCCACATTGCAGATCCACTCAGAGTAATTAAATCAATCCTTTTGTTCTCACCGCTCTCTCCTTCAGTAACAAGTGAAGATCTGATTATTGCCTTCATGCATATTCAAAAAGACTCCCTGACTGGGCCTTAATGAGCTTCCTCTCAATCGCACAAGATTCATCTTGTTCTTTCCCCCTTTTTACTTATTTTTTTATTTGTCTCTCGCTCTCTTTTTCATGCACTCCTGACAACAACAAAAAAAGAAGGAAACGGCAGTCAGACGCACAGAATGAATGAGTGAGGCGAGTCAGCCCACTTAAAATAAATCGTAAATGTTCAAAAAGTGACTGAGTGGTGGAGGAGTGGAGATCTTCCCCTTCAAACTCCGATAGACAAATTGGATTACTGGGTATTGGATTAAACAGAAAACGGGTGGATAAGAAATGAGAAGAGCTTGCTGTGATCACAGGGTTTAATATATTTCTTTTCTTTTTCTTTTCTTTATGGCCTCTTCTCTCCACCCCCAGCCGTTTTTTTTTTTTTTTTTTCAGTAAAGACACCCAGCTCTTAGCAGGACTCAGGATTAATTTGTAATTGTTCTGGTTTCTTAATGCTTTAGAAAGATTTTTATCTAAATCAAATGAGGGGGAATTTTGTAATTAAACAAAATGCCAAGCAAAACAATCCCCCTGTTGTGGAGGTTTACTTCAGAGTTATTTGCTTTTTATCATTCTGTAAATATCTAAATTACATTCTAATTTAAAAAAAAAAATTAGAACCTTCAATTCACATAATTAATTTGCTATTCACAGCGTTTAAACTAATTAAATGCATGCCTTGCAAATGAAAATCATAAAATATTTTAAGCATTTTGGCAACTTTTGGAAAGATCTTGTACGCTAATGTTTCCCAATATCAAGTTGTGTTTTTTATAGTTGCTAAAGCAGCTCAGATATTTAATTAATATTTTGGACTCATGACAGTCCTGCCTGGAGTTATTTGGGGTGTATTTGAAATGAATCGGGTGTATGTCTGTTTAAAGCCATAGTCTAGCTAATATATTCGCATGAAACTTTACATTTGGGTGACTTGAGGTTTGTTTTCGTCTATATGTGTGTGCTGTTAAGTGTTAGTAAATAATCAGTAAAGGTTAGCAGGAAAGAGGGGAAGATTGTGAAATGTGTGAGGATTTCATTAATGCTATCTGTTTTGAATGCAACAGTGGCTGAGATGACTATCTTAATCTGATTGGGCTGCAGGGCACAGATCACCCTGCCATGGACACAGGCCCTCGGGCCTACCAGAGGCGAGCCTGGCCCCTGTGTGTGTGGACTGTAGGGTGTGTATTTTGGTCTCTCTTGAGTTTTGCAAAGTGATTGTGATTGAGACTGATCAGCCAAGCTAGGGAAGCAGTATCTGTTTATTTTTAAATGGATTTTATTCATTGCTCTGGAGAAAATAATGTTGTCCATCAAAGAATGTAATAGAAACTGCATAATTCTAAAAGAATTATAATATATAATTCTCTTATTATTTGTGTCTTACAAATGGAAAAAAAATGTTAGTTCATACTATGTAGAATTTTATGAATCATTATTAGAAGAAAAGGTTCTATATAGAAGCTTAAAAGATGCTATCAGCGCTACGTATTTGGAACCCCTAAAAGGTTCTATACAGAACCCTTTTTAAGGGTTCAATAATAAGAACCCTTTAGGGCTCTTTGTAACCAGGAAAAAGGTTCTATATGGAACCTTTTGGGTTCATTCATTATCATTTGTTTTGTCCTTTCCGGATTAAATATTTCATATTATTGACAAACATCAAGACCCTAAAATGTATTTATGAATGCATGTGAATGATCACAAAATTCAAGACATGGGAGTTATTTTATGTAGTTAATCAATATCACACGAAGAGTGCCATTTCAGTTTTTCTCCTCCAAAAATCAGCATGATTAAATTGTGATATTATGTTAAGTCTTGTCATTATAGAACCTTTTTTTTTTTAGCATAAAAGGTTCGTTGTAAAGAACCCTATGCTTCATATATAGAACCCCAATGAACCCTTCTTTCTAAAAGTGTACAAGTGCACAAAACCATTTTAATTCGTTAAATTAATATTATTTTTTAGTTTAAAATTACAATGTACTTTTTTCTAAAATGAAGAAATGAAAATCAGCAGGAAAAAATGAGGTGCACCCAGAAACAACAATAGCATATTTTGGAGTTAAACAGGCACTGTAACACAAAAATATTTTGATTTGTATTGTCTGTGTAAACTGTCTAAATTATGGCTTTTTTACATAATCTTAAATCAGATTCATTTTAATATTAAAAAAAAACGTTTTTTTTTAATTGTTTAAATTAACATTAACTAAGATTAATCAATGCTGTAGAAGTATTGTTAATTCTTAGTTCCTGTTACCCAAGTAGTACCCAACTAATGTTAACTAATGAAACCTTTTGTAAAGTGTTAACATTTATTTATTTATTTATTTATTTATTTACTTATTTATTTATTTTTGCTTTGTACTTTTTGCCATTTCAGGACATCAGTTATTTGGGTCATCCCCATCAAAGGTCATAGTTTAAGTGTTGGCACTGTAGAAAGTGTATTTCTGTAGAATGAGAGTGTTTGTGTGCGTTTTATTTGTTTTAGTGGTAAAGCGAGGACTTCTTTCATGCCGTTAGGGCTCTGTCAGTGCTGAAGCTCAGGCAATGGCCTCCGGGATGCGGCTACTAATCCGTCATTCCCTTACAATGTCACACAAGCTTAATATTACCATTTATTATTTGCTTGTTTCATTTGACTGTGCGTCGCTACAATGACCTGTCACTGCACACTTTATCCCTTCCGAGCTGCACTATTTAAAAGTTGACTACAATAATCCAGGCTTGATTCCTAAATCCCGGACCCCCTCTTTTTTTTCCCCCTCCTGTCTACTCTGCGTTGTCGTCAAATGCTAAATTTCACACATCTGGCACTGGCAGACATTAGAGCGGCTCCCCTGGTGGAGGACTGGGGAGTTTTGGTGGGGTTGAGTGACAGGGCCGTTGTCCCACCGGGGGCAGCCGCTGGCTTTGTTGTGGCTAGCGGATTTGTCTCTCTCACATGACCAGCGTCACAGTCACATGGTGCCAAGCAACAGCGTGATAGAAAAAAGATCCAAGGTGCAAGTTCCCACATCAGCCCCTTATTGAAGATCCGCCCTCTGTCACCCCCACCCCGTCCTCGTAATGGCTCTGTGCACACAGACAGACTGTCATTTCCCGTGTTTTTTGAAACATATTTAGTCCTGCCGTCTGATTGGTCAATACAGCATGCTGAAATGCATGATATAGTAACATTTATGGCTTGTTCACCTGTTGCATAGCAACTATATTATCTAGATGAAAAGATGTCAACAAAATAATTTTTTACTGAAAATGTGTGTCCTTTTATATTTAATATTTGGTAACTGTTTTTTTAAGGAATAAAACACTGAAAGTCATGCTGAAATGTGAATGTGCTTCCAAGCACTCTGCTGGCTGCTCATAATACTATATTGATTAAATAACCTTTTTTGGCAGTATAATATGACCATAAATGCTAGGTGTAATTGTCTTTGTGTTTGGCACTACAGTTACACTAAATGCATATCAAAGTCATCTAGGATCTCTCAGATGCGCAGATCTCTATTTAATGGTGTGGCACTGTAATTCTCATCTTAAGATCTACAAAAGTTGATCTTAAAGCCCTCTCACATTAGTAAAAAGAGTGAGTGTGTTTGTGTACAGATGCTAATTCTGTTGTTGATGCTGTCAGAAACAGACAGGTATCACAGGAGCATAGAGTAGGTGATGTGATTACATAAGCTTAAAGGATCTTTCATCTTTTCTCCTCTTTCATCCCTCTTCAAAGACATAATTAGTGTCACAAAAATGCTCAGGATACTGACATCGGAGTCATTCTTCCTGAACCCACTTAACCGGTTTACCTCACGGCCCAAACTACCAAACCCCAGTGTCTTCTTACCTTTGATACCTTCCGAGGTCAAATAAAGTTTTGAATCGAGATGGCATCGCTTGGCCAGACAAAACCCACAATAGATTAAATCTTTGTCTCCCAGTATGTTTTCAACTTACTTTCACTTTTTCTGTTTTAGATTAAAAAAAAAAAAAACATTTTTCTCTTTTATATATTTTTTTAAATATCATTTATTCCTGTGATGGCAACGCTGAATTTATTCCAGTCTTCAGAGTCACATGATCCCTCAAAAATATGATGATTTGGTCCTGTTGAAATCAGTTGTGCTGCTTAATATTTCCCTTTTTTTAGGGTTCTTTGATGAATAGAAAATTCAAAAGACATCTTTCTTTGCAATATAAATCTTTTGTAACTTTTGATCAATTTAATACATCCTTGCTGAATAAGAGTATTTATATTACTGACACTAAACTTTGAATAAGACCTATCAGACAGCTGTTTTTTGCCATTATAATTAAACTATGTAATTGAGTTTCTTACCTGTCATACATTCAGCCCCTGAGCAATGTACGGGCCTCCACCTGTAGTTTCCGACTGCGCAAGTTGTATGCAGGCCTAAGGCACAGGACGTGCTTTTGGATGGGATCGGATCTGAAGCTCTGAGGCTGCACAAAGACCTGGAGTTTGGAGTTGAAGCTTTAATCCCAGTCAGCGGAGGAAAGTAACCAGCCTGCATTAATCCTGCTCTAATCCAGAGGCATCTCTGTTTTACTGACAATGCCAGTACCTTGTGAAGTGTCTAATATGTGGCTAAATATGGTAGTGAACACACATCTGGATAGCTTCCTAATGTGCGTGTCAGTCTGCGCTGTTGAGAAAAGCCTGTCAGATAATCTCATTTGATGCACTTTATATTCGTTGGAGGTGTGAGAAAAGTGCTTAACTTTATCCGTTTTAGAGAAAGTCGGTCAAAAGTGTGCGTTTAGCTTTCTGTTAAGGTGTGTGTTTATGGGCCGTTTCGGAAATTAAACTGTTGTATTGAGGTTTAAGGTGGAGATTTGTGGGACTTGAATGGTTGGCTAATTAATATTTACAGACATCTAGCTGGTAATTAGTGGGAATTTTTGATGACTAAATAATTTGTGATGATGATTTCTTAGCGCTTTTTAGAAAACAGAATGAAATTGTAATGTTAAATTCTGTACTCTTTTCTTTTGAAAATATTCATTTTAGTTATATTTTTCTGAAGCAGGTCTCTCAGCACCCACTTACAGCCCACTGGAAGTCCAGAATGATGTTTATAATATGACAAGAATGTATAAAAATGTTTTACATGCTAAGTTTTTTCCGTGTGTGTCTTCAGGTAATAACAAGGAAGAGGAGGAATCCATGATGCAGGAATGGTTCACACTGGTCAACAAGAAGAATGCTCTTATCCGCCGACAGAACCAGCTCTCTCTGCTGTGAGTTAATGTTTACACTCTCTCTCTCTCTCTCACCCTTACCAATGGAAGCTGGGGTCTCTGAGCACACACATCTATAATATGTTGAGACCCACACTTGAAATGATTTTCCCAAGAGACCTGAGCCCAGTCAGAAGGTCGGGCCCCTCATTCACTTTCACCCCTCCCCCGGCGGCCCTCCACCGTAAAGAGGACAAAACGTCATATCAGTACGGACGCGTCTGCAATAATGTGATTTCAAAGACTGTATTATTCCACCCATTATGAGAATTGGATCGACCAAAAAAAGAATAGAAAAAATGACTTCATTCACCTAAAGGAGGAAGCCATAACAATAACCTGCATATTTACCCTCTTTTTTTTGTGCCTCATACGATGATAATGTTAATTTTTTTAAACCTTTCATCCTTTTCTTTAAAAGTGAGAGTGAGACGTACAGAAATCTGGCAGGCTGTTCATTCTGTATAAAGAGCGACAGAGAGAAGAGGAGAAGAAAGAGACAGAGTTTCAAAGCTCTCACAAATGACAGATTGAAGTATTCTAATCACATTATATCACTGGAAAAGGGCTTTTTAAGTGCTCAATTAAAAAGGCCTTGATAATTTCTTTTTCTTTCATTTCTTTTTAGTCACCGAACAGGCTGTGAAGGACAAATTCTATTAGGGACAGAGTTAGCTCATTTCCAATACATTTGAAAGTGGTGAAATTTAATTTGCCTTGCGATACCCCGCCCGCCCGCTTATCCTCAACCCCCCCACCCAATTCGCCATTTCCCCGCTCTCAGTCCCCTCTGTTCCGGTTTGTGTATCGCTTATTTGCAGTAGATTAATGTGAGGTAGGGAAGGTGTTGGCGAGTTCACGAATCAATGTTTATTAAAGGTTTCTTTAAGTGTTTAATGATTTAGTAATTAACATATTGATGAACTTTTACAACTTGCCCAGGGAGAAGGAACACGATCTGGAGAGACGCTTTGAGCTGCTGAACCGAGAATTAAGGGCAATGCTGGCGATTGAAGGTAAGAGGGAGTGAAAGAGGGATTTGGGGGTGAATTTGAGAGGCGCTCTGTGAAAGACAAAGATCCTCTCCTGCTTAATTAAACCTGCCCGCGACGTGCTCTTTGACATCACTGACATGGCTCCGCCCACCAAGCTCTGATTTGAAAACACTACCCTTTAATAACGTAAATCTTACAAATTCACCCTGGGATTGTACACAAGATACGATTTGCTCTCAAAATCACAAGTGTTACAGCCAAAAGTGCACATGTCATTTCCACATCAATATTAAATCGCTGAAGGCGCTGAAGGACACGCTCATGTTTATAAGCTTTTTGAGTGTGTGTAATACAGACAGGTAAGGAAAGTAAAAAAAATAAAGCCTATTGTGCTGTATCAAAGTTGTCTGGTTAAGTTTAATCCCTTTGACTGTGTCCTCTTTCGCAAAATGAACCTTTTACAATCAATGCAAATTGATTTTACAATTCGATGGTGACCCTCTCACCCCTTGGCTAGCCATGGTAATTTCTTTCTGCACCTGATAAGCTAGCTGATCCATCATAAATCAATTCTAATTAGTTCGGAGAGGTTGACAGTGGACATGAATAGCCAAGCAGAGAGCACAGCTCCCCATCTTGTGATGCTGCCGCTCGCCACACACTCCTCCGAGGCAGATCAACACTGTTCATCTCAATATTTTGACATGCTTCTGTCTTGTTTCTGAAAGATTCCTCCACGCTGAGAGTCACTGTGATACTGAACGCTAAATGCTGAGCCCGATATATCGAGGACTAATAACTGTTCAGATGTTGAAGTGCCTCGGCCTTGTGTCCACTTATCAGTGAACACGGAGTGGGTTCCAAATATTGGTCTGGATGTGCAAGGGTGACAGGGTCCGTCCACGGCAGTGGTAATTCAGTCCCTGCTGCTTGTAACAACCCTATCAGTCCACACACTGCTACCTGTTGAATTATCACTCGCAGTTATTTTCTCTCTCTCTCTCTCTCTCTCTCTTACTTTATCTCCCTTGCTCACTCTCTCTCTCTCTTTCTCATGAGGCCCAGCACTTGGCATTCAGAGTCAGGGTGTTTCTGAAGCGAGTCAGAGATAGTTCTGAGCTGCTGGTGAAGGAGGTTCGTGCATCAGTTTCTTATTTGGAGCCCCGACGGCTCTCGCGCCCAGGCAATGCAGTCAGGTAATTGCTGATTTGCTTGGTCAGCTGATGACATTGGAAGTGTAGCGGCTGAGGCGTTCACACACACACACACACTTTCTCCCGTATCAGTGCACACTCTCTCGCTGATAGAGAAAAATACTCACCCTCTTTGACCCCACGACTGTGCAGAGGAGAGTCTACAGTCAGTGTGACCTGGAGATGAGTAATATTGAAGGCTCGTATAGATGTCATGGAGAGGGTTGGGTAGCTTTTAAGCCATTTTAGTTTGTTTTTTTTTTCAAATTGTCAAGGAGGATTTGTTTTTCCATTATAAGGTGTCCTTAAATGTTGTTTATCTTCTAACTTTCCTAGAAAAAGGAATTGAGGTTAGAATTTAATTTTGAATTTACATTTAAATTTACATTTGAATAATATAAGTAGCACAATTAAAATGATTTGAAATGCATCATTGGTGTTTAACTGAAAAACTATCAAGACGAGCTTTGAATGTTGGCTTAGCAACTTAAAAGTTTGCAAAAAGTGTTTGGATGTAGATGGATGGATGGATGGATGGATGGATGGATGGATGGATAGATAGATAGATAGATAGATAGATAGATAGATAGATAGATAGATAGATAGATAGATAGATAGATAGATCTCATAAATTATCAATTTAACTGATCTTTTATGAACAATAATTGAAGATTAATTATTTTCCTAGAATGCATAATTTTTTATACAATTCAGTAAATTTATCTTCCTGTCATTTACCATTCAAATTCCAGGTCAATTTTTCTGTGGAATTTGTCCAGTTAAATTGAATTGAATTTTGAATTTTAAAAGGCAGATCTGAATTAACCCTGACTAGCATGACATGTGGAACAACCTTTTCCAGCTGGACCAGGTTTTGTTTTTTTTCTTACCTTTTTTTAATAATACTGTAGATATCATTACCTGCTTCACTTGTTGCCTGTTGCATTACACATTATTAGATCTGGAGCCTGTGGACACCAGTATGGGATTTCTCTTTATTTTATTTTTTTATATATATAAATTATAAAGGCAGGTTGAAAAGACTTGAAGGATTCGGTTAAAAGTGTAGAGCAAACAGGGTGAGTGTTAATGTCAGCTAAACGATAACCCCTTCAGTCTGCGCTCTGCTGTGGGGAGGCAAAGAAAAGTGCCGAGGCCTTCCACAATATGCCATGACTCCTATTTCTCTGCCTCCAAATTGATCCTTTTTGGCCTTTTTATCTGCCTGCCATGCACACACGCTTTCTCTCAAATTCGTCTTTTCCCCCCTCCCCTCTCCCTATTTCTTTCTTTCCTCAAATGCGGTGCACTCCGGGGCGTTATATTTGAAAGTGGACGCTCCTTTTTGCTGAGGGATTTCTGCATAGGTCCCCCAGTTTTGTTGTTACGGTTTTATATGATAAGCTTTTTTATATGTTTAAAATCAATATGTAATCCTGTGCAAGGGCTTATCCCCCTACAACCCCATTTGTAAATCTATTTGAGCTTTGTTACATGTCTGGGCTGCCGTATTCCTCAGATTGATTGGGTGCAGTGTGAGAATCCTATCAAATGGCCAGCTTTGATGATGTTGCAAACTCTTTCAAGATTGCTAGTTGACTGGAACTGGAGATAAGGCGAGACGACACTTTCTCATTCTACACTATTCACTGAAATCTGTGTTCATTTCCATTTAGCCGTTGCTTTCTGCATTTGACACTCAATATCCACTTTTATACAACAGCAACTAATAGATATTTATATTTGTGTAGTCTCCTGATTCACACAAGTTTTTCGTGTTGTCGTCGCAATATATTCTGTTGTGCTTTTTATAATATATATTTATAATATATATTTTTATTATTTTTAATATTATATTATAATATTTGAATATTTTAATATTATTCATATTTTTAAACTGTTTTTATTTCATTTGGGTCATTAATATTCAGTTGTTAACAGTAGTTGATATCAAGGCTGTATAATTTTATTGAAATCATTTGTGCCTTTTTTTCAGTTTTTAACCTTGTGTAGTTAAAGTTTTTTTCCATTTAAAAAACAAAAACAAATTAGTAACATCGCTCATATGCATGCACAGAAACACAAGATGCAGATTAGTGATTCAAAGATTTATTCAAAGACATTGTGTATATGGTTTGTTTTTGATAGTCACTTTATTTGTATCTGATGTAGTTTGGGTGTAGATTGGTAAGAATCCAGGCACTGTCGTCCCGTCACCCTCCTTGTCATGGTTCTCCATGTTGGTCTTTGTCTCATTTCCAGCTGGCCTCTCTCCAGCTCCATCTTACGCTGGCGCTCCCAGCCTGCCCACTGCTTGCCTAAATCTGCTGTAATAAGATCATGCATTTTTCCCTGGATTCCTCCAACACTACTTATTTCCAGTTATTTCTTTCCAAAAAAAAAAAAAAAAAACTCCATTCAGTCCAAAAGTTTGCTCCATGCGTCCGTACACTATAGCGAGCAGAGCGGGTGTGTGAAGTTTCTTGTGTTTGGGGATCTTTCAGCAGAACTCTCAGAAGAAGCTCTGTGGCTCCTGAAGCTGCCGAGCAGGTTGCACTCTTGAATAAATTTTGCTGTGGAGGAGGGTCATGGGGATTTGAACCAGCGCATTCTTCTGTGGGTTGTGAGTGCTCACATGGTTACCATTGGTGTGCATTGTTAGGGTTATCTGAATAAGCACCGACCATGTGAGTTTTAACGTGATTGCCCAGGGCGATGAGAGAGAGAGAAAGAGGGGAGTAATCCAAAAAGGATTGAACCCCCACCACCCCACCAACTCCAAATAGTCTTCATCCATCTCTTCTTCAAGGGAAAAGAGAGGAGGCAGCAGCTTCCGTTAGTGTTTTTTGGCGAGTTGCGATGGCTCGTTTACTCTGCCGTGTCCCTCTGCGTCCATATTCATTGTTTACCTTCTTAATGAGGGGGGCGGCGCCGCTTCCGCTTGATTGACAGCTGCATGCGGCCTCTGCTGGAGGTGCAGGGGAGGATCTGTGGCTTTTTGGCTGAGAATGCTGAAGGGGAACAGGAGGAGGAGAGGGCTTTTTCTCTCTCTACCTCTTTGGGACATGCAGGAGAAGTTTTTGTTGGTCGCAGCCTACCCTCCAGGCAGGTCTTTGTAGTGTAGGCATTGTCGTTTTTGACGGAGGGGTAGCAGAAACGACAGAGCGAATTAAAGAGGAGGGTCGTGAAAGACAGAACGTATGGAGAGCGAGGCAGGATAAACAGTCGGGCCTGTCGGATGTTAAATACGGACGGCACTGCAGGCGCACAAGAAGTGGCCGGCCTGTGTCGCATTGCTAGCATAACAGAAAATTAAACGTAATGTTTTTTCTCACTTTTGCAAATAGCTAAATTGCTTTTTAAAGAACAATGCACCTTTTTTTTTCATTATCTTTCCTGCAGCTTTTGTTAAAATTTGACAAATTTGTTAAAGCTGAGACAAATCCTCTCAAATATTTAAGCATTACCCTCTCTGAAGCCTAGAGTCAGAACACCAAAGACGTTCATTTAGCTGCTGGGGGCCAAATAACTTTCAAATATTGAAAGGCGCTTCACTTCAAAGGCGGAGAGGTTAAACGAGAGCGAGGACCAACGACTCTCAGCACCACACTGCAATTTCACATAACATATTTATTTCAAGTGTTGACTTCTCAGAAGGCCGAATGTGTGTTTATCTTTTCTTTTTCTGATAGAATTTGGCGGCTCTATGTAATAAGAGAAGTTGATTTGTATTTTTGTGAGTCTATGTGCATGAGGGAGCGCTAATAAAGCAGTGTAAAGACACAAGTACAGTCTGTTCTTACAGCGGACTGAAGAATAGGCCCGGTAAGATAACTTCCCCTTGGCTGTGAGCAGGGCCCTAATCTGCACTGGTATCAGTAAGGCCTGATCCCGTCTGCCTGGCTGATATTTCAGACCTGTTGTTGGCAGAGGGACATGAGCAGGTCACCTCACAGAGACCTTTTGCTAAAGTTACGCACCTTTTATACATTACAAAAAACATTTCTTCCAGATTATGGAACTATCATGTACTTATGGACACATTTTTTTGCTATGTGTGAATCTTAATGTATTCATGCTATCTTAAATGCGTCGGTGCATCTCTTTGGGAGCTTGTTTTTAGGCGTCTGAAAGCAGTTTAGTGTACTTAAAGCACTGTCCTCGCATTCACTGGCGTTATCAGATCCTTTTCGTCTGAATTCCACCGTGTGACTGCTCTCCATACAGGCACCTGTAGGTGCACACTTCACTACAACTCCACAACGGTACGGGCTACGCTTTCTCTTCTGAATATTTTATCACGGGACAGTGATGTCTTTCTCACTAAAACCCAGTATATGACGTCTTTGTTCAAAATGTTGAGTTTCTGTCATCATTTACTCACCCTAATGTCATTCCAAACCTATATGAGTTTCTTTCTTCTGAGAAGAATTTTGATGAATGAATTTTTATAATATCTTCGTTTTTGATAGTCGTGTCGGTGAGTAAATCAACTAAGCGAACTATCACTTTAAGTCCCCTTTCCTGGATTGTGTTGGAAGGAGAAGGTGAGGTTTTCCTCGTAACATTCTCCCTTGTTTCCAGACTGGCAGAAGACGGAGGCACAGAAGCGGCGAGAGCAGCTGCTGCTGGATGAGCTGGTCATACTGGTCAACAAACGTGACGCGCTGGTCAGAGACCTGGACGCCCAGGAGAAAGAGTAAGTCCTCCTGCCGCAAGGCATTGTGGGATTGCTAGAGCCAGGATTAGTCCTTTAGGCCCTGTAGCGTGGTTCAGGGAGGGTTTAAAGGCCAAAGTTTGCAGTCACTCTCATTCTCTTTGCCACTGAGCATGATAGGTGTTTCAGGCAGTGAGGTCTTGTGAGAGTATTTCTAGAGCTGAAGTGACTCTGAAGCCATTCAGACAAGAGTACAGGTCATAGGTGGTGGAGGTGCAGGTGGCATTCTCCTGTGTCCATGTGTGTGACCTTTGGTCCTGTGTGTCCTGTGTGTGTGTCGGCAGGGCTGAAGAGGAAGATGAGCACCTGGAGAGAACCCTAGAACAGAACAAAGGCAAGATGGCAAAGAAAGAGGAGAAGTGCGTTCTTCAGTGATGGTCATTTCCGAAGCAACAAAGGAGCAAGATGACGTGTACGCTACAAAGTCTTGAAATGTATTTGTGTCATAGAGACTACACCATACACTTTATTATTTTTGTTTTAAATCTTCATATGTTGATCTTTTTGTTATGTAAGGGCTGAAGAACTGCTAAATGCCCTGAGATGCACCCTGTTTCATTAATACAAGAGAGATTTATTGTTTCACATGAACAAATGCAAACACATTGTTACTGTTTGGTTTGTTGGATTTCACAAACGAGGTACTTGAACTAAAATTTGAGGAGATGCAAAAAGCTGTACAATTTCGAAAACTTTCTGACTAAATGGTTAAATCCATTATAATTTAGATTAATCTGAACACTAAGACATTCACAGTTTCTTTCTTACGGGAAATTATCACTCAAAGTTTCGGTACAGCGCATAAACTGGGGACATTTTCTGTTTGTGAATAGGATTGGGTTTCAAAATCATATCACGTTTCAGTTTTAAGAAAATCTATCAGCATGTTCTCCTCTAACAAGAGCTGAAATGTTTTAATTACTCAACTTTCTGTGTGTAGAATATTTGTGAAGGGGGACTTGTTGCATTTACAAAAAAAATATTTTGTGTTTTACTGACTTTTTTTTATGTTTAATATGTTTACCAAACATTTTAGAGCTTTCTTTACTGAGAAGAGTGAAATACTGCGAGTGCTTAAACAGAAATAAACGGTCATGTTGTACATTTCATTTCACTGTTTGAGCCTTAAAAAAGTATGGAGAAAAAAACAACTTTATTTTCAGAAGCTGCAGTCACGATCAAAGTAATTTATTACTGTTTGCGTTTATTACTGTTTGAGACGTTTTTAAAGTAACCATTTTCTCAATCCTGTACATTTGCTCAAAAACTTTAATATTTATTGTATAGTTAGAAGGGAGGCTTTTCTTGTCCGCATATTTCACTTCTTTATTGTATGAGCATCACTGGTTTATTTATTCAACTGTACTATAAATATCACTGTTCAATAAAATTCAAAATGATTTCATACTCAAATCAAACAGCAGCTGGTGTGGTTCTGGATGTTGCTAATAGATTTGGCCTTGTTTTTCTAAAGAAAATTGTGTCATCGTTTTTCAGCTGATACTGAATAAAGAATTTGAATTTTAAAACACGTTTAATTTAGCCGTTTATGCAGTTCTGTTCGTTTTTATTAAAACATTACAAATAATTGCATATTTTCTTCTGTCATTATTGAATAGATTTGCCTGTTTATATGATGTTTGACCCAAGGATATAATAATCACTTTAATTAATGGTGTTTTATTTTTCGTAGACTATATTCTGACTGGACTGACGTTTCTGACACTCATTTCTTTAAACCCCATATGTAGTCGCTCTATGACGAAACAAGATAGACGTTATACATACATATACAATATAATTTAATAAAACAATTTACAGACACTCGAGAGGGACATCCAGTTCGTTTTGCGAAAATTCCCCTGCATTTTACGATTATTTCTAAGTTAATGTTTGTTTTTTGTTTTGTCTGAGGTCTTTTCTCGTAGAGAGATTAAGGCAGAATCACTCCGTCCAAAGCATCTGCTTTCCCTCAGACACTTAATTCTGAGCCAAACAGTCATCACCGCAGCTTCGCATCCTCCATTTAACGAGCAAAATAAGTTTTGACAGCTGACGTCCTCCCTTAGCCCTTCTAATACTTCCACATTAATTTGCTGATGGTTGGGTCCGACTGTACCACCCCCCCACCGGGTGTTTTGTTTTTGTGTTTATTATTTTGCAGTTATCATCACAGATGACTGTAATCTTCTGAGACACTTACTGCCGCTCACAAGCAATTACACGGCGGCGGAAAGGACATTTGTTTGTTGCCTTAACTAATCGGAGAGTTTTAGCCAGTGAGATGCTTGAAACGCATGTCATAATTTTATGCATTAGACCTGTGGCGAGGTCCGTGTAATCCTGATGAGACGGCAGCGTGGTGTTCATCTCCAAATGACCGCTTTGAACTGTTCTTTAGTCCATTCAGATGCCTAATTTAATACAAGATGTGTATGCATAAATCTGATTTGTCCCCGTGAAACGTGGGATGGAATATTAATATTTTACTTCTGGAATAGTAGCCTGTCTTTTTATTCCACTTTTTTACAAGTATCATTTTTTAAAACGCTTAAACTTTATTTATTTTTTTGTAAAACAAAATATTTGATTAAATTATTATAGCCATTTATAGTTTCTTGCATTAGCCTATATACTCAGTTAATGTTCTGTTTCAGTAAAGCAACTATCAGAAAGTTTAGAAAGCCTATCTCAGGTATTTTCTCTTCATTTCACACACTCAAACACAAACGAGAATTTTAAAAAAAACGAATATATTATCTGGGTATCTAGTTCACACACTCACATGCAGTGTGGCATTGTCAAAATGCACAATTCCCTCCTTACCTGATTGTTGTCCATTTTGCCAACTGTTGTTTTCATGCTCAAACCAATAGTGTGTGCGGGGAGGAAAAATAAATAAAAGAAAGCTTTTCAAAATAAATGTTCTTATCACAGACAAAAAGAAAAGAGCTATCCAAAACGGCGTCGAGAGCAGGACAGCATCTCAGCGCGAGCAGAGCGCGCGTTCTGTGCATCCAGCTTTGAAGTCCACGGCCTGACTTCAGGTGTTGAGCAATTGGACTTGACGAAGCCCCTCGACCGCCGAAAATCCTTCCCTCGTCCTAAAATAGGTTACACCGGGGGAAACGGTACCGAGCCTTCTGTACGAGCTTCAATATCGTATTGTATGCATCATCGTTTTAACAAGGACCGACAACGTCGCCGACTCGCTCCCATCCTGCCGGCTAAAGAAACCAAACTTTTCCCCCTCCTCTTCTCGCCTCCTCTAATCCCAAGATTTACGAGCTCAGCATTTAGAAAATTCGACTGCAATTTGGGATTAGACAAAATACTCTTATTACAAAACTTCTTGCAACCTGATAACTTGATACTTGTGCTGGCTTTATCACGGGGTCTTAGCAACACCAGGGCCGAAAGAATTAACCAGCAAACGGATAAAGGAATTTTAGGTTATATTTCTTTTGTGTGTTTAAGGATCACATTTTGTTGTTGTTATTATTATTATTGTCCGTGGACATAGTTTAAGGGCAGGTGGATTCTGCCTATATGGGGGGCTGGAGGCAGCACTTGTGCTTTAAACAGGCGGTATAAACATTTAATATGCGCATTCCCTCTCACCGTACTTCTAAGCAGTATCCAATAACTTTCCCCCTTTAGTTTACCCGCGTCTATTGACGGCTAACAGCAGCATCTCTGTTATTCCCAAGAGTACTTTTGTCGATGACTTTGTTGATCTATAGAAGAAACGTGCAATGCCGCCCGGTCTTTGATTGGATGCCCCATATAGTAAAAAAATGTAATTTCGTTCCTCCGGCGGTCACTTGCTTTGAACATTAGGTCGCTTTCAGCTCAGGCCTCAATTAGAATGAGTTGATTTTGTGAGATCAACAAAAGGACCGAGCGAAGCCTTATTAAGATCTTCTGAGCCTTTCAGAAACAGTTAAGGAAACACCGCGCCCTCCGTGATATTCTGTTACCGTATTTTATTGGCATTTCTTTGGGAAAGTGAGGCTTGAAAGGTGCTTTTTTGATTCTCCGAGGCTCAGACTCTCTCTATGTGCTGATTTCGTTTCTTTTCTGGAAGGGCCGAGTTTTTCTTCACTCCCTTTCACGTTTCCTCTCCGTCTGCCTATTAAACTTTACGCACACTATTCTGAAATGTAATTCTAAGTGGGGATTAGCCACTCATTAATATTCATGAGGCGAGGTAACAATAAAAATGAAAATAGATAAAGTGGATAAATTAAACTTTTTTGATGCATTTTACCCCGCTTCAAATCGATGGACTATATATGAATCGATCACTTAAATTTTGTAGCATCAAACGATAGCCTACTTTGTGAATTAGCCTATTTTATTTTTATTTTTTATTTGCGTGATGTCAGACATTTCAGTAAATACCTTAATATCCTCTATTTTTTTTTTTAACTAATTTGGATAGCCTAGTGTATAGCTTTTATTATATTAGGCTGTTTAACCCAAGTGGGTAAATTCTGCCTTCACATTAATTAATTAATTAATTAATTAATTAATAATATTTGAAAATTCGATAGGCTACAGTTTCCGATTTTTCTTTTCCTAGAGGCCAGCTAAACCAAATGACATTAGCTACATCAAGACATAAAACTGTTACAATTGTAATTAAGCAATGTTAATTAAATGTTTACATTTGATACGACTTCCTAATTAAATGTTTTGGTAACACACTCTTTCTATCGCAAAAATCAATGTAGCGCAAAAATATTATAATTTAAATAGCATGGTTTAAATGTTTTATAGCCTACCTTCATTTCATAAATGAAGCCCATTTCTTAATATATTTACCAACCCATTTCTAGGAAATGTTTAACTTTTCTGTATATTTTAGGTCTTCTCAAAATTCTAAAGATTTATTTGGACGGTGCGGTGCATGTTCTTGATGTCTTTAGTCAGCGCGGGGTGGGGCTTTAAAGAGGTTCTGCCCGTGGACTGGTTGTTACAGTTGTCAATCAAGTAGGGAATACGCGGTGATTGGCTGGAGTGGGCGGATCTGCAGGTGTCCTACTCTCTTAGAGAGGCAGGGTTAGGAGAAGGTGATCAATCTCCATCCGTCTACATTAGCTATCACCTTAAACTAGTGACAGACACGAACGAGAAAGCCAAAGCAAATGAGTTTAATGTATTTGGTTTTAAACCCCGGGAACACACACTCAATAAGCTACAAGAAGTCCAGCTAAAAGCCAGACACGTGCGCCATATCAACATTGCTGCAGTTTTGAGGAGTTTTAGACGACATTTATTTGGCGAGGTTCCTCGGTCGATTTACCTTCCTGAACTCTTCCACTGGTGGATATTTTTATCGTCTTGTCAGACTGCAAAAATTGAGGAGAGGAGAAGGACGTAGGGTTCTGAAAAAGGTAAGAACAAATGCGCCTTTTAATTTATTTCCCCCCTTAATTTTAGTTCAACTTCACAAAACGGAACTAAGTTTAATGTTAAAGTTGTTTTTTTTTATGTTAGTTTAACATTTGTTTGTTTGTTTTTCTCATTTAGCGTACTATTTAGACAAATTTGTTTTTCTTGGTGTAGGCTATAAAAAAAGTTTTCTATTTTTATTGACCTTTTCACTCTACCGACGTCAGTGGTGTGTTTAAGTCACGTATAAAACAATGGTAATTGTCATACTCGCTTCGGATCAAATGTTTCAAAATGAATTAAATCTAAAAAAGTAGCGACCCGAAGCCTATGTTTGAATCGAACACGAGCATTTTTGTACAGATCAACTCACCGCCACAGTACAGCCCAAGCCAGCTCACTTGGAGAGTAATTGGAGAGGCGTGTTTTGTTTTTTTGTTAATTTATTTTGGTGATAAGACCAATAAATGAAGGTGTTTCCCCTGAGATCTAATCTGCATTGTAATTGAGTTAATTTGCACGTAGATGTGTTCTTTCTAACCAGTCTTTACAGAGTATGTAAAGAATAAGCAAGGAATAGATTGGAATACACAAAACTCTAAACGGCTCGGTTCTCTCAGCACGGGGCCCATCCACATTCATTTCCACTAGATAACCAGTCAGCTCCTACATTTGGTTAAATTGAATGACTTTAAAAAATCAATAGGACGCATTAATATACTGTAGGCTATACATTTTTTTTTAAACGGTACCAGACTGTGATAATAGGCTACGATACGATTATAGCTACGTTTTCTAAAAGTAGCCCATCTCCGTTTAATCCTAACTAGGCTTCCTATTTTGAAAGATGTAGGCTAATGTTCAAATAAAAATTGAAGTTTTTTTTTAAAAAAAAATAGTCTAATAATAATAATAATAATAATTAACAATAAACTAAAGCTATTTTACATAGCCTGCAGCTTGTGAATTAGGCCTGCAAGTTTTGTAATTATTTTGATAAGTGTGCTAATTTTAAACCGCACAGATTTAGTCTTAAATACCCTGTTAAGACAGCCTCTACAGAGCCATATTTAAAATTAAATCATTACTTTAAAAGGAGAATGTAAAAATAAATGTAGTTAATTCTTACAAAATATTTTAAATGCTTTTTTATTTTATGTAGGAAATGTCAGAAAATGGGGAATATTCGTACTTTATTTGTTGCCTAATCACATTTCAGCTAAAACTCAGACATAAGTCAAAATTGTAGAAATATTTAGAAATACAATTATAGCCTACTTTTAATTTACGTCAAGCATCCTGGTATTAGTTTTCACCACTATGCTATTTTTCGTTTTTAAATTCCTTATTATTTGCCTGTTATCATCATCATCATCATCATCGAAAAAAGTAGCCTAATATACTTTTTGTGTATTTAAAACCAGGAAACCAATTAGATTGTCACTTATTTATAGGCTACTTTATTTTCTCTAATAGCCTAGTTGTTCAGTTCTTATTGACTCCTATTTAATTTAGGCTGCTTTGCAGTTTTCGTATTTCTTTTTCATTTTGAAATTGTTGATACCAGTTGTTAATATTATTACAATTACATTTCAGTAACTTAAATCGGGTCCGTCCTTCGTCAAACTGCAACATCGGGGGAAATCGAACTATTGGCAAGATCTGGGGGGACCCGTGACTGCCTCTAGCATGATGTCATACCTCAAACAGCCCCCCTACGCCATGAACGGCCTGGGGCTGAGCGGCGCGGCCATGGACCTACTGCACCCGTCCGTCGGATACCCAGGTAGCCAATAACACGGTTTACGCGTAGCCTACGATGAACCGTGTTTAACACAACTCTTTGTAAACAAGAATCACGTCTGTGTTGTTGTTTTTTTTCTTCTTCAAAAGTTAGAAACTGTTTTGATTAAACCTTTATTGAAATTCTTGCCATTGTCTAAGCGTATTTTTCGATGTTTAAAAGCACTCATTGGATCTAATATGCTCATTGTATTATTTAGCCTATTTATATATGGACCTAATATGTTCATTATATAGCCTTCATATCCATATATATATATATATATATATATATATATATATATATATATAATATTTATAGCGCCACTATAGGCGCAAAACCTCAAAGTCCTCGAAAATGAAGCTACTTGCTATGTCCCTTTTAAATAAAATTATAATATATTATACTGTGTACTCTTTTGACATGTTTTTTCTTCCCCCAGCGACTCCCAGAAAGCAGCGGCGGGAAAGGACGACATTTACGCGCTCACAGCTTGACATTCTCGAATCACTCTTTGCCAAAACTCGTTATCCGGACATATTTATGAGAGAGGAGGTGGCACTGAAGATCAACCTTCCTGAGTCCAGAGTTCAGGTAGGCTATATGTAACCACTAAATATTTTTTTTGGGGTGGAAAAAATTAAATAGATTAAATGGTTCCTAAAATCAATTTTTTTTTTCAAGGATGATAACTTTCCCAAAATATTCGTTAATGTAATTTATGCTCAGCTGCTCCCCCTACTGATTTTCTTAAAAGTTCGTAGTAGTTTCTAATAATTATTACAATTAATGAAATTATCAGTATAGACTCCTATGTGTGTGTTTGACATTTTGGTTGTCTGCCTATAGTTATTTGTATATGCCTATTAGTTGATTGGCAGGTGATTTCTGCTCCTGTCTGTTTAGTTTTTCTTATTTTATTTTATTTTTTATGCAACATGAATCTTAATAAATTTGTCCATTTTGAATTGATATTCCTGCACCGAGGAAAGGTCGCGATATAGACCAAATATATGAAAGTGTTTCCCACTGTGATTAAAAAGCTCTCTCACTTTGATGTAAATACCAGTGATGAGGAAATGTTAAATTCCCACAGTCCACTGTGGATTTTTGATGCAAATAATGCTTTTTCTGAGGTGATCCGAGGCCTAAAGGAGCAACCCTCCGTCAATTTCCCAAGCAATTTTATTTGCTCTTAATAAGCACATGAAACAAAACGCTTTACACGGTCAGACCCTCCTTCCACTATTGAATTACCATCTCTGCGGAGAAACTCAATAGGCTGCTATCACCCAGTCGTCTACAAGCACTGAAATTAGATCCACACAGTAAAGCAGAAAGGCCATGCATGCAAATTAAAGCCAGGAACTGCTAATAACTAGCTATTTTCCACTCTGATATTGCACAATGGCTCTCCAACATGTCCTTCAGCCATGCACGAAGGTCTCCATAATCATTTAATGGGGCTCTGTGTGCGTGTGTGTATTAGGCGTAATGGACTCTGTGCTGTCCTCTTTTCATGTGCATCTATTTTTAAAGGTGTTGTTCAAACAGTGTATTTGAAGTGTTTTTGGTCGCTCTCTCCGTCCTGCAGGTGTGGTTTAAGAATCGTCGCGCTAAATGTCGTCAGCAGCAGCAGAGTGGCAGCAGCACTAAAGCTCGGCCTGCAAAGAAGAAATCCTCGCCCACCCGGGAGAGCACAGGCTCCGAGAGCAGCGGCCAGTTCACCCCTCCGGCAGTGTCTAGTGCCGGCTCTTCCTCCTCCTCCTCTTCCTCCACCACCAATAACACGGGCATCAGTAGCACCTCTACCTCTATCAGTACTGTCTCCTCAATCTGGAGCCCCGCCATTTCTCCAGGATCCGTACCCCCGTCCGTCTCCCTGCCGGAGCCCGTCGCTCCCTCAAACACCTCCTGCATGCAGCGCTCTGTCTCAGGCACGGCCGGCTCCTCCTACCCCATGCCCTACAACCAGACCACCGGCTACAGCCAGGGCTACCCGACTCCTTCCGGTTCTTACTTCAGTGGGGTGGACTGTGGCTCCTATCTGGCCCCCATGCACTCTCACCACCACCCTCACCAGCTCAGCCCCATGGCAGCTTCGTCCATGTCCACGCACCCCCACCACCACATCAGTCAGTCCTCAGGACATCACCACCACCATCACCACCAGGCCTACAGTGGCACTGGCCTGGCCTTCAATTCTACTGACTGCCTGGATTACAAGGAGCAAACGGCCTCCTCCTGGAAGCTCAACTTCAACACTACAGACTGTTTGGACTACAAAGACCAAGCATCCTGGAGGTTCCAAGTCTTGTGATATGATGATTTTTTTAAATGCCCTCCATTTTCACAATCTCTCTGTTTTAATAGTGCGCTGAGTTTAAGGAAAAAATATATACGGACTTGCAGATTTTAACAGAATAGTTAGATGTTCGTCCCCCTCCCCCTCACCCTTAGCGATAAGAAAGGGGAAAATGGCAAAGGTGTGGAATGAAATGAAAGCTAGCTTTCCCCTTTTTTTCCCCTGAAGAGACTTAATTACATTTACTCGACGAGCCAGAGTTCTGGTTTCGAAGTGTTTCGCCGAACTCGCGTCACTCTCCTGCCTGATCTGGATTATCGTTTTTCTACACGGGACACTGAACGCTCAGCGACCGTTTTACCTCCACCTCTCAAACCCTGTACAGCTGTTTCGTTTTCTAAATATGGTTATTTTTTAGGATGACAGATTCTAGTCAGCTTCACGGAGCTGAATTTTGTACATATGTATTTGGGTCAGTTACATTGACCATATTTAGTTGGTGTTACTGGATTTCAAATGGTTTAATAAGACTTTGAAACGACTTTATGTAAATCTTTTTTCCCAAATAATCCAAAGATCAAGAATTGGCCGCTGGACTTATTTGATATACTGAAAATCAATTTTTGTTACCCTGAAAAAATAAATGGGATTTTATAGGCTATTGAGAACATCATGTGGGGGGGAAATACATTTTGAAAAAAAGAATCTTAATTATACGTTGGACATTTTTAGAGCGGGGGATATTTGGCTGTGATATTCCATTAGATAAACTAGCATTTGAAGATTTGTTGCGGTGAAGGAGCACGGGCATGTTTAAAATTGTTGGATGCATTTAACAGCACTTGACTTAATTGCTCTAACCGAAAAAAAAAACATGTGGTTAAGGAAGAATTCCCAAATGCCAGTGAAATGCTGAATGTACTGCAAGCGCAGATCATTACATTCATGTCCGTAATAAAGATCAGTTAACTACCAGAATTTTTACATGATTTCTGACTGGGGTATGTCCGCTTTTAACACACGAAATTTACTCTCGTGTTGCAAATGTTTTCAACTCTCAACGAACGAACGAACGAATAAATAAGTAGGCACCTCAACTTTATTTATTTCGAGAGATCCTGGCTGCATTTTGGTTTTAGAACAACTTTCACATAGCCAATACAACTTTATTTATTTTTCAATCAGTGATCTACATGGAGAGCTGAATGATAATCTGCAATGGACTTGATTGAACATTGATTTATTTCCATCGGACTGTGAGGATTGTAAGGGCGTGAAAGAAAACCCGCATGTTAGCCTACTGACTGCATTTTTTTTTTTTTTTTTTTTTTTTTTGTCATGTGGAAAGGATTAAGTTTTTTCTCCTCAATAAATCGGTTATTTGCCTTGGGAATGGATGCTAGAACTGAGTATGCTGTGGTGTAAAATTGATTAATTCAAAACCGTGGACTTTAGGCCTATATTCAGTTGGGCTTCAGAAAACACACAATCGTTTGAAGGTCTTTTTGTGTAAATTGTTATAAAGGCCACGGCACCGCAACATTTCTTAAATATTTATTAACGCATTTGATCAGGTCGTAATTGAATGCGCTCGCGATAATTGCTTCCCAGCAGAATCTCCGCGCGCTCTGGAGCACAAGAGCGTTTCGCCAAAATAACCCGGAGCGATATCGCTTCTTCTGATTTGGTAATGACGTGGGTGGGTCTGGGTTAATGGGTCAAAAGCGGGAGGGAGGCAGCCGTCAGGCACCGGGCCATTTAAGAAATTCTTGAGAAAAACAAGGGCCTGGCAAAGCTGTTTAGATGAACGTGTTCGAACAAAAAAAGTTTCCTTTTGGTCGATTAGCTGCGGATAGGAAGTATGTGCACAGGTTGTAAATTGTTTATATGTCTCTTACCACATGAAGGCCTGCATTATTTTAAGTCCTAATTTATGACAAAGATCTGTTACTATTTATTATAGCCCTATCACATTTTTATAATATGATAAATAAATGCGCATTGAAAGAGACACGCTATCGACGTTTCAATGAATTTCATGTTCTGTGATGTTGTTGTTGTTTTCGAGAACAATTTCGTTAGTAGCATAGGGTAATAATAAAATAACCCATTCGCACGACTTTAATCAGCTTCAGTGTTTTTGTGTGCTAATTATTGGTGTGTTGGCCTGGCAGCTGAATCAACACCTTGCCCAGAGGAGCATTACGCGTATTTGTTTTACTGTGCTCGCATTGAAACGCCACCGCAGCTCAGCGACATAGCCAGCCTACATAAACTTGAATGGATTTGTAAGATTTGCATCAAACAAACATTTGCGTCCTGTCTTCCTGGGGAATAATTCGAGGAGCTCGGACACGCCCTCGCGTGGAGCACCTGCTTACGCCCGAGGGGCGAGAGAGAGAAAACATAGGGCCTGTTCGCTTTCAACACTTTCAACTGACGCTGGAATGATTCTGGATAGGTGATTTCATGTCCATGAACTTGACAGAGTTGGTCACTATACTGATAACGAATTTAGATTTTTTTCCCCCCCTCCCGATAGAATAACCGAATTAGGCCTAGCCTAAATAAAACTCCCGTCTTCAGACTTAGATATTTCGTTCTGAAATAAACTATCAAGGCGAAAGATGATAATAGGCTATAGGCCTATCATGAATGAAGGTCTGATTTTAATAACATATAACTTCATCGTCCATTTAAGCACTCGCATTCATCATTTTGAAATGGAATTATTTTACAATTTTAAAGCATGGCTGCCACGTGCATTTTAAGTGAACAACAAAGCAAGCGTTATTACGCAAGCCGAGGTGATAATTTGGGTAAAAAACATGCAAGGGACGTCTAGGTCACATGCTAGTTTAAGCCTGACCTCTGCCTAATTTTACTTGCACATAGGCCTACGATAAAGTTGATTAGACTCTCGCTTCACATGTTGATCTGAAATTTTGCTTACCGTCACAGAATCAAGCTGTGCTTTCAATTTAAATTTCCGTTCTGAAAATTATCTCGGCTATCATTTTGTCATTTAGGCTAGAAGATAGCCTATTGTTTATTCAGTTTCTACCTGGAAGGCATGTGCCTTTCACTGCCGTTTGAGTAGGCTACTACCACAACTGAAATACCCTACAGTTCAGAAGGCTTTAGCCTACTTTATTTTTAGATTGCCCCCTGCAAGCATTTTTTATTTTATTAATTAATCCGGTGTTAAATTGTTTAAACTAAACAAATCGAATTATTGCAGCAAAAATCCCAAGCAGCTGACTTCCCTCGGTCAAGAATATTTTGATGAACTGTCCTCAAAATGTGGAATTTTCTCAGTTCATGCGGCGGATAGGACGCTTTCATACTGCTGTATAAGCCACTCTTGCCTTGCTGATATGCTCATGTGTCCAAATGTCACCCGAGTGGGACGGCTAGTCCACAATTGGCACCATATTATTACATGTGAGAACTGTAAAAGAGATTACCGACCAAAAGCATTAATGGGAAAACGGAAGTGTGATGAGCGAAGAGTTGCTGAGATGGCGAGATGCTGACTCCAGACCTTTGTGAGTTACTGAAACGCTGAGGGTGGGAAAACCACCAGAGGGATTTATTCCTACATTATTGACGCTGAGGTCTTAGGAACAGTTGACATTATGGCTGTCAGGATGGACACTTGCTGAGCTCATATAACTTTATCATTCAATCAGTAACTGACCATAGCCCTGTTTAGGATAGCTACAGATTTAGCTCCTAATAAACTATACATTTTTTTCTAGGCATTTTTTCATTTTTAAGATATTTATGACACCGAAAGCTGTTTTTTTCTAATATGTTTTGCGAAAACACTTCTTGTTGAGCGGTTTTTTTTATTTATTATTATTATTCGTTTTTATTTATTTATTTTTTATTGTGGGGCCTACATTCAGAAACGTCTGTGCTGCCTGTGGGCTAATAACTTCAGAATATGCTACTACATGAAGTCTCATTAAAATTATTAGTGAAGAATATATATATATATATATATATATATATATATATATATATTATATATATATATATATATATATATATATATATATATATATATATATATATATATATATATATATATATATAAGGAATAAGGAGCATCTCAAAGTCATTATTTTTTATTATCATCATTATTTTTAAATATAAAGTATTCTGACCTTTTCAACAAAAGGCATGTTTTTGCTCGTCAAACGGAGTAGGCTTAAAACTAAAAATGATTTGATATGTTATGCTGAAATAATATAAATGTACAAAAATAGCCTTGGTTTAAAATTATTTAAAAACCTTTTTAGAAGATGTTATACAGACAGTCTCATAAATTAGGGTGCAAGGTTAATAGTAACTTATAACTGATAGATAGAAAGATAGATAGATGATAGATAGATAGATGATAGATAGATAGATAGATAGATAGATAGATAGATAGATAGATAGATAGGTAGATAGATAGATAGATAGGTAGATAGATAGATATTAGATAGATATTAGTATTGATAGATAGATATTATTATTAGATATTATGTATCATATTAAATTATGATAGATGTTATGTATTTCAGAGAAATATACATATAGCCTAAAAATCACACAGTTAGCAAATGTATTAATTTAAACAATGTAACAATTTAAGGCAGAAACAAATGTCTACTTAAATGTCCTATGGCCCTATCCTGGCTTAATCTAACCCTGTCTGTGAAACTGAATACTATTTTACCACTCAAGTGTTAGTTGACAAAACACTGCAATCAGTGGTGACATAATTAATGTTAATGGTTGCAATTAAAATGGGAACAGTTAAATAACTCTTAATTGAGGTGAGAACATTTTGTCAAGTTCGTTTTTCTCCTATCAAGTGACAGACTGTGACATCATCTCACCGTCTGAAAGATGCCACTCAGATGAACCTTGAGGCCTTCGCCTTCCCCGAACTGTTGATCCAACAGGGAGCGTGAGGACTGAAAAACTTTTCCCTCTGCATACACAACCATTCAGGAAATGAACACTAACAGTCAGTGAATGGCTGTTTGTTTGTGCAGATTTGTTCAATATCTGGTGGCGTATGACAGCTTGTTGAATTAGATGTAAAGTCCTCTGATGAACTGTGCAGAGTCCTTGATGCTCAGGTAAATTCAGAAAAACATCTGCACTGGAACATTCTAAAACATTAGAAAAAAGTAGGTGAGAATTCAATGACCTCATGGATAAGACTGATGTAAAGTACACAAACATAATCAGAACATCTAAGCTCCCTTATCATATCTCATAAAAAGAAGCTAACAATGCTTCTGGATGTTGTAAAAGAAACTCATTGTCTATCAAACCCAATGATGTGCCAATCAAATTTCAGCATATTTGCCAGAAAGATTGTTTGATCCAAAACATTTTCTTAGTTTGACTCGACACAGGATTACAAGGTTGTCATTTACAGAAAAACTGTGATCTCAAATAATCCTGTGTGATTAAGTTTTAAGCTTAAGTCTGAGCTGTTGAAAATGGTTCCTGGCACACAATCAGTGACTGGAGGCCAGACTTCTTAAAAAAAACAAAAACAATATGAATATAATTCAAAGAAGACAGATGCCACTTGAAAACTATTCAATCAGTTGTCGGACCAATGATAATTGCTGATTGTTTTGATGCACAAATCAAGGGCAATGTATACAATAGATAACATGCAATGCAATGTTTTAAAATATGCTTAAAAATGATACGGTGACAACAGTACTGATTTGTCCTTGAAATGTGCAAAGAATAGGCAACAGACATAGGCACATAAAACAGAGGTGGCAACACAAAAGCTTCCTCTCCTGACCCTTCCTCCATTTCCAGCATAAATTCATATTTATATATCTTGTATATATACTTAAAAAAAGAAAATCCTCTTAGAATGCAGAGTAAATAGATTACGATACAGTGAGGGATTATGGATGGCTGGGTGCTGTCAGATTAAGTTCGGAGAGCAGGTCGGCGACAGTTCTGACACGGCCGCTGTATGAAGACTGTGGGGGAAACGGCAGCCTCCTCTTTAGAGACGCGCTGCGTATCCCCTCTGCATTTCTTCTGCATGTAATCTCATACACCAAACAGGTGGAGAATTAAACCCAGCCCACAAGCCGCACCACTGATCCTGTGATCAAGAACAGGGATACTAGTGTGGCCTCTGTGCCACCATGCTCAAAGAAAGTCAAGTGTTACTAAAATGAAAAAAAAAAGCGGTTTGTACAGACCCTCAAACATCCATTCCGATACTGTCTGTGATAGTGACTGGCACGAGCCTGAATGCTTAAGGAGTATAAGTAACAGAAAAAGGAATGACCATTAAAATAGTTTATATATATATATATATATATATACTCAACAAGGCTGTACAGTACTGGCCATAAACAGGATCTAACGACCCCTTTTCCAAGACAGAGCGTGACAAATTACATGACAAGAAATGATTTAACAAACACTGTGCAAGCTATAAAAGTAGTTAAAACAGAATCAAAATAATTGCAAAAATATGTTTTATTTGAAAGTAGTTTTATAGTTTAAGCACATTTAATATGTTTTACTAAAAGAACCATTTTTTATTGTTATAAAAATACTAAAAACTATTAATAGCATTGAATGAAATAATTTAGACTAAACCAAAATGAATAACTTTTAGTTTCCCCTCCTCAGGCACCTATAAGTCACAAAATAAGAATATAATTATTAAAATTAAAAGTCAAAACAATGGTGCATCATCAAAAATAAGAAATATGCAATAATACTATTAAAATTGAAAACAATACCTGTGCGTTCTGGGCGACAAGGTTGATTTCTAAAGGGAGAGAACAGTATTATAAGAAAATAATACTCACATACAAATGTTACAAGTGAAGTGAGCATCACATTAGAGTTTTAAAAAAGTTATGCGCTGACACATCCACTTGAGTGGTGTGATCAGGTGATCAGCCCGAGCACCAATCACTCAGTAATCTTGAGTAAGTGCCCTGCATGTACGAGTGGGCGGAAGTGTTGAGTTCAAGCATCCTCTGCGGCTCAACCGGAGGAGGGTTTCTCCATGGTAAATTATGACTGTGCTGTGCCATTAGCATTCAGGATTATGCATGTATTAAAATTCTGATGTAAATGTCTGTAATAGCCTACAGTCTGTACTGTCCAATAAATATGTATGGGGAAAAAAGTTTAATTATTCTGTGGACAGAAAAGAATAAAACATTCATGTTTTAGGATGATTAGCTAAGTACAATACAAGCAGAAAAAAAGGCAGTCAACTTGAACCTATTTTTGAAGATATCACTCTCAGGGCATTAATGAAGGAATTATCTGTGGCAGTAGAGCTCTGTGTGAAACACACAGTCACTAGATAAATTATGCCAATAAAGCTGAAAAACAAGCTGTGCGCCATCATCCAAATACTGAGAACAATGTGCTCATTCAACCCTGTTACTTTTGTATCTACTTTGAGAGCAGTATTTACTTAAACGGAGCTGCATTCAAAAGAACACACCTGTGTGTTTCCAAGGCCAGGTGCGATGACTTGTCAGGGTGTTAGAGAGGTCATCCATAGCCTCAGAAGTCGACGTTTCTGCAGCCCTATTCCTGTGGAATCATATATGAATATGAGTGAAGAAATCTCTCTAAGCCCATATGATCAGACTAACAGTGAATGCTGTATGGAATATGCAAGTCTTCTGCATTCAGAGAAATGTTACTAACTGTTCAGTGTACTAGCATTCACAGCAGATAGGCCTGGATCTCTTTCACACACACACACACAGCATCAAGTCAACACGGAGCGGCTATGTGTGGGAGTCAGGCCTTTCCCAGGGATTCATGGGTTTTCCAAAAAACACCAACCGCTGCCACTGTACGCCGCCGCCGTCAAATCCAGCAAGCGTGTAAGACTGCGTGAATGTTATCAGTCATATTGTGGGTTGTGCGATTTGGGTTTTTCAGCGGCGACTGGCGATGGAGACGGGGTCCAATTTCTGTGGTTTTTCTATTTCCTTTAGTGATGCACGCCGCTTACAAGGAAACGAGGGAGGAGGAGAAAAAGAGGCCTACGGGGCGCAGCCCACACCATACAAACAAGCGAACAAACACATACACATCACTACACATGTACAGATACACTCAGATGGAAAAAGTGTCACGAGTCCAAGAGCTGGAGTGTGTCTCTCTGAGTGTGTTGTGTGTCTGTGTGTGTGAGAATAAAAGGATACATTAAAAGATGTGTGTCAGACTCGGGATGTTTTCCAGATATCCGCATGTTTGCCTCTCTCCCTGCGCAGGGCTGGATTTAGCACAACCGACGGTGATGCCACCAAGTCATTGTACTCCTTCTCTCGCTCACTCCCGATCTTTTTTTCTTTGCCAGCACAACGCAGGCATGAGGCTCGAATCAGTGTCTCTAAGCCTTATTGGCTCAGCATAAAGAACAATAAAACTTCATCGGAGACCAGATTAGTCTGGTTAAATAGAATTTAAAAAACTCCAAAAAACAAACATAAAAAGGGAAAAATGAGAAGAGGATTTCCTCTCTCTCTCTTGACTGCTATTTATCTGGGTGGGAGCATCTCCCTCTGATGTCTTGCATCCGGCCGTGTAGCAGTGCAGGCCTGTAAACTGGGATTCAGCCTGCCAAATTACCCCAAACTCCTTATTTTATGTTTTAAAAAACCCTTTAATCCCACCCCATCCTCTTTGGGCCGTCCACTC
The DNA here is from genome assembly GCF_016745375.1 of Pimephales promelas. Next base: position 7,859,874 of record NW_024121099.1, on the reverse strand, counting down.
GTAACTGGCTGACAGGAGAGGGAGGATTTAAAGGAGATCGAGGGAGCTTAAGTGGGACAGAAAGAAAGAGAGTCAGCACAGAGTCAATGGTCCCTCCGTCAGCAGCAATGGAAGCAGAGAGAGGATAAGACAATAGGACAATCCTCGTGTAACACACACACATATCCACTCTACACCCTTATTGTGATGCTCCAGACCAAATAAAGTAATAGGTAAGGTAAAGTACACACACACACTAAGAGTTAGAATGGGTGTTTGCGTAAAATCTCTCTCGCAGCGAACTTTTAAACTCAGTATGCTTGCTGGCACGTTATGTCAAAAAATGTGCAGATACATTGGATGGGTTCATAACAAGAAATAAGCATATACTAGCGATTAACAAACCTGGTCTACAAACAGTATGTCCGTCTTTAACACTACGTTTTTGAAAAAATCAATTTCCATTTGGAGAAAATGATATACTATGAAAATAGTTTCATTTATGGTTTTGTATCAAATACAATGTGAATGCTTTCCCTGCGCATGAAATCTCATGCCAGAAAATGGCAGAAAACCAATGAGAACGCAGGACAGTGATGACGATACATAACAAGAGAGCATAAAAGCCAAAGCTGTTGTGGATGCCCTTACCCGAAACACAAGAAAATGACCATTGTTTAGCAAATAAACAAGTGGCAAACAGTTATACCAACATTTTATCATGCAAGCTTTATGGTACACCTCAAACAAAGGACTTTATAGTAATGTATAGTGTTTATATTAATTAGCAAGTCCAAATGCAAATACTTTTATGAAGATTATTTGCTGAATTTTGTGTTCCACAGAAAGAAATAACAGCACACATATAGGAATGACATGAGGGCAAGTAATATTATTTTCACTTTTGGGTGAACTATACTTTTAAGAAATGCACTCGAATAACACTGCTAACAGCACCAGTTTATGGCATTTCAAGAAATGCAATTATTAATGTATCAGCTATTAATTTAATCGAGACTTGTCTAGAATACACACCTTGACGCAGTGCTCCAGCGTTTGGGCTGGTGAACATGTCTGTCGCTGCTGGTTGGTGGGAGCTTGACACCACTCTGCCCTCCGTATACAGACTGACACTCATCTGAAATCACACACAAAATCCCACCATGCCCTGAGGAAAACAGTTTAACATGAAGAATCTTTGAAATGTAGAAGCTCTTCTATGAAATAGAGAGAGAGAGAGAGAGAGAACATGACATATAGTGTAAAACATGGGCGTCTAGTACATGACTCTCCCAGACAGAGACAGTGAAGGTTACATATTACAAGAGACGCTAAGTGAGACTTGAACACCCTACAGCACAGCAGTGTGTGCGTCTGCGTCTCATGAGCTAAAGATGATCCCTCTCATACGCTCTTCTAGCACATACTTTTTACTTTTACTTCGTTACATTTTGAAGCATTTATTATACTTTCTACTCCACTACATTTCTTCAACTTCTGTTACATTTTCATTACATTTGCTAATCAGTTTTTCCCCTGCCAAAACGTAATCTGACCGTCCATCCGTTGCACCTTTGTCTCACCAGTGACGTTTGGTTGCCATAGAGCCTCCATTTTTGCACTCAGGTCTAAGTCTCATGGCCCTCTATCACAATCCAGAGTTTTGAGAATATTGGGGATACTTAATTTTTCGCCCAGAAAAAAAAAACGTAAGGGGTAACACTGTCATTTTTTTTCTGGTCGAAATTTTGAGTTTCGATATCTCAGCTCTGGAAGGGTCTAGAGCCTCCATTGTTGCACTCAGGTCTGAGTCTCATGGCCCTCTATCAGAATCCAGAGTTTTGAGAAGATTGGGGATACTTAATTTTTCGCTCCAAAAAAAAAAAACGTAAGGGGTAACACTGTCGTTTTTTTTTTCGGGTCGAAATTTTGAGTTTCAATATCTCAGCTCTGGAAGGGTCTAGAGCCTCCATTTTTGCACTCAGGTTTAAGTCTCATTGCCCTCTATCAGAATCCAGAGTTTTGAGAAGATTCGGAATACTTAATTTTTCGCCCAAAAAAAAAAAACGTAAGAGGTAACACTGTCATTTTTTTTCTGGTCGAAATTTTGAGTTTCGATATCTCAGCTCTGGAAGGGTCTAGAGCCTCCATTGTTGAACTCAGTTCTAAGTCTCATGGCCCTCTATCAGAATCCAGAGTTTTGAGAAGATTGGGGATACTTCATTTTTCGCCCCCCCCCCCCCCAAAAAAAAAAACGTAAGGGGTAACACTGTCGTTTTTTTTTCGGGTCGAAATTTTGAATTTCAATATCTCAGCTCAGGAAGGGTCTAAAGCCTCCATTTTTGCACTCAGATCTATGTCTCATGGCCCTCTATCAGAATCCAGAGTTTTGAGAAGATTGGGGATACTTAATTTTTCGCCCAAAAAAAAAACGTAAGGGGTAACCCTGTCGTTTTTTTTTGTGGTCGAAATTTTGAGTTTCGATATCTCAGCTCTGGAAGGGTCTAGAGCCTCCATTTTTGCACTCAGATCTATGTCTCATGGCCCTCTATCAGAATCCAGAGTTTTGAGAAGATTGGGGATACTTAATTTTTCGCCCCAAAAAAAAAAACGTAAGGGGTAACACTGTCGTTTTTTTTTGTGGTCGAAATTTTGAGTTTCGATATCTCAGCTCAGGAAGGGTCTAAAGCCTCCATTGTTGCACTCAGGTCTATGTCTCATGGCCCTCTATCAGAATCCAGAGTTTTGAGAAGATTGGGGATACTTAATTTTTCGCCCCCCAAAAAAAACGTAAGGGGTAACACTGTCGTTTTTTTTTTCGGGTCGAAATTTTGAGTTTCGATATCTCAGCTCTGGAAGGGTCTAGAGCCTCCATTGTTGCACTCAGGTCTAAGTCTCATGGCCCTCTATCAGAATCCAGAGTTTTGAGAAGATTGGGGATACTTAATTTTTCGCCCCCCAAAAAAAACGTAAGGGGTAACACTGTCGTTTTTTTTTTCGGGTCGAAATTTTGAGTTTCAATATCTCAGCTCTGGAAGGGTCTAAAGCCTCCATTTTTGCACTCAGATCTATGTCTCATGGCCCTCTATCAGAATCCTGAGTTTTGAGAAGATTGGGGATACTTAATTTTTCGCCAAAAAAAAAAACGTAAGGGGTAACACTGTCGTTTTTTTTTCGGGTCGAAATTTTGAGTTTCAATATCTCAGCTCTGGAAGGGTCTAAAGCCTCCATTTTTGCACTCAGATCTATGTCTCATGGCCCTCTATCAGAATCCTGAGTTTTGAGAAGATTGGGGATACTTAATTTTTCGCCCAAAAAAAAAAACGTAAGGGGTAACACTGTCGTTTTTTTTTTGGGTCGAAATTTTGAGTTTCGATATCTCAGCTCTGGAAGGGTCTAGAGCCTCCATTGTTGCACTCAGGTCTAAGTCTCATGGCCCTCTATCAGAATCCAGAGTTTTGAGAAGATTGGGGATACTTAATTTTTCGCCCCAAAAAAAAAACGTAAGGGGTAACACTGTCGTTTTTTTTTTCGGGTCGAAATTTTGAGTTTCAATATCTCAGCTCTGGAAGGGTCTAAAGCCTCCATTTTTGCACTCAGATCTATGTCTCATGGCCCTCTATCAGAATCCTGAGTTTTGAGAAGATTGGGGATACTTAATTTTTCGCCCCCCCAAAAAAAACGTAAGGGGTAACACTGTCGTTTTTTTTTCGGGTCGAAATTTTGAGTTTCGATATCTCAGCTCTGGAAGGGTCTAGAGCCTCCATTGTTGCACTCAGGTCTAAGTCTCATTGCCCTCTATCAGAATCCAGAGTTTTGAGAAGATTGGGGATACTTAATTTTTCGCCCCAAAAAAAAACGTAAGGGGTAACACTGTCGTTTTTTTTTCGGGTCGAAATTTTGAGTTTCGATATCTCAGCTCTGGAAGGGTCTAAAGCCTCCATTTTTGCACTCAGATCTATGTCTCATGGCCCTCTATCAGAATCCTGAGTTTTGAGAAGATTGGGGATACTTAATTTTTCGCCCAAAAAAAAAAAACGTAAGGGGTAACACTGTCGTTTTTTTTTGTGGTCGAAATTTTGAGTTTCGATATCTCAGCTCAGGAAGGGTCTAGAGCCTCCATTTTTGCACTCAGATCTATGTCTCATGGCCCTCTATCAGAATCCTGAGTTTTGAGAAGATTGGGGATACTTAATTTTTCGCCCAAAAAAAAAAACGTAAGGGGTAACACTGTCGTTTTTTTTTTGTGGTCGAAATTTTGAGTTTCGATATCTCAGCTCTGGAAGGGTCTAAAGCCTCCATTTTTGCACTCAGATCTATGTCTCATGGCCCTCTATCAGAATCCTGAGTTTTGAGAAGATTGGGGATACTTAATTTTTCGCCCAAAAAAAAAAACGTAAGGGGTAACACTGTCGTTTTTTTTTGTGGTCGAAATTTTGAGTTTCGATATCTCAGCTCTGGAAGGGTCTAGAGCCTCCATTTTTGCACTCAGGTCTATGTCTCATGGCCCTCTATCAGAATCCAGAGTTTTGAGAAGATTGGGGATACTTAATTTTTCGCCCAAAAAAAAAAACGTAAGGGGTAACACTGTCGTTTTTTTTCGGGTCGAAATTTTGAGTTTCGATATCTCAGCTCTGGAAGGGTCTAGAGCCTCCATTTTTGCACTCAGGTCTAAGTCTCATGGCCCTCTATCAGAATCCAGAGTTTTGAGAAGATTGGGGATACTTAATTTTTCGCCCAAAAAAAAAACGTAAGGGGTAACACTGTCGTTTTTTTTTTGGTCGAAATTTTGAGTTTCGATATCTCAGCTCTGGAAGGGTCTAGAGCCTCCATTTTTGCACTCAGATCTAAGTCTCATGGCCCTCTATCAGAATCCAGAGTTTTGAGAAGATTGGGGATACTTAATTTTTCGCCCCAAAAAAAAAAACGTAAGGGGTAACACTGTCGTTTTTTTTTTGGTCGAAATTTTGAGTTTCGATATCTCAGCTCTGGAAGGGTCTAAAGCCTCCATTTTTGCACTCAGGTCTATGTCTCATGGCCCTCTATCAGAATCCAGAGTTTTGAGAAGATTGGGGATACTTAATTTTTCGCCCCCCAAAAAAAAACGTAAGGGGTAACACTGTCGTTTTTTTTTCGGGTCGAAATTTTGAGTTTCGATATCTCAGCTCTGGAAGGGTCTAGAGCCTCCATTTTTGCACTCAGGTCTAAGTCTCATGGCCCTCTATCAGAATCCAGAGTTTTGAGAAGATTGGGGATACTTAATTTTTCGCCCCCCAAAAAAAAAACGTAAGGGGTAACACTGTCGTTTTTTTTTTCGGGTCGAAATTTTGAGTTTCGATATCTCAGCTCTGGAAGGGTCTAGAGCCTCCATTTTTGCACTCAGGTCTAAGTCTCATGGCCCTCTATCAGAATCCAGAGTTTTGAGAAGATTGGGGATACTTAATTTTTCGCCAAAAAAAAAAACGTAAGGGGTAACACTGTCGTTTTTTTTTCGGGTCGAAATTTTGAGTTTCGATATCTCAGCTCTGGAAGGGTCTAGAGCCTCCATTTTTGCACTCAGGTCTATGTCTCATGGCCCTCTATCAGAATCCAGAGTTTTGAGAAGATTGGGGATACTTAATTTTTCGCCCCAAAAAAAAAAAACGTAAGGGGTAACACTGTCGTTTTTTTTTCGGGTCGAATTTTGAGTTTCGATATCTCAGCTCTGGAAGGGTCTAGAGCCTCCATTTTTGCACTCAGGTCTAAGTCTCATGGCCCTCTATCAGAATCCAGAGTTTTGAGAAGATTGGGGATACTTAATTTTTCGCCCCCCAAAAAAAAAAACGTAAGGGGTAACACTGTCGTTTTTTTTTTGGTCGAAATTTTGAGTTTCGATATCTCAGCTCTGGAAGGGTCTAGAGCCTCCATTTTTGCACTCAGGTCTAAGTCTCATGGCCCTCTATCAGAATCCAGAGTTTTGAGAAGATTGGGGATACTTAATTTTTCGCCCCCAAAAAAAAAACGTAAGGGGTAACACTGTCGTTTTTTTTTCGGGTCGAAATTTTGAGTTTCGATATCTCAGCTCTGGAAGGGTCTAGAGCCTCCATTTTTGCACTCAGGTCTAGTCTCATGGCCCTCTATCAGAATCCTGAGTTTTGAGAAGATTGGGGATACTTAATTTTTCGCCCCAAAAAAAAAACGTAAGGGGTAACACTGTCGTTTTTTTTTCGGGTCGAAATTTTGAGTTTCGATATCTCAGCTCTGGAAGGGTCTAGAGCCTCCATTTTTGCACTCAGGTCTAAGTCTCATGGCCCTCTATCAGAATCCAGAGTTTTGAGAAGATTGGGATACTTAATTTTTCGCCCCAAAAAAAAAACGTAAGGGGTAACACTGTCGTTTTTTTTTCGGGTCGAAATTTTGAGTTTCAATATCTCAGCTCTGGAAGGGTCTAGAGCCTCCATTTTTGCACTCAGGTCTATGTCTCATGGCCCTCTATCAGAATCCTGAGTTTTGAGAAGATTGGGGATACTTAATTTTTCGCCCAAAAAAAAAAAACGTAAGGGGTAACACTGTCGTTTTTTTTTTTGGGTCGAAATTTTGAGTTTCGATATCTCAGCTCTGGAAGGGTCTAGAGCCTCCATTTTTGCACTCAGGTCTATGTCTCATGGCCCTCTATCAGAATCCAGAGTTTTGAGAAGATTGGGGATACTTAATTTTTCGCCCCAAAAAAAAACGTAAGGGGTAACACTGTCGTTTTTTTTTCGGGTCGAAATTTTGAGTTTCGATATCTCAGCTCTGGAAGGGTCTAGAGCCTCCATTTTTGCACTCAGATCTATGTCTCATGGCCCTCTATCAGAATCCAGAGTTTTGAGAAGATTGGGGATACTTAATTTTTCGCCCCCAAAAAAAAAAACGTAAGGGGTAACACTGTCGTTTTTTTTTCGGGTCGAAATTTTGAGTTTCGATATCTCAGCTCTGGAAGGGTCTAGAGCCTCCATTTTGCACTCAGGTCTAAGTCTCATGGCCCTCTATCAGAATCCAGAGTTTTGAGAAGATTGGGGATACTTAATTTTTCGCCCCAAAAAAAAAAAACGTAAGGGGTAACACTGTCGTTTTTTTTTCGGGTCGAAATTTTGAGTTTCGATATCTCAGCTCTGGAAGGGTCTAAAGCCTCCATTTTTGCACTCAGGTCTATGTCTCATGGCCCTCTATCAGAATCCAGAGTTTTGAGAAGATTGGGGATACTTAATTTTTCGCCCAAAAAAAAAAAACGTAAGGGGTAACACTGTCGTTTTTTTTTTTTGTGGTCGAAATTTTGAGTTTCGATATCTCAGCTCTGGAAGGGTCTAGAGCCTCCATTTTTGCACTCAGGTCTAAGTCTCATGGCCCTCTATCAGAATCCAGAGTTTTGAGAAGATTGGGAATACTTAATTTTTCGCCCAAAAAAAAAAACGTAAGGGGTAACACTGTCGTTTTTTTTTCGGGTCGAAATTTTGAGTTTCGATATCTCAGCTCTGGAAGGGTCTAGAGCCTCCATTTTTGCACTCAGGTCTAAGTCTCATGGCCCTCTATCAGAATCCAGAGTTTGAGAAGATTGGGGATACTTAATTTTTCGCCCAAAAAAAAAAACGTAAGGTAACACTGTCGTTTTTTTTTTTGGGGTCGAAATTTTTGAGTTTCGATATCTCAGCTCTGGAAGGGTCTAGAGCCTCCATTTTTGCACTCAGGTCTAAGTCTCATGGCCCTCTATCAGAATCCAGAGTTTTGAGAAGATTGGGGATACTTAATTTTTCGCCCAAAAAAAAAACGTAAGGGGTAACACTGTCGTTTTTTTTTCGGGTCGAAATTTTGAGTTTCGATATCTCAGCTCTGGAAGGGTCTAGAGCCTCCATTTTTGCACTCAGGTCTAAGTCTCATGGCCCTCTATCAGAATCCAGAGTTTTGAGAAGATTGGGGATACTTAATTTTTCGCCCAAAAAAAAACGTAAGGGGTAACACTGTCGTTTTTTTTTTCGGGTCGAAATTTTGAGTTTCGATATCTCAGCTCTGGAAGGGGTCTAGAGCCTCCATTTTTGCACTCAGGTCTAAGTCTCATGGCCCTCTATCAGAATCCAGAGTTTTGAGAAGATTGGGATACTTAATTTTTCGCCCAAAAAAAAAACGTAAGGGGTAACACTGTCGTTTTTTTTTTGGGTCGAAATTTTGAGTTTCGATATCTCAGCTCTGGAAGGGTCTAGAGCCTCCATTTTTGCACTCAGGTCTAAGTCTCATGGCCCTCTATCAGAATCCAGAGTTTGAGAAGATTGGGGATACTTAATTTTTCGCCCAAAAAAAAAAACGTAAGGGGTAACACTGTCGTTTTTTTTTTTGGGTCGAAATTTTGAGTTTCGATATCTCAGCTCTGGAAGGGGTCTAGAGCCTCCATTTTTGCACTCAGGTCTAAGTCTCATGGCCCTCTATCAGAATCCAGAGTTTTGAGAAGATTGGGGATACTTAATTTTTCGCCCAAAAAAAAAAACGTAAGGGGTAACACTGTCGTTTTTTTTTTCGGGTCGAAATTTTGAGTTTCGATATCTCAGCTCTGGAAGGGTCTAGAGCCTCCATTTTTGCACTCAGGTCTAAGTCTCATGGCCCTCTATCAGAATCCAGAGTTTTGAGAAGATTGGGGATACTTAATTTTTCGCCCAAAAAAAACGTAAGGTAACACTGTCGTTTTTTTTTTCGGGTCGAAATTTTGAGTTTCGATATCTCAGCTCTGGAAGGGTCTAGAGCCTCCATTTTTGCACTCAGGTCTAAGTCTCATGGCCCTCTATCAGAATCCAGAGTTTGAGAAGATTTGGGATACTTAATTTTTTCGCCCAAAAAAAAAAACGTAAGGGGTAACACTGTCGTTTTTTTTTTGTGGTCGAAATTTTGAGTTTCGATATCTCAGCTCTGGAAGGGTCTAGAGCCTCCATTTTTTGCACTCAGGTCTATGTCTCATGGCCCTCTATCAGAATCCAGAGTTTTGAGAAGATT